>JBBBDQ010000963.1:3557500-4115000 GCA_037127315.1 Ascarosepion bandense | reverse complement strand
ATTCTTCCAATTGTACATACAACATTCCCATTTATTGGCAAAATTGACCAAGCATTTGACCTTACCATTCCAACCTAACCACTAAAAACTAAAACACTTTGAGCAACGCCAGGCTACACAGCTATTGGTTATATAAAGACATACAAAAATATCACCTCATTGAAACTTGAACCATTTCTTTTCACTTCAATGAAAAAAATGACAACCGATCATTTACATGTGTAAATCTTGTAATGTTTGTTCCTGCTTTTAGTTAAACTAAGAAAATTATTGCAATGCTACACAATCAAGCTAGTGATAAAAATGGGGGATCATTCTCCCATTTTCATAAAGTGGTAAAATGATCTTCCACTTTATATTCACTAGAATTTTATATTAATACAAGATTTTCATCCATAGCATAAAAATGATATCACATAAAAAATTGATATTTTGTTAAGTCTTTACAATTATTAGAAAATTTTCACACGTAAGACTTTATATGGACACATGTCCAATCCAAGTGTTTAGAACCTTTGCTTTGTGATCATGAGATCCAAGTTTAAATCTCACTGTGCTTGATTTATCAAGGAGGCGTCTTCTTGGTGCTCTTTGCCTGAAGAACTGATCCCAAGGTTAGGCATCATTTGAGAAGTACAGGGGAAGAACCATTTTCTTTTGCTTCTTTCACAGGGGAATTTTTTATAATCATTTTACCCTAAGCAAGGCAATATGGTCACTAAGATGTAAGGGGTCACTGAGTGGGAGAGAATGAGAAAAAGAAAAAGTGTGATAGAAGAAACTGTTAGCATAGAGTTTGAGTTTGAGCTTTGTTTAACGGCATATCAACACCTCTGTGGGTTATGTAATGCCAAAAAATTAGGGTTTTAAGGTTTTTTTTAATGTTCGGCTATAGTGAGAAGGTTGGTTTAGTCAGATTTTAATGAAAATTTTTTTCTTTTAGAAAACTGAAAATGTCTTCTAGTTTTCACAGTATTTACACTATTCAGACAACTGTCCTCATCTTTGTTGCCATTTGCCATGCCAACAGAGATGATACAAATGGCTAAAATGGTCAAGTTCAAGTCAGCTTTGTATGGAGTTTGAGTTTGAGTTTTGTTTAATGGCATATCAACGCCTCCGTGGGTTGTTTAATGCCAAAAAGGTGGGTTTTTAAGGTATTTTTTTTAAATATACAATTATAGTGAGAAGGTTGATTTGTCAGATTTTAATTAAATTTTTTTGTTTTTATTTTAGAATACTGAAAATGCCTTCTAGCTTTGTCTTCAAAAATGTTTTGCTAAGAATATTTTTTTTCCTTCAAAAATGTGTTATGGTAATAATTTTTTCTTCAAAAATGTATTGTTGGTAATATTTTTCCTTCAAAAATGTATATTTTTCTGTAAAAGCTTATTTTTATGTAAAGATTTCTATAAAAGTGTATCTTTACACCTTCACAGTGTTTTGACCCCAGTTTGGGGAGATCAAACTATTTGCCCATAGCTGGGACCCTAACAGGTGCTAGCACTCCGGGTCAGAGTGAACCTGAGAACAACAGCAATTAAGAGGTGGTTCCATGCTTCTCACAACATCTCACAACATCTCAATCAGAGGCCTTGCTGCTGGATACAGTTTGCTGTCATGCCCAGGACCACTTTTAGCATAGAATTTATGGTTAAATCTCGCCATTTCAGCTGTAAATTAATGAGACCTTGTTACCAATCTAGTACTGTGCCTAAATTCATAAAAGTCAAGGTATTTTTTTTATAATTGTTTCACCCCCAAGCAAAGCAGTTCTTCCACTGGTATGCCAAGGGTTACAGTAAGAGGAGAGGGAAGACAAAAAAGAAATAAAACAAAGGCGCAGAGGATGTTGAAGAAAGGGTAAGAGATAGTTGAAAGACAAGGAGATAGAAGGTGACAATTGATGCTACATTTAAACTTTTGGAAATTTTAGCTAACAGGGAAGCAAGCATGGAGAAAAGAATTCCACGGGTGGGAAGTGTGAAGAAAGAAACTACTAGAAAAGAAGTGGCAATTTTACTTGCCTATTTTGACGGTAAAAGGGTGGGACCTAATTGCCAATCTAGTTGCACAAGTAAATTCAATGAGGGAAGAGCACCAGGGAATGAAGCTTGTCAGAGCAGAAGTTATGAAAATACTTGTAAAAAAGACAAAGGGAAGTCACATTCTACCAGTGAGAAAGCGACTGAAGACAAGCTGCCAAGTCAGGATCGATCTTTTGGATTTTGTTGAGAACCCAGAGATGAATAGCAGGAACACCCGACAAGATATGGCAACATTATTTAATGCATGGATGAATGGTAGATTTATAAATGTGCAAGATGAATTCTAACAAAAAAAAAAAAACAAAAAAAACACAAACTTCCTGACTCAGCAGAGTGGCCCAACATTGTTTATCAGAACAAGTACAATGAAAATATTTATAAAAAAAAGGCACTGAGAAGCTTCATTATAGTGGAGGGAAAGTGACTGAAAGTGGGATGCTAGACCAGGACCAATAAAATTGCAGATTCTTTTTTGAATTTTATCAAGAATTTCTAAATATATAGCAGAAGCACCAGACCAGATATGGCTGCAATATTAAAAGCATCAATAAATGGGAACCTTATTAATATGTAAGATAGATTTTGTCTAGAATCAATTTTCCTAGCAACAGATCTAGCAATTTATAGTTAGAATTTTTAAATTAACTGATGTAATGAATAAACAATGAGTATGTGCCTATCTTGGTGTCCTCCCCCCTCACTGGAATGTGATTGGCTGGTGTCAGCCATAAATACAGGCAAAGGCAAGAGAGAGAGAGAGAGAGAGAGAGAGAGCCAGAGATCCAGAGGTCTATTGGTCATCCTCTATTGACTACGCCTACATCTCAGGATACTGCATACAACGATTACGTCTCCGTACTAGATTGACCTACCCGGTTACCTTTGCCTAAACCACTTAACTACCTCGTATTCATATATATCTCTTTCTGGGACATATTAACAGTTTGAAAAAATGATAATAGAACTTCTTTGGAAAAGTGCTCAACAGAGCTAAGAATAATTAATAATTAAAGTTCATAAATTATTTAAAATTAACAATTTTAAAATTTCTAGAAAACTATAATTTCGGATTCATGAGCAAGAATTGAAAAATAAAAAACAACTGTGCATGAAATTGAGATATATATATATATATAAATATATTTTAACAAAACAAAGATTTAGCACTGTGTTTATGTACTGCTTGCCTTCAGAGATTTCTATCGTTTTCTGACTGATACTTGTCTTTTTACTATCCCACCTAATCCCAAAGCTCATTTGATAGTTTCTTTCTGTTTCTTTCACTTTAAAATAAATCCTGTAAGTGCCAAATTCTCCAAGCCTAATTTTCTCTTTATGTGTCTTAGAAATTTCAATTTTCTCTTTCTGCTTCTAAGTGTAAGTGTATTTTTTGTTTCCCTTTTCCTTAACATTTTCTTGTTGCTCATGTGCTTCAACAACATCCTCATCTCCTCTTCATATCTGAGAAAATTATCCAGCATTCTCTTTTCTAGTTTTCTAATATGATTTCCCTGCTTTTTTAAGATGTTTTGTGGTTCTACAGAAGGATGCTGCGGATATTGTGGACCGAGCATGTGAGCAATGATGAGGTGTTGGAAAGAATGGAAATGATTTTGGTTGGTTGTTTTTGTTTTTATGGCATATCAACCTTGGCGGGTCATTTATTGCCAATGAAATTTTATTTATTTATTGCTGGTAATACCTTTTTTTCTTTCAACAATTTATTGTTTTTTTTTTTATATAAGTTTCATGTCTAGTAATACCTTTTCTTTTCAAGTATCAAGAGTCATTGGAATTTGTTTTTAAGGGCAGGGTCCCCAAGTCCTACCCTTGTTATTTAACCCATAACTGGAGGGAAGAGACGGATTAATACCTTTCCCAAGGGTACCAGTGCTTAAGTAAATGCCTTAAGTGAATGCAGGGTATTCAACTGGAATTCGAACTCAGCTCACTGATTTCTCTTTCCAAGCCGATATCCACTGCACCGCAATGCACATCTGTCACTAAACACATACAGCACCTGGTATTCCCAAGTGGTCACCCATCTAAGTACTGACCAGGTTTAACCTTGCTTAACTTTGGTGATCGAGTGAGAATCAGTGTAATCAGTCAGGGCCATACATGTTATATGCTGACTGGGCAGTTTTTCCCTCAGTAGGTTGCCATTAATTTCTGCAGTAGAAATCAAGGCTAGAGAACCCAATCTGTCCTGCTATTTAACCCATAGATAGAGGAGATAAGCAACAGATTAACACCTTTCCTAGAGGTATCTGTGCATAAGTGAATGCAATGAATTCAAACGTGGCTCTCCAATTTCTTGTACTGAGTCAAAATACACTGCACCACAACACACATGATATAATATATATATATATATATATGTATATATAATAATATGTAAGCCATATTAATAGAAATAAACTGTTTTTAAAAGTTTCTTGTTATTATTAATGAAATCCTTGTCCTTTTGTGGTTTCAGCCAGTTGTTCAATATCAGCAAAATACTTTGAATTTTTACCCAATTTCTTAACGTTCAGGTTTTAGGCAGCTTCAGTGTGGACTTAATGATGCTTTCATGTGAGAGAAAATTTGCTCACAGGAATATATTGAACCAAAAGCCACAAGAAGAGCAAAAGAAATTTTCTTCAACAAGACGAAAGACCTCAGGAGAACTGTTGGGATCCTAAACAGTTCTCCAAGCGAGTAGTATTAGAATTAATAAAAATCTGATGTTTGTAGAAAGGTTTCCTTGTCTTTTAGTTATTGTCCTTATTAGCAGTGCTCTTAGAAGGTGAAACAAGCCCCTGCTTATTTTGAAATTTTGAAACAACTAAATATCTTCTTTGTATTGTAGTAGTTATTGGTTCAGACTTCATGATGCCATTTGTGGCTACATGCGTTTGGAAATTGCTTGGTGTGCCATGTGGGGGGCACAAGCTGTAGGTTGCCCAACCCTGCTCTATTAAAATACTTAGAAATTCTTCTTCCTCTATTTACCAGATCCTTTCAAGACGTGGGTGATTATTAATCTCCACAACTTTCTATCCAGTGTGGCTCTTAGATGCTATTCTATATTTGCAAAGGATTCATTTTGCCATCCACTAACACAAGTTTTTCAGGTAGGTGGCTTGATACCTTTCCCTATTTCTCTTGTTCTCGATATGCACTGTGAAATTCAAGTTTTCTAAGCCCACTTTCCTCATTATGAATTTCAGCTATCTCTTTGTGATTCTGACTATAAGTGTTTCTTGTTGCCATTTTTTGAAATACTTCATTGCTTATTTGCTGTGTCCATAGAATTCTCAACATCCTACTGTATAACCACATTTTTGTTGCCTTCAGTTTTCTTTACATCTGTAGAGAGATTGTCCAGCATTCATTGCCATATAAAGGAATGGATATCACAAATAAATTCAATATGCTTATCTTTAATTTTAACAGATTTCTTTTTCTGTTTCTTGGTATTTTTGCTAATTTTTTAAAATGCAACTTTTCATTAATGTTGGGTTTCAGTGTCTCATTTTCCATCGTCTGTTAAAACACTTCCGGGTGGACCTGAAACAGACTACCACCACATTTATTTTCGTTGTTTTTCATTTTTTTTTACTTTTTTCTATGCAGACCTATCGATTACCCTCTTAACTTTATGATTGACAAAAAAATTTTGAAAAATTTCAATATTTAAACATTTTCTGGGGGGATCAGTTTCTCATACAATGTTATAGTAAATTGAGCCTCCATTTTGAAACCAGTCACTGGTACGACATTCCCACCACCTGTAAATTTGTTCATTATCAAATTCTTTTGACTTTTTTCAGTGCAATATTATCTTTTACACCTTAAACTTTACAAATGACAAAAAAAGATTTGCAAAAATTTCAATATTTAAACAATTTTAGTGGGGGGACCAGTTTCTCATAAAACCTTATAGTGGATTGAAAATGAAGGATCGATTTACTTTATTGTTGTATAAGAATCTGACCCTCTGCAAATTTGCTTAAATATTGTAATTTTTCAAAATTTTTTTTGATAATCAGAAAGTTTAAGTTACAATCAATAGTACTGTACTGAAAAAAGTTAAAAAAACTTAAAAACAATGAAGTTAAATGTGGTGGTAGTCTGCTTCAGATTCGCCCATTTCCCAAATATTTAAACTTCTGTACTTGCTTGATGTTGACATTTCCAATTTGTAACTTAATTTTGGGCTTTTTCTCTAACTGAGGACCAAAATTTCTGTCTTCTTGTAGACAACCCAAATGAAGAAAGCTAAGACAATTAGTTTTCCACTGAGATAAAAATGATTACTGATTCTATGAGCCAATTGTACAATTAAATTAAGGAAGGCTTTCAGAGATAATTGTAATCTCTAGGAGGATGGCTTTCCCTTGAAGTACACTAATCCTCAAAATAGTAGGCTAGTTCACATTTCCAAACAAAGATTCCTTGCAGAGTTACAGAGAAGAATCAAAGTACAACATGATAAAGAGACTTGCAGGAACCTCAAGGGAAATCAAATAGGCACCACCAGTTTCTACAGACTGCCAGAAAAGCAGATATATGAGGAATAATTCCTGGAAGAATTAGATTTAAAGACAAATGACATCTGTTAGCATCAGACGAACAATAGGTTTCTCTTCAAATGAACAGCAAGAGAGTAATAGCAAAAAAATAAATAAAATGGATGATCTTCGTCTTTTGGTTTTTGCATTTTTGTTTCGGTACTATAAGTTTATGAATTAATTTGCTGTACCAGATTAGTGGAAAGGTCATCATTATACATTGGAAATGACTAGATATAATCGTAAGGTCTAGTTTTTTTTTTGTCTATATTTCTGAGATGAGTATTTACACTATTCATAATATTTAGACTATTGTCCTTATTTTGGTTGCCATTTGTATGATGTTTCGGCCATTGTACACTTCAGCCTTCTTCAGTTTCTAGAAACTTTAAACCAAACCCTTTATTATGATCACTGGAGTATATCATTCTCATTCCTTGTGTGAAGCCTCTTTTGGTAGTCATGAGTTATCTCCCTTTAACTCAACACTCTAAGTTACTGCTTAAGGATACATGACCCAGTGGATATAGAGGTCGGTTAGTTCTAATGACTTGACCCAAAGAGTTGTGAGTTCAATAACAGGCTACAGCAGTGGTGAAAAAGTAACTTAGAGAGCCACGTTGAGGACAATAGTCCGAATAATTTAATTAGAGTAATGCTTTTGTCTTTTACACTTCTCCTGTTTGCAACTCTTTTTCAGTTTTACTCCCTCCTGCCATTGACAATCTTCAAAAATTCAAATACAGCATCAGTTACTCTCTTCTGTCTTCATGAATCATGTTCTTTCATTGTTCTCGCTCTTTAATATTTTCTTTTTTCATATATTTTCCCACACTCAGTAACCTCTTGTGTCTTAGTGGCTTTATTGCCTTGTTTTGAATAAAATACTAAAAAAACTTAAATGAGAATTGTTTTTTTTTTCCTTTTGATTTGTTTGCTTTTTTGAGTTTTGTTTACAAGCATATCAACCTCTGTGGGTCATTTAATGGCACAAAGGTGGGGTTTTAAGGTATTTTTCTTAATGTTCAGTTATAGTGAAAAGTTTGATTTAATCAGATTTTGATTAAATTTTTTTTTAGTCTTTTTTATTTTAGAAAACTGAAAATGTTTCCTAGTTTTGTTTTCAAAAATGTTTTTCTGAGAATAATATTTTTCCTTCAAAAATGTGTCATGGTAATAAATTTTTCTTCAAAAATGTATTCTTGGTAATATTTTTTCTTCAAAAATGTATATTTTTCTATAAAAGTATATTTTTATGAATATATTTCTATAAAAGTATATTTTTTAACTTTCATAGTGTTTTGACCCCACTTTGGAGATAAACTATTTGCCCATAGCTGGGACCCTAACAGGTGCTACGAATCTGGGTCAGGGTGAACCTGAGAACAGCAGCAATTAAGAGGTGGTTCCACACTTCTCACAACCTCCCATTCAGAGGCCTTGCTGCCGGATGCAGTTTACCATTATGCCCAGGACCCTTTTGATTTGTTTGCTCTTAAAATTTCGAGAAATAGGTAAAAAAATTGGAAAGAATATTCCTAAGAATAGTATTAGTTTTAATAATATAAATTACTAATTTATCAAGCATGTTATTACAACTAATAAATTTATAAAATCATAAAGTATTCCCCCCCCACATATATATATATATATATATATATTGAGATTTTATATAATCTTTTATTTAATTTTTACTGTATTCTTGCATGTTTCGTTTTTGCTGGAGATAAGGAATGTATTAGAGAAGCACTATAGATGGCATCCAGTTTAGGCAATTTTCTCATACCATCAATATACAGCGCTGTGCAAAAGTATTAGGACAAGAACTATTTTATCCTTTATGAAGCATATTGACAGAAAATAAACAATTTAATTAAAGTAATTTTATTTGATTTACTCAACAAATGCTTTAACAAGAAAAATTTTTTTAATATTTACTATAATATCCTTTTGCTTTGAAATAATAAAACAATTGCGACAATTTACCAATCGCACCCAGTATACATATATATATATATATATACAGTACTGTGCAAAAGTATTAGTACAAGAAGTATTTTATCTTTTATGAGGCATCAAAATAAAGTTTAAAATCACCCCTGTCCTAACACTTTTGCACACTACCGGGTGATTTTCCTAAAAACCATACTGAAATTCAAATACAGGGTGAAAAGCCAAGTAAATTGCTAATAAATATTGATTATTCAAAACTAGGTGTAAAAGAAATGCATTAAAAAGAAGTTATATTTAATTTTTCCTATTTTCTATTAAACAAGTTATTTTGAAACTACTCATTATTCTATTATCCTTGGATATGACTGACTTTTTACTTATTCCTCCCTCACAAATTGATAAATCTAATGTTACTCCACAAGACACACTTTGAGAACAAATACAAGCTGCTTGGCAGGAGATACCATTAGATACATTGAAGAAGCTTGTGATGTCAATGCCTGACAGAATGAAGGCTGTGATCAAAGTAAAAGGCTATTATACAAAATATTAAATTTATTTTGTGATAAGTGTTTTTTCTTGTTAAAGCATTTGTTGAGTAAATCAAATAAAATTACTTTAATTAAATTGTTTATTTTCTGTCAATATGTCTCATAAAAGATGAAATAGTTCTTGTCCTAATACTTTTGCACAGTACTGTATATATATATAATCCCATCATTTTTATGGCTAGTTAACTGAGGAGGCACAGTAGAATATTGAATAGTAGTTTAGATTGAAGAACCAGAGATCCTTGTTCAATTTTGCAGTCGAGTTCATTGTATTCATTTCTGCTAATAGTCTTGGAAAAGGTATGAATCCATCTCTTTCCCCAAACTATGGATAAATTACAGGACACACTGGATTATATAACCTTTCTGCTGCTTTGTAGGTCCAGCCTCTTTAGGCAAATGCTATAAGGTAAAACTTCAAAACAAATCCACCTCACATGTTGTCTTGAAGAAAAGAATTGAACCTCCCCTAATTCAGATCACGACATAAAATACTGCTTAGTCTAATGGTTTGAAAGGTATGTATCCATCCCTTCGTCCTGGAACTATGAGTAAACAGCAAGACAGACTGGACTAGCATTGGTTGGCATCCAGTTTAGGCAAATGAAAACTCTGGAGCTCTAGGCAAAGGTTAGAAGAAGGAAACTTCAAAAACAAATCCATTTCACATGTCATCTCAAAGAAAGGAAAAGGATCCTTACTTCATCTCGGAGAAAGGAAAAGGGCCCTCATTTCATTTCAAAGAAACGAAAAGGGCCCTTACTTCATCTCAAAGAAAGGAAAAGGATCCTTACTTCATCTCAGAGAAAGGAAAAGGGCCCTCATTTCATTTCAAAGAAACGAAAAGGGCCCTTACTTCATCTCAAAGAAAGGAAAAGGGTCCTTACTTTGAACCACAGAACCACAAAATAATGAACTCCTCAGGTTTAAGACAATGGTTTTGAAAAACACAAGACTTGAATATAGCATAGTGCTGTGTACTGCTCTAATTTCAGACCATTCTCTCATAGGTGTATCATTTACAGTTCTTTAGATGACCACCATTAACTAATTAAGGCTCTTTTCATGACAAAAGTTCCCAGAAATTTTTAAAAATCTTTCTACTTCTCATTTCTTTTAGAACTTCCTCGTTGCTGTCCATGGTATTCATCTGTAGATGAAGCATCCATCTGTAGAGCCACATCAAGTTATTTTAAAAGCCATATAGAGTTATTTTCAGCTTCTTCATCTAATAGAGAATCTTGCACTGCCTTAGAGAAGAATTGATATGGATAACATATACAGGAAAATTTCATTGGAAACAAAGAAAAGAGTACTGGACATGATATCTGTCCTCCTATATAGAAGCCAATGCTGGACAATTTCTTTCAAGATGAAGGAAAGCCTCAAGGCAACAGAAATGTGATTCTACAGAAGGATACTGAGCAACAACAATGTTTTGGAGAGAATGGAAAGAAAAGAAAAAATTACTTCACTCAGTCAGTTAAGTGCCATATATGATATACGCTTGGGCGATCATGTCTCGAAAGAGACATGACTGACTGGGCAGAAGATTATCCTGTAGTAGGTTGCCATTGCTTTCTGCAGTAGACTGGTTGCCAGCCAAAGCTATAGAACCCAATCTGTCCTGTTATTTAACCCATAACTGGGGGAAAGAGACGGATTAATATCTTTTCCAAGTGTATTTGCACGTAAGTGAATGCAAGGAATTCAACTGGAATTCGAAATCGGCACCCCAATTATTTACATTGTTCAAACTGTTGTCCTCATCTTTATTGCCATGTTTATGATGTTTTGGCTGTTGTACACTCTGGCCTTCTTCAGGGGCTAGAACAAAAGGCCCAAATATTATAAACATGGCAATAAAGATGAGGACAACAGTCCAGACAATATAAATAATGTAAGTACTATCTCATTTCAAAAGTATGGACAAAAAGGAAATATATTTAATATCAAAAAAAGATAGCTGAAATTTCTGGGACTCATAATGAGGAAGGAGGGCTTGGAGAATCTGATACTCATAGTGTCAAAAAAAGAAAGAGAGACAAAAGAAAATAGTGCATAACATATTTGATGGGCTTAATCAAATATTTCACAGAGCAAGTTTTCAGAGTAATACCAAGGCAACAGTATTAAGTGCTACAAGGGATAATAAGATGTGGAGGGCCATGATCCTCTATGTCTTGAAAAGACACAGCACATAAAAGAAGAATGAAGAAGCATTTCAATACACTTCATTTCTCAAGAAATATTCCTATACTTTTTTATTTCTCTTTTTTTCAAGAAGGAATCTCTCACTGTTCCAATGTACCATTCAGTCTCCGTGTCATGGTTTCCATTGTTTGTTATTTTACTACCCAGAGAGTTAAATTCAAATAGCTGCTTGATTTTGACGTCTCCAATTCAAAGCTGAGTATTTTGGCTCTACCTGACAATCCTATAACCTGTCTTCTTATAATTAACAGTTAATTGTTTTCCTTCCAAGCCTGCCATCAGTACAGTGTTATCGGCATATCTTATGCTGTTAAGATCATGACCATTAATGGTAAATCCTGGTAAATCCTGATATCCAGCAGTAATCACTTGACATCTTGTTTCAAACATGACATTATCTATGCTAGACTGACAAGAATAGTGATACGAATAATATTATAAGGGGATATGACAAGTTTATCATCATTATCAGTACAAGTGGGGTACTGGCTGCTTGACTGTGGCCATAAAATGAGGGACCTGTTTGTATATTGACTGTAATGTAGAATTGATCCCCCACTATATATCCACATTATAATAGTACAGAATTTTTTTTTTATAATCATACTGCCCCAACCAAGGCATTTTGCTGCCACTGTTTTGCAGGGGGTTACATAGGAGGAAAGTTATGAGAAAGAGTGACAGATTGTAGGGGGTACCAGGAAGTGGGTAAGAGAAGGATGACTGTGACATAAAGTGAGGGATCAGTTTATATATTGATTGTAATGTAGAATTGATCCCCCACTATATATCCACATTATAAAAGTATAGAATTTTTTTTTCATAATCATATCGCCCCAAGCAAGACATTTTACTGCCACTGTTTTGCAGGGGGTTACATAGGAGGAAAGTTATGAGAAAGAGTGACAGATTGTAGGGGGTGTCAGGAAGTGGGTAAGAGAAGGATGACTGTGACCATAAAGTGAGGGATCAGTTTATATATTGATTGTAATGTGGAATTGATCCCCAACTTTATATCAACATTATAATAGTACAGAATTTTTTTTTTTATAATCATATTGCCCTAAGCAAGGCATTTTACTGCCACTGTTTTGCAGGGGGTTACATAGGAAGAAAGTTATAAGAAAAAGTGACAGGTTATAGGGGGTGTCAGGAAGTGGGTAAGAGAAGGATGACTGTGGATATTAAATGAGGGATCTGTTTGTATATTGATTGTAATGTAGAACTGATCCCCCACTATATATCCACATTATAATAGTACAGAATTTTTTTTTATAATCATAATCATTTACTGCCACTGTTTTGCAGAGAGTTACATAGGAGGAAAGTTATGAGAAAGAGTGACAGGTTATAGGGGGTACAAGGATGTGGGTAAGAGAAGGACGAGAATACTGATGAGAGTGGAGTGGACAGAGAAAGGAGCATGAGAGAGAGGAAGCAAGTTAGTGAGATAGGAGATGATTATTGACTTTAAATTTAAATTCTTGGAGATTATAGCTGTCGGGAAAACAAATAAATGGAAGGGAATACCACAGGTGGAAAGTGAGAGAAAAGAAGCTGTTGGAGTAGAATTTTCATTTACAATTTCTTGGTTTCACAGTAAAAGGGTGGGACCTAGTTGTTAATCTTGTGGCTCGAGTAAATCTATATATAGGGGGGACCAGAGAGCTAAGTTCATCAGTGCAGAAGCTGTGATAGTATTTGTAGAAGAGACACAGGGAAGCCACATTGTGCCGGTGAGAAAGTGACTGTATCCGAGCTGCCAAGTCGGGATCGATCACATTACAGATTCTTTGTTGGATTTTGTCAAGGACCCCTAGGTTAATAGCAGGAGCACCTGACTAGATATGGCAGCAGTATTCAATGCATGGGCGGAGGGTAGATTTATATATGGACAGGATTGTTTCAGGCAGAAAAAATTTCCTGACCCTACACAGAGAACCTACTTTCTTAACAGCGGATTTAGCTATGGATTCTATATAGTCATTCCACTTGAGGTCTGTTGTGAGAATTAAGCCGAGGAGGAGCAGTGTTTTGCTTTCAGGGAGACTAGCCTAAAAAAATACATAAATACATAAAAAAGACTTCAAAGTGTTGCACATTTTGGCTTTTAAATTTTTTCCTGTTATACAAATGTTGTTAGGCAGAAAGAGAAACAGAATCAGTCAAAAGTGCAACGCAAAGTATTGTCATGAGAACCAGCGATGGAAAAGGTCAAGAAAGATGAGAATGCTGACGAAGCTGCTAAAAAATTCAGTAAGTAGATTTAATATTCAAAGATAATTGCCAGACATTTGGTGCAGACATGCAAGTGTATTAAATATATTTTATTAATAAATGTAATGAAAATGAAGGATGCTGCGAATCTCATGGATCGAGCATGTGAGCAATGAGGAGGTCTTGGAAATGAGGGAAACAAAAAGGAAATTAATACTGAGAGACAGCTGAAGTTTCTGGGACACGCAATGAGGAAGGAGGGCTTGGAGAATCTGATACTAACAGGCCAGATAGAAGGAAAAAGAGACAGGGGAAAGCAACGGATAACATATTTGAAGGACCTAATCAGGTGGATGACAGAAACAGGACAATTTTGCTAGAAACTAGGAAGAGAGTACTGGATTGCTACGTGATGTCCGTCCTTCAATATGGCAGTGAATGCTGGACAATAATATCAAAGATGAAGGAAAGACTTGAAGCAACTGAAATGTGGTTCTACAGAAGGATGCTGTGGATATCATGGACTGAGCATGTGAGCAATGATGAGGTTTTGGAAAGAATGGAAACAAAAAGGAAATTAATACTGAGAGACAGCTGAAGTTTCTGGGACACACAATGAGGAAGGAGGGCTTGGAGAATCTGATACTAACAGGCCAGATAGAGGGAAAAAGAGATAGGGGAAAACAACGGATAACATATTTGAGGGACCTAATCAGGTGAATGACGGAATGAGGATTGCATGGTGTAACAGGAGAAGGCATGCTCAGAGCCACCAGGGAGAGGGAAACGTGGAAGGCCATGAAGTAACGTATTAACAGCTGAAGTTCCTGGGACATGCAATGAGGAAGGAGTGCTTGGAGAATCTGATACTAACAGGCCAGATAGAGGGAAAAAGAGACAGGGGAAATCAACAGATAACATATTTGAAAGACCTAATCAGGTGGATGACGGAACGAGGATTGCATGGTGTAACAGGAGAAGGCATGCTCAGAGCCACCAGGGACAGGGAAACGTGGAAAGCCATGATCGCCTACGTCCTGAAGGGACAGGGCACTAGAAGAAAAAGAATGAAAATACTTCAATATTCCGTGGCTCTTCAGGGTGTTGATGACTATGGCTTTCCACAACGCCTTATCTTTTTTAGCTCTTAGTAAAGTGTGTCTTACTTGGTGTTTATATATCTTTATCTTTTCCTTCTTCCTCTTCTATGTGCCACGTCTCTTCGGGATGTGAACGATCATGGTTCTCCACGATTTCTTCTCCTTTGTAGCTCATAATCTTTTTATTTTCCCTCACAATCTACGTTTTGCCATCCATTTACAAAAGCTTATTAGGTACGTTGCTTACTGTTTTTCTCTCTTCTTCTTTCTCTTCTATATTCATTAGCCCTTCAAGTTCAGGATGATCATGGCTCTCCACAATTTCTTATCTTTTGTAGCTCCTTGTTCATTTTTTTACTTTATGTAGGTTACTTGCTGTTTGCTTCCATGCTTCCTTTTTTTTTAACTCACTCCAACCAAGGCAACAATGCCACTAAGATGCAGAGAATTACTGGGAATAACAGAGAATAAAATGTCGTTAAAAGGAATTAGAATCTTATTTCTAAACAGGGAACAAGGGATAAACCTTTACTCCTATTCAAAAGACCCGAGTGTGAACTACTGTTTGCATTTAAAGTGTTTTGTGAATGTCATATTTTACAAACCTTCTCTCCTCATTAGAGATTTCAATTATCTGTTTCCAATTCAAAACAAAAACGTTCTTTTCATTCTCATTGTCCTTAAAACTTCCTCATTGCTTGCATGTGCACTTCATAATAGCCTCAGCATCCTTCTGTAGCACCATATCACAGTTGTCTCCAGTTTTCTTCTTCATTTGTGAGGAAATTGTCCAGTATTCACTGCTATATTGGGAGGACTGCTGTTTAGCATTTTTTATTGTTTTAATTGCATTCTTAGACTGTAGAAGACATATTTGCTGTTTCTCTCTCTTTTTCTTCCATATGCTGTTGCCCTTAAGAACATGGGCAATCATGTTTCTCCACAACATCTCATCTTTTCTAGCTCTTAGCAAAGTTTATCTTGCTTGCTGTTTCTGTCTCTCTCTCACACACTCTCTCACTCTCTCTCTCTCTCTCTCTCTCTCTCTCTCTCTCCTTCCTCTTATTCTTCTCCCTCTTCTATGTGCCATGACTTTTCAGGACGTGGGTGATACTGGCTTTAACCAACTACTTATCCTTTCTAGCTCTTAGTAATAATTGTCTTTTTACTTTACAATCCAATCCATGATTTGCTATCCTTTTACACAAACTCATTAGGTAGGTTAATTGCTGTTTCTCTTCTTTCTCTTCTATATGCATTGGCCCTTCAAGATGTGGATGATCATGGCTCTCCACAACTTCTTGTCCTTCATAGCTCCTTGTTTATCTTTTTACTTTCCCTCCTAATCCATGATTTGCTATCCTTTTACACAAACTCATTAGGTAGGTTACTTACTGTTTCTCTTCTTTCTCTTCTATATGCATTGGCCCTTTATAATGTGGATGATCATGGCTCTCCACAACTTCTTGTCCTTCGTAGCTCCTTGTTTATCTTTTTACTTTCCTTCCTAATCCATGATTTGCTATCCTTTTACACAAACTCATTAGGTAGGTTAATTGCTGTTTCTCTTCTTTCTCTTCTATATGCATTGGCCCTTCAAGATGTGGATGATCATGGCTCTCCACAACTTCTTGTCCTTTGTAGCTCCTTGTTTATCTTTTTACTTTCCCTCCTAATCCATGATTTGCTATCCTTTTACACAAACTCATTAGGTAGGTTACTTACTGTTTCTCTTCTTTCTCTTCTATATGCATTGGCCCTTTATAATGTGGATGATCATGGCTCTCCACAACTTCTTGTCCTTTGTAGCTCCTTGTTTATCTTTTTACTTTCCTTCCTAATCCATGATTTGCTATCCTTTTACACAAACTCATTAGGTAGGTTAATTGCTGTTTCTCTTCTTTCTCTTCTATATGCATTGGCCCTTCAAGATGTGGATGATCATGGCTCTCCACAACTTCTTGTCCTTCGTAGCTCCTTGTTTATCTTTTTACTTTCCCTCCTAATCCATGATTTGCTATCCTTTTACACAAACTCATTAGGTAGGTTACTTACTGTTTCTCTTCTTTCTCTTCTATATGCATTGGCCCTTTATAATGTGGATGATCATGGCTCTCCACAACTTCTTGTCCTTTGTAGCTCCTTGTTTATCTTTTTACTTTCCCTCCTAATCCATGATTTGCTATCCTTTTAACAAACTCATTAGGTAGGTTACTTACTGTTTCTCTTCTTCTTTCTCTTCTATATGCTTTGGCCCTTCAAGACATGGATGATCATGGCTCTCCACAACATCTTGTCCTTTGTAGCTCTTTGTTTATCTTTTTACTTTCCCTCCTAATCCATAATTTGCTATCCTTTTACACAAACTCATTAGGTAGGTTACTTACTGTTTCTCTTCTTTCTCTTCTATATGCTTTGGCCCTTCAAGACATGGATGATCATGGCTCTCCACAGCTTCTTATCTTTGTAGCTCTTTGTTTATCTTTTTCCCTTTCCACCCAATCAATGTTTTGACATCCATTTACACAAGCTTATGTGGATGATCATGGCTCTCCACTACTTCTTATCCTTTGTGGCACTTTGTTTATCTTTTTACTTTCCCACGCAATCGATGTTTTGACATCCATTTACAAAAACTTATTAGATACGTTACTTCTTGTTTCTTTTTCTTCTTCTTCTACATTACGTGGCTTATCAGAACATGTGTAATCATGGCTCTGCACAACATCTTATCCTTTCTAGATGTCTCTCTTTCTCTCTCATCTTTTAACTCTTCTATGTGCATGTTGGATTTCAGCATCACTTTTTCTCAACTCTTTTAAAACACGTTTCAAATATTTAAACTTCTGTGATTGCTTGATTTGGATGCTTCCAATTCATAACTTGTTGGCTATTTCTCCTGATTACAAATATATAACCTAGTCTTGTAACCTAGTCTTGTAACCTAGTCTTGTAACCTAGTCTTGTAAATATTCTTGTAACCTAGTCTTGTAACCTAGTCTTGTAAATATTCTTGTAACCTAGTCTTGTAAATATTCTTGTAACCTAGTCTTGTAACCATTCTTGTAACCTAGTCTCATAACCTAGTCTTGTAACCTAGTCTTGTAAATATTCTTGTAACCTAGTCTTGTAAATATTCTTCTGAATAGAAACATTGTTTTTAGTAAAATTTCTGGATTATTCTAATGCCTTCCAAGATAAATCAAGTTTTCCAAGCAGTTAAAACAGATCTTAATGTTTTACCTTATCAAATACTTTTGTTTTTAACAATAGCAATAATAACAAGAGCAGCCAAACGTCACAAACTTCTACCAAGTCAATACTGACATCATCTTAGCAATTAGTAAGAGATGATTATTAAAATGAGAAAGAATAACTGCAATGAACTTGACCGCTCTCAAGAGTGAAAATATAAAACTAGAAGGAGCAAACCTCCGTCAAGGCAATAATGACATCATCTTAGCGATTAGCAAGAGTTGATTATAAAAATGATAATAATTGCAATGATCATTCTCAAGAGTGAAAATACAAAAAAATGAACTCGACGTCTCTCAAAATTAAATGCACATTTAAAATGAACCATGAAAGTTACAAAGGATTGTAATAAAAAAAAAAAGAAAAATGGAAAAATAATGCAAAAATTTTTCCTGTACCGGATCAAATCCAAAATCTAATCAGTTCAAGCCAGTCATGAAGCCAATCATCCCTGAAAGGTTAATCTGAATCCATTTATTTACTACTAGCTGTTTTACCCAGCTTTGCTCAGGGTTTTTAATCATTATATTGAAATGGTAAGATCAAGGACTTTTCAAAAAGCTCCAGTATGAGGTTTGCCATAATGCATAAGTTAAAAAATTACCACTTTGCATTTTTTAGCTTACATTAGTTTTGGTTTTGTTATATTTGTAAAACTGGAATCATGCTTGGTCAATATTTTTTCTTTTTAATCATATCGCCCCAAGCAAGGCATTTTACTACCACTGTTTTGCAGAGGGTTACATAGGAGGAAAGTTATAAGAAAGAGTAACAAGTTATAGGGGGTGTCAGAAAGTGGGTAAGAGAAGGATGACTGTGACCATAAAGTGAGGGATCAGTTTATATATTGATTGTATTGTAGAATTGATCCCCCACTTTATATCCCCATTATAATAGTACAGAATTTTTTTTTATAATCATATCGCCCCAAGCATAGGAGTGAAAAGATTGGAAAAGAGAAAGCAGGAAACCACATCCTAAACAGGAAACAAGGGATGAGCCTCTACACCTGTTTAATAGACATGGGTGGAGTGTGAACCGGGCGATAGTTTAATCTATCTACTTCAATTGAAAAAAAAGTGAGAAGATTGGAAAAGAGAAAACCAGAAACCGTATCCTAAACGGAAACAAGGGATGAGCCTCTTCACCTGTTCAATAGACAAGGGTGGAGTGTAAAGCGGGCGATAGTTTAGTCTATCTACTCCAATTGAAAAAAAATGTGAGAAGATTGGAAAAGAGAAAACTGGAAACTGCATCCTAAACAGGAAACAAGGGACGAGCCTCTACACCTGTTTAATAGACGTGGGTGGAGTGTGAACCGGGAGATAGTTTAATCTATCTACTCCAATTGAAAAAAAAAAGGTGAGAAGATTGGAAATGAGAAAACTGGAAACCATATCCTAAACAGGAAACAAGGGATGAGCCTTGTCACCTGTTCAATAGATGTGGGTGGAGTGTGAACTGGGCGATAGTTTAGTCTATCTACTCCAATTAAGTCTATTTACTCCAATTGAAAATATATATATATATATATTAGAATAAGTAAATAGGAACTGAGTTTGAATTCCAGTTGAATTCAATGCATTCATTTATGCACAAATATCCTTGGAAAAGGTATTAATCCATCTCTTCCCTCCAGTTATAGGTTAAATAACAGGACAGATTTTGTTATATAGCCTTGGCTGGCAACCAGTCTACCACAGAAAGCAATGGCAACCAACTGCGGAATAATCAGTCAGTCATGCCTCTTTCGAGACATGATCGCCCAAGCATGTTTCATGTATGGAACTTAACTGACTGACTGATGGAAAGATAAACAAAAGGAAAAGGATCTGAAAGAAATTGGCTCGATTAAAACAATTATTTATAATTTAAAATACTTAGTGTCTCCCTTTCATTCATGTGCATGTGTAATCACATCAACATAAAGATAAACTTAGTCTGATGAAGTCCTAATCATTGAAACACATCACAGAAAAACTTTTTCCACTTTGTCATACTTCCTTCCTTTAAAATTGCTTTATTTGATCTCAAAAAAATTTAAATACTGTTACCCAATATATATATATATATATATATATATATATATTTATATTTGAAACTAAATTTCAATGTTAAATTTTCCATGTCATGTTTTCTAAGAAAGCAGACGAGTCATTAGAGATGCTATTTTGATACATGAAGTTAACATTTTATTTCTCTGGATACTGTTTATTTTTTTATTTTACTTCTTTGTCCTTTCTTTTTTTCTTTTCTTCTTTTTTCTCTTCTTTTTTTCTCTTTTTTCTATTCTTTCCATTAATCAATCGTTTACTTTTTCTTTATCCTTGTTTTTTTTCTATTCTTTGGGGTTCTTTTTAAATGAGCGAGAAATCTTTTGTAAATTACCATTACAAATGTCTATTCTAAATATGGACAAGTGAGCGTCTGTGTAAAATAATTTTTTGTGGGGGATATTTTTAGGATCAACTGTTGTACCATTTGGGTCTGACGAGCCGCAATAATAACATCATTATGTGGTGAAATATGTATTACCCATTGAAATTTTAGTAAATCAAAAATCTTTTCTAAATTATATTAATCTGTTAAATTAAATAAATGAACTTAACATTGAGTTCTTTTGAGTTTGTCTCTATCGGAATTTATCTGGATAATATACTAAGTGTTCTATGTTTTATATATATATTTATATATATAAACAAAATAAAAAGTACCATCACTTGATAAGACACAAGAAGTGACAAAACAAAATATCTACTTTTGTAGTAATGTTATAACATGTTATGTTATAAATTTTAAACATATATATATATATATATATACTACAGGCCATAATTATTAGGCCACCCCAATTTTTGTTCATTTAAAAAGAATCCTAAAGGATAGAAAAAAGCAAGGATAAAGAAAAAGTAGAAAGAAGAGAAAAAAAATTTTTGTGGGGGATATTTGAGGATCAACTGTTGTACCATTTGGGTCTGATGAGCTGCAATAATAACATCATTGTGCAGTGAAATATGTATTACCCATTGAAATCGTAGTAAATCAAAAATCTTTTCTAAATTATATGACTCTGTTAAATTAAATAAAGGAATTTCACATTGAGATCTTTTGAGTTTGTCTCTATCGAAATTTACCTGGATAGTATACCAAGTGTGCTACATTTTATATATATATATATATATATATCTCAAGAATCAAATTTCCACTAGCATCCGGATCAGAAGCATGGTGTATGCTAGACAACATCATTAGCAAAACATTACGTAAAGAGCTGAGAAGAAAGAAATATCATGACTGATCGTGAATGCGTAATGAGGTTCACGTTGCATTCTCAGAACGCAAGGTTTGCTGTTTTTCGAAATTTTTTGTAAATCTCATTTCGCCATTAGACATTTGAGTTTGTACATCTATGACACACTTGTATATCGTTATAATGGGGCCTCATATTAGTGAGGGGTGCTGGTGTGCAAGTGAAACCGTTGAGAGGAAGGCCCTGAAACGGTGCACATTCTTTCCTGATGACCCCAGTTTAAATCTAAATTTGAGAGAAACACAATAAATTAAATGAAATCATATGCCATAGAGAAGCTCAGGGGAAATGTTACTGGCATGAGGAGCATTACACATTTAGCTCACTTCAGGTGCGTTTCAATTACTTTTCAGTAATTTACTTCTTATATATATATATATATATATATATATATATATATATATATATATATATATGCTATTAAATATAAGAGACAATGAATTCTTATATATATATATATATCTTATATATATATCTTATATATATATATCTTTATTTTCAACTGAAATTAAAGCAAAAATACGTTTAGAACGGCTCATGATTAAACATAATAGACATTCATTGTCTCTTATATTTAATAGCATATATATATATATATATATATATATATATATATATGCTATTAAATATAAGAGACAATGAATTCTTATATATATATATATATATATATATGCTATTAAATATAAGAGACAATGAATGTCTATTATGTTTAATCATGAGCCGTTCTAAACGTTGTATTTTTGCTTTAATTAATTGCTATGTCTAACCACTCCTTCTCTTTACCTTCCTCTATGTAGCCCCATGCACAATAGTGGCAGTGGAATGCCTTGCTTGGGGTGAGATGATTAAAAAAAAAAAAAAAATTACAGGATGCTGTATTTCTATACCAAACAATAACATAAATTCTAACAGTGAATTCTCTTCTGATTACAATCTGACAAAGTAGAATTAACCTGACAAAGTACCGAGCATACTATTATATATATATATATATATTTAGTATATTGAGGTGACAGATGAGTAAGGATACCGAGGATGAGATGGGAAGAGTGTTTGATAGAATGGGAGCAGGTTAGTGTGTTAGGAGGTGTCTATTGACCTTATATTAAACTCCTGGAGATTGTAGCTGTCGGGGAAGCAATTGTGTGGAAGAGAATTCCACAGTCGGGAAGTGCGAGGAAAGAAACTGTTGGAGTAGAAGTTACGGTTGCATTTTATCGGTTTCACTGTAAAAGGGTGGGATCTAGTTGCTAATCTAGTGTCTCGTTCAAATTCATATTTAGGGGCACCAGTGATCTAAGCTCATCGGAGCAGAAGCCGTGAAAGTATTTATAGAAGAGACACAGGGAAGCCACGTCATGCTGGTGGGAGAGAGACTGCAGGCGGTCCACCAAGTCGGTATCTATCACATTACAGACCCTCCTCTGAACCTTATCGAGAAGCCCGAGGAGAATAGCAGAGGCACCCAACCAGATATGGCAGCAGTATTCAATGCACGGGCGGATGGTTACTAACACTTTAAATCTAACCCCCTTGCCCAGGTTCTTTTTATCCTATCCTCACATGATTTTTTTCATCTAGAAAAATCTAATCAATTCATTGTTGTGAGGAATTTGGTCTGAAGAGTGGTTTTTAAGAGCTCCGCGAAATAAGCTATTATCAATGGATTTATAAAAGCATCCAATTTATTTTCATTATATATATATATATTTAGTGTATCAAGGCAGCAGATAATTTTCTAAACATATATTGTTAAATATAAGAGACAATGAATGTCTATCATGTTTAATCATGAGCTGTTCTAAACATCATGTTTTGGTGTTAAGAACCAACTTAATAAAAAATTATCCAAATGTTGGAGAATTTTTGTCTTTATTTTCACCTGAAATTAAAGCCAAAATACGATGTTTAGAATGGCTCATGATTAAACATAATAGACATTCATTGTCTCTCATATTTAACAATATATATATATAAATATGCAGTGTAGATATAGAAAAATCCAAAGGAGTGTCCTGTATATAAAGTGGTAGGATAACTCTCTAGGAGAGCTCTAAATATATATGTATATAAATACATATAGAGCAAATATAGGTAAAAATTAAGACAGACACATTATTCCATGGTTAAGCGGAAGTATAGGCTTATTTCAGCCGAACCATCATCAGCTTTCGTTTTTATTTCTTTGATGGGGAAGCGCTGAAGAGTTTTTGGCCCTACCTGCATCTAATCTGAAAAAAATCATCAAACACTAGAAATCTACAGTTGGTTAGGCCAATAACTTTTCTGCATTTTCTTGTATATATATATATATATATATATACATATTCATATATCAAATTTATATATATATATATATATATATATATATATATATATGTAAACATGCGGTGTAGATATAGAAGAATCCAAAGGAGTATCCTGTACATAAAGTGATAGAATAACTCTCTAGGAGAGCTCTAAATATATATGTATATAAATACATACAGAGCAAATATATGTAAAAATTAAGACAGACACGTTATTCCATGGTTAAGCGGAAGTTTAGGCCTATTTCAGGTGAACCTTCTTCAGTTTCAGTTGTGTAAAATCTTCTGTACAATAAAGATGGAAGGTGAAGATGGTTTGCCTGACATAGGCCCATACTTCTACTTAACCATGGAATAACGTGCCTGTCTTCATTTTTACTTATATATATATATATAGTGATAGTCCACGTATGCTGTCTTAATATGTATAGAAAAAACTACTAAAAAGTTGTAAGTTTAAAAATGTATTTTTTTGACAGTATTTATTTATTTCTATTATTATATTTGATATTTCAGACCGTCCTCGGCCTTTCATCAGAAACAAATGATTTTAAAATTTAAATTAGAAATGTTTTCGCGATGAGCGTTCATCCGAGAGATTGTTTACATCACGTGACGCAGAAAGCGACAGATTTTTTATATTTGTAAACTTAAACCTAACTCTAATAATACTTTTAAATGTTGTTTTAAAGAAAATGTTTTTAAGTGTATCTAAAAAATGTTTAACTATTGAAATATTTATAAAGATTCAAAACACCTAAGTCCCTATTTAACCCTAGCCTGTATGTATTTAATTTTAAAATCCATTTTTTTTCTTTCTTTCTGCATGAGTATGTAGAACTAAAATCAGAATCTATTAGTAAACATTTGCAGCTTTCTAATGTGTGTCCCGGTTGATTGAAGAGTACTGCTATGGAGGAAGTGCATTGAAGTTTACTGCTATCTCTTGGACAAACGCTCATCATGAAAACATTTCTAATTTAAATTTTAAAATCATTTGTTTCTGATGAAAGGCCGAGGATGGTCTGATATCAAATATAATAATAGAAATAAATAAATACTGTCAAAAAATACATTTTTAAACTTACAATTTTTTAGTAGTTTTTCCTATATATTAATACAGCTTTCATTGAATAATATAGACAAGTTCAGTCTATTTATTTTGTGTAAGATCCTTTCGTAAGATCTGATTAGCTTGATAGTGCTGTCATTAAAAGAAAACAACAAATCGCAGTAATTGTTGATTTTTTTATCAGGTCTGAGCTTTCGGCTTACATAAGCCATTCCACTTTGTTAATAATTTAAATGTTCTATGTTCACTATATATTAAATGTTCATTCTTTGATAATGGCTTATGTAAGTTGAAAGCTCAGACCCGATAAAAAAATCAACAATTTCTGCGATTTCTTGTTTTCTTTTAATGACAGCCCTATCAAGCTAATCAGATCTTACGAAAGGATCTTACACAAAATAAATAGACAGAACTTGTCTATATTATTCAATGAAACCTGTATTAATGAAAAAATGCTGCCAAAATACACACAATATATATATATGTAAATTCAAATCTTTTTATTTAGCATGTAATAAATATTGGCTCTGTTAATAAATAAATTTAATTACATTGAGTCCTCTGGCTGGATTGATGTTAATATCTAATGTTAATGGGTTCCTTTGGGATTTATCACCAAGCCATTTTTTTTATTTATGTCCAATATATATATATTCAAAAACTGAATCTTCCCACCCACAAAAAAAAAACATGAATGCCTAGTGTATGGACTGAGGGTGACCCACACAATGTTCTATGGTTTTCAGGATATCCCAACAACTAAAGCAGTGAAGGGTCTGATGGTGAGGTGATGATGTTGATAAATGTATATAGATTTTTTTAATTAATCCAACAGATATTTTTATTTAATCCAACAGATTTTGATTGTTTTAAATATTATTGTTAGTATATACTCAGATTTGAAGAGACATCACCTTATTTATTTATTAAACAGTGTATTAATTCATTTTTGTTTACTGGCTTAAATATTTCAGAAATCTTATGAAAGAAAAAAATATGTGCTCTCTGGCAGAATATGAACATGCATGCCCCTGAGCAGTGCACATATTTAACTTTAATATGATTTCTCAAATATTCAGGCAAGTAGATGAAAACTAATAGACATACTATCATACTATCTATCTATCTATCTATCTATCTCAGTCTGTTGATATCTATCTATCTATCTATCTATCTATCTATCTATTTCTGTTCATTATCTATCTATCTATCTATCTATCTATCTATCTCAGCCTGTTCATATCTATCTATCTATCTATCTATCTATCTATCTATCTATCTATCTCATTCTATCAATATCTACCTATATATCTATCTATCTATCTTCAGCAGGATATAAATATGCACTCCTTTTAGTAGAACACATATGTTTAGATTTCTCAATAATCAGGCCAGAAGATGAATATATATATATATATATATATATATATATTAGTCATCCACATACAAGCCTCTTTCACTGTATCACAGCTCATCAGTGTGGCTAGACACATCCACTTGCTTCTGGCCAGGATCGAAACTTGACTGATTTGGTGTCAGTCGGAGTCGCTACTCCCTAAGCCATCTACACATGGAATCAGAGAAGGGAAATTTTAACGTGTTGTATATAAGCAGTGTATACACATGCCAGTCACCGAAAGAACTCAATTTATTTCTGAAAAGTCACACATATAGCAGAAGTGGAAACTGTTTTTAAAATTTTCTTCTCCAGAGAGCTCAATTGTAATGAGAGCATAATATATATATATATATATATATATATATATATATATATATATACTGTTTAATAAATAAACAGAACATCTACTCAAATATGAATATACAAGTAAAATTATATTTAATGTAATACATAAACTGCGTCTAGAGATTATATGCAAAAGTGGTATTGTCAAATATTTTATGTAAAATTCATAGATATGTGTTATCCACCAAAATAATTTGTACTATTATGTGTAGCAAGTAAGCATGAAAGCAATTAAGTCCCAATTTTCAATTTCAGATTGATATTCAGTATTTTTTCAGTAATCATAGCAATTTGCAGTGTCAAGAGATTATTTACAAGAACTAGAATTTAGTATTATGGCTCGTAAAAAGAACTAACAATGAATGAAAATGAACTATATAATCAAAGAAATTAGCAAAGGAAAATCTTCTCTACAAATTTCTAAGGATTTGAAAAGGGGTCATCAAACAATCAAGAAAATATGTCAAATGGGAATTCAACCAAGAAAAAAAAGTCTCAGGCTGAATTCAGGAATTTAACAAAGCGAGATCTATCACATATCCAAAGAGAATTAATAAGAAACCTAAATGCGTTAATTGTGTTCATATTTGAGGCCCATGGAGCTCCTATGGTGTCAAGGGAAACAAGGTGTAAACAATTAAGGAAGTTTGCTGATGTAAAAAATCAAATAAAGAAACCCTTTTTAACAAAAAAACATAAGGAAAGAAGATTGTAGTGGACCAAAAAATACATGAAAACTGATTTCAGTAAAGTGCTTTTTACAGAGGAATTAAGGATCACCCTCGATGGGCCCAATGGATGGGCTCAAGGATGGGTCTGCAAGCAACATGACTGAAGAAAATATATGGCTCATGATTAAGCATAATGGACATTCATTGTCTCTTATATTAAACAGTATATGTGTGTTTGTGTATGAATGCAAAAGACATAGAATCACAAATTGAAGACCTGATTTTATTATCATAACAATATTACTGTAAGAAATTTAACCATAGCAAGGTGTGTCACACCAGTGTCCTTTTGCCAGATATTGCATATTTGTAAGAATCTTCAAATGTGTTTTAAAAAAGAACAAAAAAATGTTTTCCCATTTTATGCATAACAATGTCCGTTGCATTTATAATGTAAATTCTTTATCTTTTCCAATGCACATTCATCAAGATGTTGTCAACTTTAGATAAGCTATTTTCTTGCTAGAATCACCTGGGACCATAACTGTATCATAAATTGCACAGAACAAAAGTCTATGCTATATCTGTAAGATTTGTTTCTTGCTGAATTCTTTTAATCATTTCACCCCGAGCAAGGCAAGACTGCTACTAGTGTGCAGGGAGTTACAGTGAGAGGAAAGACTGGGTACAATGGGTATTAAGGAAAAGTTACAAGATAAATGGGATTCAAGCAGACAGAAGACAGCAACTGTTGTTGCATTAAAATGTTTGGAATTGTAGTTATCAGGGAAACAATAAACAGCAAGGAGTTCCACAGAAAGAAAGTGCAAGAAAAGAAACTGTTAGAGTAGAAGAGACAGTTACATTTAACTATTTCAATGGTAAAAGGGTGGGACCTAGATGCCAATCTAGTAATATGCTTAAATTCATGTGGTCGAGGCATCAGGGAAAAAAGTTCATCAGAGAAGTTGTCATGAAAATATTTGTAGAAAAGAAAGAGAGAAGCCACATCATTTTGGTGAGAAAGTGACTGGAGTCAAGGTGCCAAGTCAGGATCGATTACATTGCAGATCCTTCTTTGGATTTTGTTGAGAACCTCAAGATCAATTGGAGTAGATAGATTAAACTATCGTCCGGTTCACACTCCAACCCATGTCTATTGAACAGGTGAAGAGGCTCATCCCTTGTTCCCTGTTTAGGATGTGGTTTCCGGCTTTCTCTTTTCCAATCTTTTCACTCTTACGTAGCCCCCTGCACATCAGTGGCATTACCATCATGCTTGGGTGATATGATTAAAAAAAGAAAGGTATTCAATGCATGAATGAATTGTAGATTTATAAATATGTGTGATTGATTCTGATGAGAAAAAAGTCTAGCTTGACACAGTTGTACAACCTTCCTAGCAATAGATGCAGCTATAAATTTGATGTAGTCACTTCAGGTCAGTTGAAAAAGTGAGGCCAAGGAGGCACAGTGTCTTGCTCTCCAGGAGAATAGCATCAGACATGCTGATGGCAGACAGGAAAGTTTCTCTATAGTGTTTAAAAAAGAGGAGTTTTGTTTTGGAGACATTAAAATTTTCAAGCCATTTCTTGGCCCAGTTAACCCCCGATTTAAGATCCGTTTCAAGAGCAGTAGTCAGGGTTACTTTGTCAGCCTTGGCAGATATCCAATTGCGATAGGAGTAAATTGTGGTGTCATCTGCATAGATGCCTACTTGGGAATTGATGACATGAAGAAGATCATTGATGAAGATCAGAAACAGCATAGGACCTAGGATAGAGCTTTGAGGGACATCCATGTTTGTGAAAGGATCTTGAAGCCCTTGTCATTCAAAATGACCTTCATTTCATGATTCTATAGCAGTGGTTGACAACCTTTTAGAGAGAGTGGGCCAGACAGCTATGCAAAGTCTTGAAGGAGAGCCATGATATCAAATGTACTGTAATAATTGTATCGACCTCAGACCAGAAGTTCACCATCGTTTGGACTTTTAACCCATTTTAACCCAGTGTCCTTATTTGAGGACAGTAAGAAAAACTGTAAAGAATAATTTTTATAAATCATTATATAAAACCATTATTATATATAGGTAGTGAGGACATATTGATTCATCAATAAAATTACCTTCCAAATATTGCTCGGTTGAAAGAAAAATTCTTGTGATTTGTAAATGAATTTAATGTTCTAAAACCTGAGGACACTGGGTTAAAATGGGTTCAAGAAATAACAATGAAGTTATTGCAAGACTAACAGGATAATAACTAACACATTCAACAAAAAATGTAAATTCCTTACAACAACAAAATACAGTTAGAAATGGCAAATTATCTAATAAGATACTTGTTTCTCTTTATTGTTTAACAACTTCTCCACATCAGTTGATGCATTTGTTGATGACAGAAACAAAACTTCACCTAACCTTGTTCTTAAACGACTTTTAATATATTTCTTTTTCATAAAAATCTTGTTCTCTAGCATATATTCTTCCAAATAATGATACAATCATTGTTGCATTATTCAATAGACTTTTATATTTTCCGTTTGCCAAAATATATTTCTTAAGAAAGTCAGCAGTGGATTTTAAATTAAATTCTGATTTGAAAAAAATCGTGGTATTTTAAGTCACTGAACTCTGATAATTTCTCTGCCACTTTCTCAAAAAATTAATCAGATAATTAGTGTCAAGATGTTAAGTTGGAGGGCCTGACAAAACTTCTTCGTGGGCCAGATGTTGCACGGAGGCCAGGGGGTTGCTGACACCTGTTCTATAGGAATGATTGGATTAAATCAAACAGTCTCCCAGTCTTTAGGGCTTGGGTAGAAGGCCAGCATGCCAAAAGTGGTCAAACACTTGAAAGATAAATTGAGTTACAGTTTAAGCTTCACCACTATTACTGTTGGGGAGCACCCCTTTTTGCACATAAGAATGGACTCGCCTGATGTGTACATATAATCCTGCCTATACAGTGAACGGTAGTGATTATCAAAGGGAGTGGTAGAGTTCAGTAGTTGTACAGCCGCTTAGCTGGTCAGTAAGGATATAGACTCATTACCCGGACATACTTCTTCACTACAGACTGTATATATTAATTCCTACTAACAGTATTCCTAGTATTCCTAAATTGACTAACCCATGTTCCAGTTTATATATTTTTGTTCAATATGACTTACATTTTCTATCTCCATATCTGATTTTGTTATTTATTATTTTGTGTGGTTTCTCAACAAGAATCCACAACAATTACCAAGAGCCTAGTCAACATATTCAATGATGGCCCTTAGCACATCAGTGTGGGTACACCAGATGAGTCAAGTATGATCTAATGAATATGTAATGAATATGTATGCACCTTGGTTCTCCCTTACAGTAATGTGATTGGCTGGTGTCAGTCATAAATACAGACAAAGGTGAGGACACATAGGGGTCTACTTCCCTAGGTCTACCACTAGAGGTCTTTAGGTTTTCGACTAGAGATCTACGTCTAGAGGTCTATGGCTATTGGTCTACATCTATTGACAACACCTATGTCTCAGAATACTGCATACGACGAGTACTGTCCATTACGTCTATGTACTAGATTGTCCTACCTGATTACATTTGCCTAAACGGCTTAGTTACCTTGAATGATATATATATATATATATCTTTCCTTTCCAGGACATGTCAAGAACCAAGGAGATGAATGAGATTTAACTTGGAATTTCCTTGCTGAAATGAAAGCATCAATGCTGACTTTTGCCCAGTAGGAGACCTCATAGGTGCATTTTTGAACAGGGAGAAAGATCAAAGTTTGTATTGGGCCATTAACTCTGAGGACCTTTGGTTTGCAAGTCATTGAATAAAATACAAAATGGTTGCCATGGCTAGATATTGATGAAAGAATAAAGACAAGAAGGAAATGATGTTAAGAAATAAATAGAGAATTAAAAAAAAAAGAACTGGGATATAAAATTTAAGGCTGGAATTATTAAAAAAAGAGAGAAAGCTGATAGAAAATGAAAATGAAGTGAAAATATCAATGGGGAGAAACATCTAATAAATGTAAGGAAAAATGGACTAAAAAAGAATAAACGTAAATAAGTAATAAGGAAGTATGTGGTCACAGTGACAAAAAAGAATGAGCAAAGAAAGAAAGTAAAAGGAGATAGGAATGAAAAATAAGAAGACATTAAAGAAGAAAGAAAAATTATAAATAAAAAAAGAAGAATTAAGACAGAAAAAAAGAAAAAGGACAAAAGAATGAAAAATAAGTCAGAGAATAAAGAATAAAAAAAAAGAAAAAATTATGAATCAAAAAAGAAGAAAGAATTAACAAAGAAAGAAAGAAAAAGAACATAGGAATGAAAAATAAGAAGACATTAAAGAAGAAAGACAAATTATAAATAAAAAAAGAAGAAAGAATTAAGACAGAAAAAAAGAAAAAAGACAGATGAATGAAAAATAAGTCAGAGAATAAGGAATTAAAATAAAAAAATTATGAATGAAAAAAGAGAAAGAATTAAGAAAGAAAGAAAGACAAAGTACAGAAGAATGAAAAATAATAGAGAAAAAGAAGGAATATAAAAGGAAAGAAGAATTATAAATAAAAAAAGATGAAAGAATTAACAAAGAAAGAAAGCAAAAGGACATAGGAATGAAAAATAATAGTCAGAGAATAAGAGGGAATTAAAAAAAAAGGAAATTAAAATTATAAATCAAAAAAGAAGAAAGAAGAAGAAAAAAAGACAGAGGAATGAAAAATAAGTCAGAGAATAAGGAATTAAAAAAAAAGAAAAATCATGAATCAAAAAAGAAGAAAGAATTAACAAAGAAAGAAAGAAAAAGGACAGAGGAATAAAAACTAATAGTCAGAGTATAAAAAGGAATAAAAAAAGAAAGAAGAATTAGAAATCAAAAAAGAAGAAAGATTTAACAAAGAAAACAAAAGTACATAGGAATGAAAAATAAAAAGAATTAAAAAAGAAAGAAAAATTAGAAATCAAAAAATAGGAAAAAATTAATAAAGAAAGAAAGCAAGAGAACAGAGGAATGAAAAATAAGAAGGAATTAAAGAAGAAAGAAAAATTATAAATCAAAAAAGAAGAAAGAATTAAGACAGAAAAAAAGAAAAAAGACAGACAAATGAAAAATAAGTCAGAGAATAAGGAATTAAAAAGAAATATGAATAAAAAATGAAGAATGAGCAAAGAAAGAAAGAAAAACGAGATAGTAATGAAAAATAAGAAGACATTAAAGAAGAAAGAAAAATTATAAATCAAGAAAAAAGAAAGAATTAAGACAGAAAAAAAGAAAAAGGACAAAAGAATGAAAAACAAGTCAGATAATAAGGAATAAGAAAAAAGAAAGATTATGAATAAAAAAAGAAAGAATTAACAAAGAAAGAAAGCAAAAGAACATAGGAATGAAAAATAAGAAGGAATTAAAGAAGAAAGAAAAATTATAAATCAAAAAAGAAGAAAGAATTAAGACAGAAAAAAGAAAAAACAGACGAATGAAAAATAAGTTAGAGAATAAGGAATTAAAAAAATTATGAATCAAAAAAGAAGAATGAGAAAAGAAAGAAAGAAAAAAGGAGATAGGAATAAAAAATAAGAAGACATTAAAGAAGAAAGAAAAATTATAAATCAAGAAAGAAGAAAAAATTAAGACAGAAAAAAGAAAAAGGACAAAAGAATGAAAAATAAGTCAGATAATAAAGGAATAAAAAAAAGAAAGATTATGAATAAAAAAAGAAAGAAAGCAAAAGAACATAGGAATGAAAAATAAGAAGGAATTAAAGAAGAAAGAAAAATTATAAATCAAAAAAGAAGAAAGAATTAAGACAGAAAAAAGAAAAAACAGACGAATGAAAAATAAGTTAGAGAATAAGGAATTAAAAAAAATTATGAATCGAAAAAGAAGAATGAGAAAAGAAAGAAAGAAAAAGGAGATAGGAATGAAAAATAAGAAGACATTAAAGAAGAAAGAAAAATTATAAATCAAGAAAGAAGAAAAAATTAAGACAGAAAAAAGAAAAAGGACAAAAGAATGAAAAATAAGTCAGATAATAAAGAATAAAAAAAAGAAAGATTATGAATAAAAAAAGAAAGAATTAACCAAGAAAGAAAGCAAAAGAGCAGAGGAATGAAAAATAAGAAAGAATTAAAGAAGAAAGAAAAATTATAAATCAAAAAAGAAGAAAGAATTAACAAAGGAAGAAAGAAAAAGGGCATAGGAATTAAAAATAATAGAGAATAAGAAGGAATAAAAAAGAAAGAAAAAGTATAAATCAAAAAAGAAGGAAGAATTAACAAAGAAATAGGAAAGAAAAATTAAAAAACAGATTAAAAAAGAAGTGAAAAAGATGAGCAAAGAAAAATATAGTAATCAAAGAAGGAGAATGAATTAGCAAAGAAAGAAAAAAGGAATGGAATGAAAAAGTTAAGAAGACAAACTACATTCTTGTAGTTAAAGAATGTTCATTTAAAAGTTGCCACTTCTGAGGTCAGTAGGTCAGTAAGTTGGTTTGTGTGGAAGGTCTTTGAAAAGGTCAGTTTGTACTTTTGAGAACAGGGAGAAAGAAGGAGGTCAGCATGCTCCACTTAAGTCAAGGGGATATTAATTACACTCTTCTCCTTTCTTTTTCCCATCTGTCTGCTGATGCTTTGTCTCCACTTTTTATATCTGGTTTTTGGATCAAAAGCTAGTCATTTAGAATTTCATCCTTGTATTTGGTTCCGGGCTTCCCATTGGCTGGTAAATAAAATTTGCAAAGGCTCATGAAATGGTAATTTGATATTTGATTAATTTTTATTTTTCAACCGGAACATCTGTGCAAATTCACTTGCACAAAGGTGATTTTTATTCATTCACTTTCTGGTCTGCATAGAGTCAACATCCGGTTCAGCTCACTTTTGCTCGGTCGGTATCACCACAACTCTAGTATTTTGATTAAATTCATAAAGTCTACGGATCACAATGAAAAGCTCATTTGAACAATTGCCATGAAAGTATTTATAAAAAAGGCACAAAGAAACAACCTTATGACAGGGAACAAGAGACTGAAGCCAACCTGCCAGATATTTTCATATTTATAATATATATATATACAGTACTGTGCAAAAGTATTAGGACAAGAACTATTTTATCTTTTATGAGGCATATTGACAGAAAATAAACAATTTAATTAAAGTAATTTTATTTGATTTACTCAATAAATGCTTTAACAAGAAAAAATACTTGTGACAAAATAAATTTAATATTTAGTATAATCAGTCAGTCAGTTAAGTGCCATGCGCGATACACGCTTGGGCGATCATGTCTCGAAAGAGACATGACTGAGAAATTTAATTAGTTATTTAACCCATAACTAGAGGGAAGAGATGGATTAATACCTTTCCCAAGGGTATTTGCGCGTAAGTGTATGCAAGGTTTTCAACTGAAATTTGAACTCGGTTCCCCAAGTTCTCGTTCCGAGCCGATATCCACTGCGCCACAACGCACATCCATTTAGTATAATAGACTTGTTTAATTTAAAATAATAAAATAATTGCGACAATTTACCAATCGCACCTAGTATTATATATATATATATATATATATATATATATATATATACAGTACTGTGCAAGAGTATTAGGACAAGAACTATTTTATCTTTTATGAGGCATATTGACAGAAAATAAACAATTTAATTAAAGTAATTTTATTTGATTTACTCAATAAATGCTTTAACAAGAAAAAATACTTGTTACAAAATAAATTTAATATTTAGTATAATAGCCTTTTGCTTTGATCACAGCCTTCATTCATTAGAACATAAGTGAATGTTTGTTTGTTTGTTTCGACGTTTAACGACCTATCAATCCTTATGAGATCATTTAAGGTCATAATCAATGATTTTGGATAAGGCTATTTTATTTTTATTACATTTTTCTTTTCGAGTATCAAGATTCATTGGGATTTGTTTTTAAGAGCAGGGTCCCCAAGTACTACCCTTGTTATTTAACCCATAACTGGAGGGAAGGGACGGATTAATACCTTTCCCAAGGGTATCAGTGCTTCAGTGACTGCAGGGTATTCAACAGGAATTCAAACTCGGCTCACCGATTTCTCTTTCCGAGCCAATATCCACTGCACCACAACGCACATCAATAAATGCTTACAGCACCTGGTATTCCCAAGCAGAGACCTATCTCAACGTTGCTCAATGTTGCTTAACTTCAGCGAGAACCCGTGTATTCAACATGATAGGCTGTAAGCCATAAGTGAATGTAATGGATTTAACTAGAATTTGAACTTGGCTTACTGATTCCTCAATCGAAGTCGCTATCCATTATTCTACTATGCGTCCTCATTATGCGCAAATACCCTAGGGAAAGCTAAGAATTCATTATTATTTGCTACATATACTTTTTGCTTTCATTTTCTCTACATGTTCAGTCTCAGCATCCTTCTGTAGATCCATATTTCTGTTGCTTCCAGTCACTTCTTCATCTGCAATAAGATGGCTTAGGATTAATTACCATATACAAAGGCTAATATATCTACTTAAATATTCTAAATCATTTCAGCAAATTTATGTTTATAAAAGATTTTAAAAGTGAAATGCGATTGATCAACATTTCTGGTGCAAGAGTTTGATAGCAAAGATATCAATAATAAGGATTCCAACAGAATCTCATGAAAACACATTAGGATGGGGGTCCAATAAAAGATCTGATTCAGTATAGAGATGGGAGAAAACTTTGACTCGTCTTAGAGAAAAGAAGGTGTATCGGAAAAATGTTGAAATTTAATTAATTTAAAATCTAAAAATAGTCTAAATATTGTTAAATGACAGCACCCGGCACAGTCGCCTCTGAGTAGACCACCAACCCAGCACTTATTAATGAATTAAGAGCTTTAATAGCCATGATTTTTTTATATCCTATGGCTATCACAACAGACAAAATTGCCTGAAGCCCATCACTTGTAGGGAGGCCTTCACCACGTGATGACCAACTCAGTATACAAGAGACGATCACAAGTATTAATAAAGAAATAAAACATAAATTTAAGAAATATAAATTAGAGAAGGACATGAGAGAACCCTTCAGGCAAGAAGGATAAGAAAAAGAAAACTTCAAGGAATTTCTCTTTAATTTGCCAATTTCTTATTTTGAGAAAGATATTCTACCAATGCCAAGAAATGCCATCATTATTGTTGTTACTGAACATCACCAATATACTCTGTGGCAACTAAAAGAAGAATATGAATTTTGTTATTTTAAAATCAGCATGAATGAAATAGTTGACAATATAACATTTTCAAAATCAGAAAAAGTATTTTTTCCTTCCATTAAAAAATACCTTATAAATTCTGTAAACAAGGAAGTAAAAATGATTAAATATTAAATATTAGCAGTATAGCCCGGTGTTGCTCGGCTGTAATGAAAGCTTTAAAACTAATCCATGGTCCTGGAGCTCAGACTCAGCCTAAATAATATTTGAAATAATAAAATAATTGCGACAATTTACCAATCGCACTTAGTATATATATATATATATATATATATATATATATATATATATATATATATACTAGTAGTATAGCCCAGTGTTGCTCGGCTGTAATGAAAGCTTTAAAACTAATCCATGATCCTGGAGCTCAGACTCTTTGGACGTTGGCACAAAAGACTAAAAAGCAATACAGTAAGCAATTAGAGTAAGTATTTATAGATGTGGCTTCTGGTGCTGTGGATATTGACTCGGAATGAGAAATGAGGGAGCCGAGTTCAAATTCCAATTGAATTTGTTGTATTCACTTACACACAAATGCTCTTGGGAAATGTATTAATCCGTCTCTTCTCCCTCCAGCTATGGGTTAAATAGCAGGGCAGATAGGGTTCTATAGCTTTTATTGGCAACTAATCTACCACAGAAGGAAATGGCAACTTACTGCAGTAAAATTTTCTGCCTAGTCAATCATGTTTTTTGTGAGACATGATTGCCCAAAGATATATTGTGTATGACTTTTAAATGTCTGATTTATTTATAAATATATGTATGTATTAGTCCCATTTATTGCTAGATCAATATATATATATAGCCCAGGGGTAGAGTCGCCGACTGACGCCATTTCGGTCGGGTTTCAATCCTGGGTAAAAAAGCAATCGGAGTCTAACCGTACTGATGATCTGTGATACGGCGAAACAGATCTGTCTGCGGATGACAATATTTACACTCTCACACCCTGATTGAGCACTCTGGAACAATAGTAGACTTTGATAAACAGTAGCTACGCTGTCATGTACGCATCGCTCATTCAGTGAAATGAATTAGAACGCTCTAGCTATTGGGCATGTATAATGATATGTGCAAAAAAGTCTGCCTACTTCCACCGAACGCCCATAGCCCAGGGTTAGAGTCGCCGACTGACGCCATTTCGGTTGGGTTTCAATTCTGGGTAAAAAAGCAATCAGAGTCTAACCGTACTGATGAGCTGTGATACGGCGAAACAGATCTGTCTGCAGATGACAGTATATATATATATATATATATATATATATATATATATATATATATAATAATAATAACTAACTAGACTCCATAAGTTTACACTCCGTAAGTTTACACTAATCTAAACCTTCAAAAAAATGTTAACAAACAGAACCTAAATCTGTTAAAATCCGGCGTACTATGTCATCGGATAATGGGGGAGAAAAAAAAGAAACCAACGGAACAAGAACAAAATGTCAAGTATCTGCAGTAAGGAAAAAAAACCCCAAACGGAACCTAAACACGAGAAAAAGTGCTCAATATGAAAGTACAAAAATACAATAATAGAGCAAAAACACGAAAAAATCTAAAGTGAACCACAACCTACCGCGGTTTCACACTACTGATCGTTCCCTGACGATCCGTAGTGTGAAACCGTTGTAGGTTGTGGCTTTAGATTTTTTCGGATTTTTTTTTTCATATATATATATATATATATATAGATTGAAACAGAGTAGATGCCATAATATAATTAACCTTTTAGGACCAACACATTATCAAAAGTGAATGTTGGCAACATTTGAAATAATTATCAGGACACATTAATTTAACATTATAGAATGGAAGGTGGAACTCAATTAAAAACAAATTTTAATCAGAAAATAAATAATTAAAATGTAAGGGAGGTGTAAACATTAGTTCCACTCGAGTTGTAAAAAAAGAAAAAGGGGACTCACACACCCTCCAATAAATGCAAGGAGCAAATGAAGTGCTCCTTTTGTCTGCACAAACTGGGCCGATATATTTTTAAGTACACAGCCTCAAGAACATGAGTCCTGAGCATGACGGTAAACTGATAAAAGGCCTCTGATTGGGAGGTTGTGAGGAGTATGGGACCACCTCTTAATTGCTGTTGTTCCCAGGTCCACTCTGACCCAGAGTGGTAGCACCTGTTAGGGTCCCAACTATGGGAAAATAGTTACCCACCCACCAAACTCGGGTCAAAACACTATGAATGTATAAAAATACTTTTGTAGAAATACATATACATAAAAATAGACTTTTATAGAAAAATATACATTTTTGAAGAAAAAATTATTACCACAACATATTTTTGAAAGAAAAATATCTCATCAAAACATTTTTGAATACAAAACTAGAATATGCTTTCAGTTTTCTAAAATAAAAAAAATAAAAACAAAAATTTTTCATTAAAATCTGACTAAATCAACCTTCTCACTATAACTGAATATTAAAAAATACCTTAAACTCCACCTTTTTGACATTAAATGACCCACAGAGATTGATATGCCATTAAAAAAAAGTCACTCACTCACTCAAGAACACATAGATGATATGATGATCTAACATTGTGCAGAATAGAGATATGACTTTGCACAGTCATGACTGTTGAGCATTTGTTTGTTCCACCTTCCCTACTATAATGTCAAATTAATGTGTCCTGATAACTCTATTTAAATCAATTTGTTCTTTCTGTGGGTACAAATCTCTTTATATATATACAGGGTAGTCCAAAAGTAGGTGGAAAGTAGGTGGAATTGTAGTGGATACCAAATTAATTAAATCAACCTTCTTCTTCACTTTGACAAAAATTCACAACAATGTGTGAAATCCTGGTTTAGCAAAATAGAAAAAGGATTGACCATCTGCTTAAAGAAAAAGTCCAAAACCAGATTTCACAAATAGGTGTTAAAATGATTTTTTGACCAATGGGAGTGACTTGTAAGACTTGGAAGGACTTGGTGATTCAGTGTGAAATTCAAAAGGACTAAATAAATGACCTCCAGGTCAGTCAAGAGAAACAGTTGGGAGCCAAGAGAGGAAAGGAACTAAAATGTAACCAACTTCAAATTGACTCTGAGATAAGGTCAGGTTGCACCTTGTTCTCTTTCTCCTTATCTATTTCAACAATTACTACTACAAACATTTTGTATGAACTCTACCCTTCTTAACTTCTTAATGTTTCTAATTGTACATTAACTCCTACAACTTATGTTAGTCTTTCCCTTTAATAAATTTCTATTTTAAAATACAAAATGTATATTTTATTCTTCTTATGCCATTCTACACAATTCCACATATTCCAACCTGCGGACAACCAACCTTCTGATGATTCTGATGATGGAAAACCTTCTGATGATGAAAACATTCTGATGATAATTTAGTATAAAATCCTGTAAGCTGTAGGGAGTTCAGTTAAATCTGACACAAGGCCAAATCAAAGAAACATTAACCAGCTCCCTACACTACAGAATAAGTTTGTGTATCGGTTATATTATAATTGCATTAGCAAATATAATTGTATGCGTAATCTCAAAATAAATGTTATCATTTACTGTCCATCTACTTTTGGACCACCCTGGATATATATATATAGGGTACTGAAAGTTTCATCATTATTCATCAATTATTTGATTTTTCACAAGAATTTAAAAATCAGCCTGTTTCTCAAACTAATTTATGGTCACTTGCTTAAAAAAGAAAAACACAATTTTAAACAAATAATTTAATAATGAAAAACCGTTTTAAAATATATCAGAAAATCTAAGTTTTCTCAAATTTGGAACATTTTTTCATGCATGCTCATTTTTCACAAAGCTTTGAAGGTACCAAGATATATATATATATATATATATATATATATATATATATATATATGTAACATACAATGTGTGTTAGCACGAGCGATACCCTGTCTTCATCAGCCACCGACCAGGGGTGACGTCACAGTTTCGGTGGCTATGGCAGGACCGCCACCCCTGGCGCCACCAGCAGCATTTGCCACCAGGCAGGGTATGAAGTTAAACTTGTTGATTGTCCCTCTTGTATATTCTCATAAAGAAGTAAATAAAACGATCGTTCCTCTTCTATATATATATATCTGAGTGAATACAGAACAAAGAATTCTTACAACGCCCAAAACATTAATTTAAAACAGTGCTCGATATATAATATATAGAGCTGTGAATATTTGTTATAAATTATATTTTAGAACAGGTACATAATTATTCTATATATATCCGCTACAAAGGTACGTTTGTTTCAACATTGAAACTTCAATGCCTCATCAGGCACCTGATGAGGCATTGAAGTTTCAATGTCGAAACAAGCATATCTTCGTACCGGTTATATATAGAATAATTATGTACCTGTTCTAAAAGATAATTTATAATATATATATATATATATATATATATATATATATAGGATATAGATGATGTCTGCCGATTGTACTAAGAACAAAAGTTGCCATAATATTGTTTCCAGAAGAAAAAATTTCTAAATGAAAGATCAGAAATAATGTCCAGATGTAATCACACCCAAAAAATTCATACTAGCATTATAGAGGATTTTTAGTCCTCTAACGATTTATATTATGATTCGACCAACAAGAAATAATAAAACAACAACACCAATTCGTAACCAACAAATTAATATATATTGAACAAACAACAATACATATAATGACAGTACATACACAGCAAGAGAAAGTGAAAAAAAGGAAAGTTATTCCCTTTTGTCTGTCCGTAGAACAAAGTAAGATGTATGAAGTTTTTTCGTTAGCTGAAAGAAAGGTTTGTAACAGTTGTTAAGATTATCGTCAAGAGTTCAAAGATAAAAACAAATCCTTGATGAATTTTTTCAGACAGTAAACAAGGTTCTGTGTCTGTCTGTGTGTGCATTTAGGCAAGAAAGTCAGACAGAGGTGAGTAGAGAGAGACTTACATGTGATGTAGTAGTCTTAGGCAGTCTGTGGATTTCTACTCGTTGAGAAATAAAAATTTGCACCACTAATTGCTACCCGCAATTAGTGCGCGTGTGTTTTTGTGAGCTAGGTAATGAACATGTTCTTCCCGGGACAGAATCCTAACTGGCGTAACACGTGATGTTCCCTGCTTTTATCGGCATTCGTTTACGTGGGAACTAAGGTTATCACATGAATGTTGAATGACCATGTGTGTGGGTGTGAATGTATCAAACCCCAAAAAATCCATCCTAGCATCATACAAACAGGGATGAATGCTTTTAAGTAACGCCTTCCTAATTTGGAAATTTTCACTTGTTTAAATATTCCAGTCATGCATTCATAATAATCTTCGCTGTATGTTTATAAATTGCCTGAAAATACTGTAAGGTTGAAACCTAGGTTGTGGAAATAACTCATTTTCAAATGAAAAATATTCAAAAGCTCAGTAATATATATGTACTGTGCCTTTTTTAATACATTGTGTACCGGTATAATTTAATTATGACTAAAAAACTGATTAACAATATATATATATATATATATATATATATATATATATATATCCAAGTGAATAGAGAACGAAGAAAAAAATGTTTTTTACAATATCCAAAACATTAATTGGCACACCACCTGATGAGACATTGTAGTTTCAATGTTGAAACAAATGTACGATTTGTAGTGGATACATAAAAAACATTTGTACATGTTCTAAAATATAATTTAGAATAAATATATATATATATATATATATATATAGACTCTCACATCGATTTTGATGTATGAGTGTCTAACTCAGTTAGACTGTCACACAGAGAATTGTTTAGAGTGGTGAAGGCTTGTGTAGCACCATCCACACTTTTTGGAACTGCTGATAACAAACAATCTGTGCAGAAGTTTGTCACAGATTGCATGAACAGCAGACCTCAGTTATTTAACCCATAACTGGAGGGAAGGGACGGATTAATACCTTTCCCAAGGGTACCAAGTGCGTAAAGTGAATGCAGAGTGGTTGACTGGAATTGGAACTCTGCTCTCCAATTTTTTTTTTCCAAGCCAACATCCACTGCACCGCAACACACATCCATCATATATATATGTATATATATATATATATATGTGTGTGTGTGTGTATGTATAATAAGAAAGTGAAAGAACATGTAGATTAAAGCCCGCTAACCAAGCATTTATTTTATAAAGTGTGCCTGACACAGAGTAGAGCTTAATATTGTAATTTTGTTATTAAAATAGTTTATAAAAGCATTTTATCACAATACAGAAATTTTCATATTTCAGAATAAATCTGTTCTTCTGCATATGATATGTTAAAATAAATGGTGAAAATGATTTATTTTGTAAATATAAGATGAATTCATGGCTATTAAGCAAATTAGGGAGTGGTAGTAGAAGAAAATGCTTAGGTGTGTTCAATCAAAAATGAGAATTAAGTAACTATGGTGTTTTAACATCTAGAAGCAGGATGGCCTGGTGTCTAGACATGTCACTTTTTAATTTTGTCTGGATAATATACATACTGGGACCATAGATTTTTTTTTAATGGGTAGACATTAATTTTTAACTGCAGGTTGGATTTTAGATTTTTTTGTTTTTTTTTACTACTACCTCATAAGTAGAAAGGCTGGAATGTTTAGGTTAGAATTAGAATTAAATAATTATGGTATGCTAAAGTATATTGTAGTTAAAAAACTAATTAAGTATTATGTGGATCACTTTTTAGTAAAATAATTATTAATTTTTAAGTTATATTAGAGCATAAGTTATAAATGAAAAATAATAGATTTTTAAATTTTAAAAGAAAATTATTTTGTCTTGGTAAGATACATTGTTGAAACATACTTCAGGGTTGTTTTTTATTTTTAAATTAGATTTAGTACTATCTCTTGAGTAAAGGGGTGGAATGTATAGTTTAAAATCATGATTTTAATAATTATGGTATACTATGGTGTATTATAGTTTAGAAAACCAATTAAGTATTGTGTGAGTTATTTATTTTTGTAAAATACTTTTCAATTTTGACGCTATATTAGAGCATAAGCTATAAATGAAACATTGCAATTAATTAAATTTTAAAGATTTTTTTATAAGTAAAGGCCTGGAATGTTTAAGTTGGAATTAGAACTAAATAATTATAGTATACTAAGGTATATTGTATTTAAGAGAACCATTTCATATTTTGTGGACCATTTATTTTAGTATAATAAATTTTAATTTTTAAGTTATATTGAAGCACAAATTATAAATGAAACATTATAATTAATTAAATTTTAACAATAAATATTTTCCATGTTTACATAAAATGGTCAGTTCATATCTCTGGTTCAATAATTCCATCATTTTTAAGGAACCTTAAAATCTGCAGCTTTTCACTCAGGCAAGAAGGGCAGATGTTATAGAATGACTTACAAATTGTTGTTTTTTCCAGAAATTTCCATTATACTTTGGGGGTTTTGTTTGTATCCTTTAGCTTCTAAAAATATGAAAAAAGGGATGTTTGGTTTTGGCACATGTTGTTTTTGAAGGAAGTTAAGTGCATATACCAACACTGTTTGAAAGTGTTCTTAGTAGATCCAATGTAAACTTTTTTAATAGTTGGGTTTTCATTTGATGTTATATTACATTGGTAAACAATAGAATTTGTTAGACACCTATTTTCCAGTGGGCAATTGTTACAATTTTGACAATTACATAAGTTTGTATTATTGTTATCTTTATTATTTAAATAATTACTGTTACACATAAATGGTGGATTCTCTTATCATAAATGATAAATGAAGATCAGTAGTGGATGGTGGCTCTTAGTTTTACACTTATGCACAGGATTTCTATCTTACATGCACTTGTGTTGAACTAACAAACATCCAGCTACTGATCAACCTGAACTAAAATTTGTCTAAAGTGGTCAGTTGCTTGTGTGGCACAAAGCAACCTCTCTCCATAAAAACAACATAAGCCTATACAGGTGCACTGTGTGTTATGTGTTAGGTGTTTGTGATGATCACATGTTATATTACCACAATGTTTGACCTTCCCAGGACCTTAAATACATTGGGTAGTGCATGGTGGACCACACAGCATACATAAGCAGTTTTGATGCCAGAGTTTGCTGTCTCTGATACAAGAGCTGCTGGCTCTGTAAGCACCCATGATGACTCTGCGGGGGCTTCAAAAAGCCCCCACACATGGACACCCACACACATACATGATACAAATATTCCACACTCACAGTACATATTTACAAAGCTGTCCCACACATTTTTATTTATGCATTACTCTTCAGCAATAAAACTGAGTTCTTTCAGTGACTGGTGTGTATATACTCCGCTTATATATAACATGGTAAAATTTCCTTTCTCTGATGGCTTAGTGGGGTTAGCAATTCTGACTGACACCTAATCAGTCGAGTTTCAATCCCAGCCAGAAGCAAGTGGAATGTCTAGCCACACTGATGAACACTGAAACAGGCTTGTATGTGGATGATATATATATATATATATTTGGTGGACTCTCTTATTGTAAACAATAAATGAAGGTTGGTAGTGGATAGTGTTTTTCGTTTTACACTTATGCATGGAATTTCTGTCCTGCATGCATTTCTGTTGAACTATTAACCATCCAGCTACCAATCAACCTGAACTAAAATTTGTCTAAAGTGGTCAGTTCCTTGTGCGGCACAAATCACACTCTCTTCATAAAAACAACATTGCCTATACAGGTGCACAGTGTGTCATGTGGTAGGTGTTTGTGATGATTGCACGTCATATTATCCCAAAATTTGATTTCCCCAGGGTCTTAAATACATTGGGTAGTGCATGGTGGACCACACAGCATACATAAGGGGTTTTGATGTCAGAGTTTTCCATCTCTGGTATGAGTACGAGTGGCTTGAGAGCAATCAGGATGACTTTTTGAAAAAACAGTAGCTAATCTAGCACCTACGCATAATTCATTCAGTAATAAATTAAAACACTCTTACAATGTAAGAGTGTTCTAATTATGGTATATTACATGCTAAAAGTCTGCCTCCCTCTACTGAGTGGCCATAGCTCAGAGGTAGAATCACTGACTAACACTGATTTGGTCGAGTTTCTATCCTGGGTAAAAAGCAATTAGATGTCTACCCGTACTGATGAGCTGTGATACAGCGAAACAGATCTGTCTGTGGATGACTACAATATATATAACTGTAAATTTATCTTTAAACACGTCTCAAAAAACCCACCGAGTATAAACACGGAGGGAAAAAAAAATGGAAACAAAAAAGAAATGAACTAAGCACTTGAACATTAGTCAAAGTATTAGTCGAAAGAAAAAACCCAAAGACGAGAAACCTAACACATAAAGCTCTCAATACAATAGCAGAGCAAATAAATAAGTAGCTAACCTAGAGCCAACAGACCAACCTAGGTTTCACCTAATGGATCATCAGGGCAAGTTAGATCATGTATAGCATTTTTATTATTATCTTAATTGAGCCCCTTTTTTTTTGTGAATAAATTGTTACCCCCCCCCCCGTCTACAGTCAGTGTCTTCTATTTTTTAGTCATGTGGTTACAGAGTATCTTATATAACACCACCTTACTTCAGCCTAATTAGCCAACTTGCCATTAGGTGAAACCTAGGTAGGTCCGTTGGCTCTAGGTTAGTTACTTATATATATATATATATATATATATATATATATATATATATAGTATTGTAACAAAGTTGTGGAACTCGTAGGTTTTTTAACTTGCTGTTCACGCATTTACTTTTATAAAGAGTGCTCGATACAAACGTAGAGCGTTATATTGTAATAATTGTTACAATGGTTTATAAATTCATAGTAAGACTACACAAAAATTTTCATGTTTCGAAGCTACCTTTTAGGTGCTTCTCATCGGGTGACAAAGTTGAAATTAAAAATTAAATGATGAAAATGGTTTATTTGTGGTGATATGATATTTAAGTGAAAGTGGGGTTGGGAGCTTATTCTGATTCTGTCGGCCGTATTGTGGTCTTAGAGATATGGGTTAGCCGAGGTGGCTTAGTTTAAGACAGGTTTCTTATTTATCTTGTCTGGATGTGGTGGAAGTGGCGTCATTGTTAATGAGAAAATATATGTAAATATATGTGGTGTGGGATTTTAGAATGGTCTAGTCGTTCGTTCATGGTTCTTGAGGTGCTGCTATTTGGTTTGGAGAAGAGTATGGGGTAACTTAGTTTTGGGCAGGTCACTTTTTTGTTTAGTTTAGGTTGTTTTATATTGGGATATATGTTTTTTTTCGTTTTTTTGTAATGTTGATAGTTTTTTTATTTTACTACCATTTACAGGTAAATGGAATTATCATTGGTGTGGTGTGGGATTATGTGGGATTTTTTGTTTATTTAAATTTTAACAGGAAATATTTGCAATGTTTGCATAATACTGCTAATTCATCTCTACGGTTTAATAGTTCGCTACTGTTGGGGTAATTTAGAATGTGTAGATTTTCACTAAAACATAAAGAGCAGATGTCATTAAGTGAGTTGCAAGATCTAGTTTTTTCTAGGATTTTCCATTTTACTGTGGGTTTCTGTTTTGAGTTCTTTAGCTTCCAAAATTATACAGAAAGGGATGTTTGGTTTTGGTATAAGTTGTTTTGGAATGAAGTTAAGTGCATGTACCAGCGCTGCTTAAAAGTGTTCTTAGTTGATCCGATATACACTTTATTTATAATGGGATTTTCAATTGATGTTATGTTGCATTGATAGATTATTGAATTTATTTTACATTTATTCTGTAGTGGGCAGTTGTTGGGGTTTCTACAATTACATAGGATTTTATTGTTGTCTTCTATTGTATTTTGGTAGTCAATTTTATTTTGATCTGCGTGTTGATTTAGGATATATTTGTTATGGTTTGTTAAGATTTTTTCTAGGTTGTTTGTGCAACTGTAGCTTAGTTTAAGTGTATTTTTGTTGAAGATTTTACTAAGAGGGTTATTGGTGGGGAAGTGTTTTTTAATTAAATTCAGAAACTTCTGTCCTAACTTGGTGTTTATCATTTGGTTGAAAGGAGGTGTGTATCAAATGATTTTACTATTTCTATTTTTCCTGTTATGGTTATAGTTTGTTATATACTGGATGTCTTGGTTTTTGTAGCCACTTTTTTTTAAGGACTTATTGTAGAGACTTTTGTGTTTGTTAAATATTTCTTCACTGGACGAGTTTTTACTGATTCTATATTCTACAGAGGAAGGTATATGTTTGATTATACTAGCGAGGGTGGTTTGACTTTGACTTTACTATATATATATATATATATATATTTAGTATATCGAGGCAGCAAGTAATTTTCTAGACATATTCTATTAAATATAAGAGACAATGAATGTCTATTATGTTTAATCATGAGCTTCTTTAAACGTCGTATTTTTGCTTTAATTTCAGTTGAAAATAAAGACAAAAATTCTCCAACATTTGGATAATTATTTATTGGTTTTCTTCTAAGCTTTAATATATAATATTATATATTAATTATATATTATAATAAATATATTATAATATATAATTTAATATATAATATATATATATATATACACACAGGGTTCAATGGGTAAATTGTTGCCAGTTTACCTTTCTTATTTTTTGCATGTTGTTTGTTTGTGATTTTGTTGATTGCACAGTACAGTAGAGTCAATTGGGCACCATCTGTGAGAAAACGAGTGCATGACACAATTCACTCCACTAGAAATTTGCAAAGTGTATGCTTAGTGTTTGTGCTGAAACTTTGATATGAACATTTCAGAGTGTTTAGATGTTGATCTGAAGACATTGCAGAGGATATGGAAAAGGCTAGATGAGTCTAACAGTGATTACAATGGTGTTCAGAGTGATCACTAGTGATAGCAACAATATGCCTTCATTCATCTCACAAAGCCTCAGACTCAACAGAGAGTCCTACATCAAGAGCCTTGAAAAGGTAGTGCTGTCCTGGGTCAAGAGGGTGGCTGCTGGAAGGACTCTGCACCATGTTACACAAGAAAGAGAATCTAGTCATGGGTGTCAGACAATTTTTGCAACCATATCACCCCTTACACCTGGCCACCTAACTCCCCAGACTGCCACCCCTTTAATTATTGTGTGTAGGGTTCAGTTGAGAGAAATACCAACAAAACTCTTTGTAAACCCAAATATGAACTGGAGACAAGGATTATGGCAGCATTCACCAACTTAAACAAGGAGACAATCACAAAGAGTTGCAAGAGATTCATAGACCATGGTTAAAGTCAATGGCAATTATATTGAATACATTGACTTTTTTTTTTTTTTTAATCATTTCACCCCGAGCAAGGCAGAAATGCCACTGATGTGCAGGGGGCTACATAACTGTAAAAAGATTAATTAGAAAAGAGTAAGGAGTACAAACTAGTTAGAAAGGAGCAATAGAAAGCTGAGAAAGCAGGTGCGATGACAGATACATAGGTGGAGAGAAAGGGAAGGTTATATGGGGGTGGGTATAGAGCTAGAGTCCAGTGGTTAGTAGATGAGTATTGACTTTGCATTTAAATTTCTGGAGGTTGTAGTCATCAGGAAAGCAAGAATATGGGAGCGAGTTCCACAGGTGGGAAGTGTGAGAGAAGAAGCTGCAGGAGTAGAATTGTCGTCTGCATTTAGCTAACCTGACTGTGAATGGGTGGGACCCAGTTGCCAGTCTGGTTGCACGAGTAAACACCTGTTGAGGAGGCACCAGTGACTTAAGTTCGTCTGAGCAGAAGCCATGAAAGTATTTATAGAACAGACGAAGGGAGGCCACATTTTGACGGTGGGGAAGTGGCTGTAGTCGAGCCGCCAGATCAGTACCTATCACATTACAGACTCTCCTTTGGAGCCTGTCAAGAACACTGAGGAGAACAGCAGGGGTGCTTGACCATAAATGGCAGCAGTACTCCATGCACGGACGGATGGTTGACTTGTATATGTGCAGGATGGATTCAGGCGGAAAAACATCCTGGATCGACATAGTGACCCAACCTTCTTAGCAGTAGATTTTGCTATGGATTCAATATAGTGGTTCCATTTGAGGTCTGAGGAACAGGGTAAGTCCGAGGAGGTGTAGTGTATTGCTCTCAGGGAGAATCGCTTGGTCCATGCTTATGGGAGGCAGGAGAGGTTGCCTGTAATGGTTGACAGACAACAGCTTGGTCTTAGACGAACTGAAGTTGACAAGCCACTTCTTGCCCCAGTTCACCACAGAGTGTAGATCCCGTTCAAGGTCAGCAGCGAGATTATGTCTGTCTGCCACGACAGGTTTCTTACTGGTGCAGGAGTATATTGTAGTGTCATCTGCGTAGATGCCTACTTGGGACTTGATCTCATCTGGGAGGTCGTTGATGAAAACAAGGAAGGATAGAGCCCTGTGGGACACCAGCATTCGTGCTGTAGGATGAAGAGGCATGCCCATTCAAGACGACCTTCATTTTGCGGTTATTTAAAAAAGAATAGATTAGGTCAAGCAGGCAACCGGTAATACCGTAACCCCGTAGCTTGCATAAGAGGCCAGAGTGCCAAAACTTGTCAAAAGCCTTGGAGATGTCCAGAGCAACCGCATGAGCCTCATCAGACTCATCAAGGGCCTGTAGCATGTACTCCGTTACGGCTTGTTAGCAAGTCGGCCGTGGACCTGGCAAAGCGGAAGCCATATTGCCTGTCAGAGAAGAGTTTGTGGGCAGTGAGATGATGAACTATTTCAGCATTGATTATGGCCTCGAATACTTTCCCGAATATCGGTCAAGATATTGTTGTGTAATTTTGGTAAATATATTGATGTCAGTGTTATAAATTATATATATATACAATACTGTGCAAAAGTATTAGGATAAGAATTATTTTATCTTTTATGAGGCATCAAAATAAAGTTTAAAATCACCCATGTCCTAACACTTTTGAAAAAACAAATAAATTGCTAATAAATATTGATTATTTAAAACTAGGTGTAAAAGAAATGCATTAAAAAGAAGTTATTATTTAATTTTTCCTATTTTCTATTAAACAAATTATTTTGAAACTACTCATTATTCTATTATCCTTGGATATGACTGACTTTTTACTTATCCCCCCCCACCCCCCTCGAATTGATAAATCTAATGTAACTTCACAAGACACACTTTGGGAACAAATACAAGCTGCTTGGCAGGAGATACCATTAGATACATTGAAGAAGCTTGTGATGTCAATGCCTGACACAATGAAGGCTGTGACCAAAGCAAAAGGCTATTATACTAAATATTAAATTTATTTTGTAACAAGAATTTTTTCTTGTTAAAGCATTTGTTGAGTAAATCAAATAATATTATTTTAATTAAATTGTTTATTTTCTGTCAATATGCCTCATAAAAGATAAAATAGTTCTTGTCCTAATACTTTTGCACACTACTGTATATATATATATATATATATATATATATATATACTAGATGCGATTGGTAAATTGTCGCGATTATTTTATTATTTAAAATCAAACAAGGCTATTATACTAAATATTAAATTTATTTTGTAACAAGTATTTTTTCTTGTTAAAGCATTTGTTGCGTAAATCAAATAAAATTACTTCAATTAAATTGTTTATTTTCTGTCAATATGCCTCATAAAAGATTTTTAATGCTTTTACACAGTACTGTATATATATAAATATATTGTCGTGTGTGTGTGTGTGTGTGTGTGTGTGTGTGTGTGTGTGTGTGTGTGTGTGTTATATATAAATTTGAGTTTTTGTTTGTTTAACATTATTATTTTTTAATGGATACTCATATATGAGTCAAAACGCACACACACATACACACACACACACACACACACACACACACACACACACATTGTTAAGCAACAAATTATAGAGTTCCACCGACCTTAATTGTTTGAGAAATCATTCGGAAAATATCTATCTTCTGACAGGAATCAAACTTGCATACTCCCAACACTGGGGGACTGCCATCTTTAGGCCAGACATCTCTTAATACTAGACTACAAAGATTTCACTCAAGAAAGTATAATGTACTGTTTAACTATTTACATGTGTGTGTGTGTGTGTGTGTGTGTGTGTGTGTGTGTGTAAAAATAAAGAGACTTTCCACTCAAATATGAGGGCCTTTTGCTATATCTAAGCTATGCTTAGAAAATTACCTTTCCACTCAAATACAAGTATCCATTAAAAAATAATAATGTTAAACAAATAAAAATGTAAATATGTAGGCTAATGCCAGTTTCATAAATTTCCATATAATTTTGTAATAAAAAAAATATATATATATATGTCAGTGTTATATATGTGAATGAAAGGATGCTGAAAAATTCTTGATAAAGCATACAATTTTGATTTGGAGAAGAAAATCTTTGGTTAGACAGAGAATTTTTCAGCATTCATTTTTATTTGAAATGTACACACATTTCTGTACAGATATCTAAACATATTTCTGCCATTTTACGAATTAAGAGATGAATAGTGGCACACACACAGACACACAGACACACACACACTTATATATATATATATATATATATATATATATATATATATATTTACATGTGGAAACAATTCATTACATACAAGTAAATGTAAATTAGACTCTAAAAATGATTTCCAAAAAAGAAGTTTAAAAAAAATGAAAATAAAATCTGTAAATTTTGCGTCAATCTTACCTCAGCCACAAGCAAGAAAAATTAAATTTCTTTTTACAAAGTTTTTTTTTTTGCAAATTGCAAAATTCCCTAAAGTATCAACAATTTTGAATCTTTACTTGCAAAAATAATAATGCTCAGAATCTCATTGCTAACAGTACCAAAATGGAGATTTCTTGTGTTTATAGAAAAATTCAATAAAGAAACAGACTTGAGATCATAAAAATATTAAAACCTGGAGATTTAGTTATATAACTTAAAAAAATAAAAGCAAATTTTACCAAAAGGGTGAAAGACAAAGATTTCTAAAACAAACTCAAAATATTAAACACTAGCAGTGTAGCCCGACATTGCTCGGGTGTAATGAAAGCTTTAAAACTAATCCATGGTCCTGGAGCTCAGACTCTTTGGACGATGGCACAAAAGACTAAAAAGCAATAGTTGTTTCCAGTTAAAGTGAAACCGTAGACTGAAAGAAAAATGAATGGATGTAAGTCAAATTATTGATTTCCTGGTATTGATATCAAATAAGTTATTTTGTCATAAACTGAATTTTGAAGGCTAAATAAGTCCTCTTAGTAAATGGTATCATGGCCGAGACTAAGAACTACAATTATACCTACTTAGAGCCAAACCCGAAGCAAAAACTAAAATACAAACATACAGGCAGATAAACAGACACACACACAAGCATCTTGCCTTTTATATATATATATATATATATATATATATATATATATATTATTGATTTTCTGCACTATTATAAGAACTGCAACCTTGAAACTTCTGAATATTGTTTCTTATGTCTTTGTCTATGAGTGTATCAAATTTGATTAAAATCGGACCACTCCTTCTATAACCCAATTTTTTTGATTATCGATTTTCGATATTTATTGGGGGTACCTCGACACAGAATCTAGCTAAGAACACTTGCAGATGCTTATAGTACAACTGTGTAAATTTTCAAGGAAATCGGTTCAGCCATTTCAGAGTGTATATGTAACAGACACACACACACACACACACATACAGACAAAGTTCCATTTATAAATAAGTTTAGATTTAGATATATATATAATAGAAGATAGAAGATGGCGACCGATGTTGTATTTAAATTTTTGGATATAGTATCTATCAGCAGAAGCAAGTAAACAGAAACAAATTCCATAGGTGGGAAGTGCAAGAAAAGGAACTGTCGAAGTAAAAGTAATGGTTGCAGTTAGCTATTTCAACAGTAAACAGGAGGGACCTAGATGCCAATCTAGTAGTACATTTCAATTCATGTAGCCAGAACACCAGGAAAAATAAAATTATCAGAACAGTAGCCATGAAAACATTTGTAGCAAAAACAGAGGGAAAGCCACATCATTTGCGTACACAGAAAATGTATTGTATGGCCACTTAAAACATTGTTTGGGGGCCCAAATCTTTTCTTTGTACATTTGCTGTTTTTATCAGCAGTAAAATTTTGTTTTTAATCATTTCATTTTTTTCCTAACAAGGTGATAATGGGACTTGTGTGCAGGGGGGGTTACAGGGTGTGAAAATGAATGAGAAGATTGAGTATAGGGAGGATGGAGGAAAGAATAATATAATATAATATTATTATTCAGGTATTAATAAAACAGTGCTCTTTGTAGTATGAACAAAGCTCTTTTACATATCTAAACTTATTTATAAATGGAACTTTGTGTGTGCGTGTGTGTGTGTGTGTGTGTGTGTGCGTGCGTGCGTGCGTGTATGTGTGTGTGTATCCGTTACCTATAGACTCTGATTTACACAGTTGTACTATAAGCGTCTGCAAGTGTTCTTAGCTAGGTTTTGTGTCGAGGTACCCCCGACAAATATCGAAAATCAATAAAGTAACATTAACTCATTTCAAGAAAATGGTTCGCTAATAAACAAATGCGGATGTCTGGATGGTTAGTGGCTCAGATTGAGTAATTACAGAACCAAGTTAAAATTCCAGTCACGTTCATTATATTCACTTACACACTAATACCCTTGAGAAATGTATAAATCCATCTCTTTTATCCCAGCTATGGGTAAAATAGCAAAATAAACTTGATTTTATTGATTTGGTTAGCAACCAGTCTAGGAGAAAAAAACTCTGAATTCATTTTGGATTAGATTATCCTGAATAATTTTGTATACATGCAGCTTGAGGTATTTTTTTGAATCTATGGTTTTTCATGTCCAAATGAATATGATCCTTGCTACACTTGGTCAATTTTTGTTTGAATGCAGAAGGTTCATTTGACTGAGTGTGATAGGGAAACACACTTATTCCTCAGATAATAGACTTTCCCTCCTATAAGAGTTAACAGGAAGTTCTTGAGAACTTCTTGGGAAGTTAATAGGAATTCTTTTAGAGTTCAATTAGAGTTTAGTAGAACTACTAGGCAGTTGATATTAGTTGGCAGTCAGCCAAATACTAAGGAGTCAGCTTTCAGTGGAAGATTACTAACATGGAAGATTACTAACATTTTGGGTGCGTTAAGTCGTTCAGCAACCGACATAGCATGATAAATACCTTTAGTGCGAAAACTACTCCACAACATTAATATAAGCCAAAATAAAGTTACAAAAGTTGTTATTAGGTTAAGTGGTGTAAGAAACGCTTAGAAATCAAAGAGACTGAACCGGGTGCCAAAAACAAACAAATCAATTTTCAAAAAAATTGTTTAAAATTTAGTCTTTGCAAAATTCAGTCTGTTTTATTGTCATGGTGAACACCCATATTCCTCAGATAATGAACTCTCCCTCCTATATTAATAAGAGTTAACAGGAAGTTAACTCGAGAAGTTCTTAATATGTTTTAGGGAGTTCTTAGAAGTTCTAGAGACTTCTTTAGAGTTCTATCAGAGTTCAGTAGAACTATTAGTTAGTTCCAGTTTGGACATAGTTGGACTAAGGCAGTTGATATTAGTTGTCAGTTAGCCGAATACTAAGGAGTCAGCTTTCAGTGGATGATTACCAAGTTCCTAACATTTTGGGTGCGTTAAGTCGTTCAGCAACCAACATAGCACGATTATAACTTTTCAGTGCAAAAACTACTCCAAAACACTGAGGAACCTGGAAAATGCTACAATAGGTTCAGTTACAGCATACAACTGCCAATTTGGCAAAAATTGTAAACGAATAATATTATACTGTTTACATTTTTCAGACTATAGTCCTCATCTTTGTTGTTATTTTTAAAATGTTTCGGCCATTGTTTGCTCTAGCCTTCTTCAGGTGCTAGAAATTTTAAACTGAACCCTTTATTATGATCACTGGGGTATATTATAGTCATTCAGCCAAAACATTGTAAAAGTAACAACAAAGATGAGGACAATAGTCCAAATAATGTCAGTCAGTTAAGTGCCATACATGATACACGCTTGGGCAATCATGTCTTGAAAGAGATATGCCTGACTGGGCAGAAGATTATCTTGCAGAACATTGCCATGCTTTCTGCAGTAGACTGGTTGCTAGCCAAGGCTATAGAACCCAATCTGTTCTATTATTTAACCTATAACTGGAGGGAAGAGATGGATTAATACCTTTCCTAAGGGTATTTGTGTGTAAGTGAATGCAAGGAATTCAACTAGAAATTTGAACTTGGCTCTCCGATTTCTCATTCCGAGTTGATATCCACTGCACCACAATGCACATAATGTAAATAGTGTAAATACTACCTCATCTCAGAAATATAGACAAATAGAATCAAACGTTGTACAAATGGCAACAAAGATGAGGACAATAGTCCAAATAATGTAAATAGTGCAAATAACTTACCACGAGGAGGTAACACAGAAAGTTGATTTAATTAAATTTCTGAAGTCAAAAATAAAATTTAAAAATTTTTTCAGAATATAGGCGAGTTAACCAACATGTGTATACTAAGCTGCCCAGTCGGAGCTATGGTATAGCTGGACAATTGTTTGAACTAATCCAGTCATTCCTATCTAACCGCACATTGAAAGTGGTATTAAACGGACATACCTCCCAGAACTACCATACGAATGCGGGTGTCCCTCAAGGCTCTATCCTAGGTCCTACGCTCTTTCTGATCTACATTAATGATCTCCCTGATACTATAAGATCCCAAGTAGGTATGTACGCTGATGACACCACAGTTTATTCTCACCTCAATCAAAAATCTGGTGTGGGCGACAAAGCTAACCTTGCAGCCGAGCTTGGAAAAGACCTCCAATCCGTAGTGGACTGGGGTAAGAAATGGGTCATAAATTTTAATGCGTCTAAAACAAAGCTGCTATCAATTAATCATCATAGACAATCGCACCAACCTCCTATTAGCATGGACCAGGCTTGCCTCCCAGAGAGTAAAACACTACACCTCCTTGGTCTCACACTTTCAGCGGACCTCAAGTGGAATGACTATATCGAATCCATTGTTAAATCTGCTGCTATGAAAGTCGGTTCTCTGTGCAGGGCCCGGAGGTTTTTTCCGTCTGAATCTATCCTGCACATTTATAAATCTACCATCCGCCCGTGCATTGAATACTGTTGCCATATCTGGTCGGGTGCCCCTGCTATTCTCCTTGGGCTTCTAGACAAGGTACAGCGGAGGGTCTGTAATGTGATTGATAATGACTTAGCAGACCCCCTGCAGTCTCTCTCTCACCGGCGTGACGTGGCTTCCCTGTGTCTCTTCTATAAATACTTTCACAGCTTCTGCTCTGATGAACTTAGATCACTGGTGCCCCCTAGGTTCGAATTTGCATGAGATACTAGATTAGCAACTAGATCCCACCCTTTTACAGTGAAACCGATAAAATGCAACCACAACTTCTACTCCAACAGTTTCTTTTCTCGCACTTCCTGACTGTGAAATTCCCTTCCACAAGACTGCTTCCCCGACAACTACAATCTCCAGGAGTTTAAATGTAAGGTCAATAGACACCTCCTAACAAACTAACCCGCTTCCATTCTTTCAAACACTCTTCCCACCCACCCAACTATCTATCACCCGCCTTCTGACATTTCCTATATCTAACCACTCTTTCTATCTACCTTCCCCCATGTAGCCCCAAGCGCAATAGTGGCAGTGGAATGCCTTGCTTGGGGTGAAATGATTAAAAAAAAAAAATACTACCTCATCTCAGAAATATAGACAAATAGAATGATCTATTGTTAAACGTCGTACAAATGGCAACAAAGATGAGGACAATAGTCCGAATAATTTAAATAGTGTAAATACTACCTCATCTCAGAAGTATAGATGAATAATAATATCTCTACAATAATTTAACTGAAGGCTTTGCCCAAAATGGTGAAACACTTTCCAAAACAGACTGAACAGGAAGTATTTTCCTTTGGTAACAAAATTTGACAATTTATTAAAAGGGAAAATAGACAGAAGGTCAACATCAAACTTGAAGACTGGGATAAGGAGCTTAAAACTGGGGTCACTCACACACTACCACAGAGGCACATATCCTAGTGTTATCCTAGACAGACAAGGTGGGAAAGAAATCTGAAGAAAAGAAAAAAACAAAAGATAAAACATGAATGACTTTCCAGTATAGAGAAAAATTACTCAAAGTTTTTTGAGTTTTTTTTGGCTTTTTTTTCTATCTTGGCTGTCTAAAATAACCCTTGCCCAGGGTGAGTTCAGTTGGTGTTATCACCGACAATTTTTACCACTTTAAACTCACCCAGAGGAGTAAATATCCTTGTTTTTTCTGTAACAAGTACCGACTGCCAGAAAATTGCATATACAAGCATGAAACTTATAGTTGTGGTTGATCATGTTCTCGTAGGAATGAATTTATATATATATATACTTTGAAAACAGTAGCTACTCCAGCATATACACATCGCTCATTCAATAATGAATTAGAGCACTCTGGCTATTGGGCGTGTATAATGATATATGCACTAAAAAGTCTGCCTTCTTCTACCGGACGTTCTTGGCCCAGAGGTAGAATCGCCAACTGACACCAATTCGGTTGGGTTTCAATCCAAGGTTAGGAATCGATCGGAGTCTAACCGTACTGATGAGCTGTGATACAGCAAAACAGATCTGTCTGCAGTATGACTATAGTATATATATATATATATATATATATATATATATATATATATATACTACTGGCCATAATTATTAGGCCACCCCAGTTTTTAAAAAAATGATGTATTTCATGCTATTTTTAGTATTTATTGCCAAGTGGATAATTCTAAATGAAAATAGAATCGTTCCTTTGTTATTATTACTTTGCAAAATTTTACAAGGCAGCCAGGAAGACTTTGCTTCAACCAGCCAATAAGAAGTAGAGACTGACATGGGGAAGAGAGCACAAAAATTGGATACCAGAACAGTTCATTTGATGCGCATGTTATTGTGCAGTATTAACAAAAGGACCATTCTATTTTCATTTCGAATTTTCCACTTGGCAATAAATACTAAAAGTAGTATGAAATACATAATTTCTTTTAAACAAATGGGGTGGCCTAATAATTATGGCCATAGTATATATATATATATATATATATATATATATATATATATATATATATTCCCACTTTTCAATCTTCTCTTATATTTCTTTAAAAAGTTTCTAAGGGAAGATTTGTCCTGCTTATAAAAAAAATGATATTATAAGCAGAGTGAATCTTCTCTAAGAAACATTATAAAGAAAATATACAATTCCAGTTAACAAAAATAAAAAAAAATAAATGTCTATAATAGCTATGCCATTTTGAAGAGGGGTTTGTTTTTGGTGTTGTTAGTTTCTCCTTATGTTTTCCTGTATAAATTGTATGTTATTTTACAAAAGAAACAGCTAAAGATGTGATTGAAAGCACTTGGGACAATGTAAATTATATATTTCTTTACTCCCTTACACCAACAAAATGGAAAATGTAAAGATGCTGGAAAAACTAAATAAAATCTTAATTAGATTTTCTATTTCAACCACATTTAATAAAATATATATATTATTATTATTATTATGTTCTATAATATTATGAACTCTCCCATCGATTTCGACGTATGAGCATCTAATATGGTTAAACTATCACACAAAGAATTTTTCAAAGTGGTGAAGGCTTATGTAGCACCATCCACACTTAACAAACAATCAGTGCAAAAGTCTGCTACAGATCTCATTAACAACAGACCTCAGTTATTTAACCCATAACTGGAGGGAAGGGACGGATTAATACCTTTCCCAAGGGTAAGTGAATGCAAAGTGTTCAACTGGAATTGGAACTCAGCTCACCAATTTCCCCCTCCGAGCTGTCATCCACTGCACCACAACGCACATCCATCACTAATGCTTACAGCACCTGGTATTCCTAAGCGGTCACCCATCTAAGTACTGACCAGGCTCAACGTTACTTAACTTTGGTGATTGAGCATGAATCAGTGTATTCAACATGATATGACCGCAAACAAATATATATATATATTTCCTTAAATATATGATGTGTTGGGGTGCAATGGATATGGGCTTGGAATGAGAAATCAAAGTGCTGAGTTCAAATTCTAGTTGAGTTCTTTACATTCACATACATGCAAATACCCTTATGGAAGGTATGAATCCATTTCTTCTCTATCCAGCTATGGGTTGAATAGCAGGACAAATATGGTTTTATAGCCTTGGTTGCCAACCAGTCTACCACAGAAAGAAATGGTATGTGGGAAAATCTTCTGTCTAGTCAGTCATAGATCAAAAGAGATATGATCACCCAAGTGTGTATCACATAAGACATTTAACTGACTTATATATATATAGATAAATATTTTTTTTTTTTAATCATTTCACCCCGAGCAAGGCAGAAATGCCACTGATGTGCAGGGGGCTACATAACTGTAAAAAGATTAATTAGAAAAGAGTGAGGAGTACAAAGTAGTTAGAAAGGAACAATAGAAAGCTGAGAATGCAGGTGCGATGACAGATACATAGGTGGAGAGAAAGGGAAGGTTATACAGGGGTGGGGAGAGAGCTAGAGTCCAGTGGTTAGTAGATGAGTATTGACTTTGCATTTAAATTTCTGGAGGTTGTAGCCGTCAGGAAAGCAAGAATATGGGAGCGAGTTAATTCAATCAGTTCCACAATGCTGACAGGATGCTTTTGTTTTCTTTTTATATATATATATATATATATTTCTTTATCTGTCCACTTTTCACTCTTCTCTTACATTTCCTTATACTTTTTAAGGGAAGATTCATCTATGTATATATTAAATGGATATGTCTGTCTGCGTTTGTGTGTCTCCATTCTAATGAACCCTACTCTTCCAAAACCCTTGGTCCAATGTCAACCAAAATTGGGTCACTCATCGATCGTGGCATAAAACTTTGCTGTATGCATAATTTTTCAAATTGATTCACAGGGTACGGCAGAAATCACCGAAATGCTTAGAATTTACAAACTCCTCCAAGACACCTTATGCAAATTCAACTAAAATCGAATAACTTGTAGATCAAGGTCTGAACCTTTGATGTACGCAAAAAATTTTTGATTCAAAGTATAGGGTTTATCAAAAATCAACGACAAACATAATTTCAGGTGATCTTTTGCACACTTTTATGCATTTTGCCATGATGCATCAGTCAAACTAAACCAAAATTGAGTCACTGGTAGATCAAGGTTTGATGCCTTGATATGCAAAAGAAATTTCAATTGACACACAGGGTGCAACAAAAATTAATAGAAAATGTTGCTTTTTGTGATCATTTATTTCTTCAAAAAGCTAAGCTGTATTTCAACAAAAATCAGGTCTTCTTCATAACTTCTATCATATCATATACCATAAGAATTTCATGTTTTCTACAAGGTGCCAACTCCTCCTACATTGCAAGAACAATGCATCTGCTTCTTCTGCATTACAGTGTCCTCACATCACATTACAGGCTCCCGTAACATCCATCCTCATTATTTCAATTGTATATCCATCATTCCTGCTTACTGGGAAAATTTACCAAGCATGCATCTTGTTTTACAAATACAACAAAGCCCAATACTTACTTCACATGTTTTTTAACTGACACCTCATGGCAACCTCATACTGGAGCCTTTTGAATAAGCACTTAACCTTACTATTTGAACAAAACCACTAAAAAACCCAAAGCAATGCCGAGCTATACAGCTTGTTCTGCTGTAAACAAGAAAATTATAAACAGAATGAATCTACCCTTAGAAACATTATAAAGAAATATAGTACTCCAGTTGAAAACAAAAAAAAAAAAAAATATATATATATATATATATTTATCATTGCAGGCAACCTCTCCTGCCTCCCATAAGTATGGACCAAGCGAGTCTCCCCGAGAGTAATACACTTCACCTCCTCGGCCTTACCCTCTCTTCTGACCTCAAGTGGAACCATTACATTGAGTCAATAGCTAAATCCACTGATAGGAAGGTTGGGTCAGTGTGTAAGGCCAGAATGATTTTTCCGCCTAAACCATCCTGCATATATACAAATCAACCATTCATCCGTACATGGAGTACTGCTGTCATATATGGTCAGGCACCCCTGCTGTTCATCTCAGTGTTCTTGAAAGGCTCCAAAGGAGAATCAGTAATGTGATAGGTACCGACTTGGCAGCTCAACTCCAGCCACTTTCTCATCGATGGGATGTGGCTTCCCTCTGTCTGTTCTATAAATACTTTTATGGTTTCTGCTCCAACGAACTTAAGTCACTTGTGCCCCTGCAACAGGTGTTTACTCGTGCAACCAGACTGGCAACAGGATCCCACCCATTCACAATTTGATCAACCACGTGCAGATGACAATTCTACTCTTGCAGCTTCTTTTCTCGTACTTCCCACCTGTGGAACTGGCTTTCATATTCTTGCTTTCCTGACAGCTACAACCTCCAGGAATTTAAATGTCATGTCAATAATCATCTTTTAACCACTTGACTCTAGTTCTTTCTACACCACCCTGTATATCATTTCTTTTCTCTCCACCTTTGCAACTGTGATCACACATATTCCCATCCTTCTCTTGCTCCCTTCTTTGACACCCCTGTAACTGGGTCATCTTTCTCTTCACTCTCCTCTTATCTAATCTTTTTACTCTTATGTAGCCCCCTAATCATTTTACTCTTATGTAGCCCCCTGCACATCAGTGGCATTAATGTCTGGCTCGGGATGATATGATTAAAAAAAAAAATATATATATATATATACAGTACTGTGCAAAAGTATTAGGACAAGAACTATTTTATCTTTTATGAGGCATATTGACAGAAAATAAACAATTTAGCTAAAATAATTTTATTTGATTTTCTCAACAAACGCTTTAACAAGAAAAAATACTTGTTACAAAATAAATTTAATATTTAGTATAATAGCCTTTTGCTTTGATCACAGCCTTCATTCCGTCAGGCATTGACATCACAAGCTTCTTCAATGTATCTAATGGTATCTCCTGCCAAGCAGCTTGTATTTGTTCCCAAAGTGTCTTGCAATATAACATTAGATTTATCAATTTGAGAGTGGGGAATAAGAAAAAGCCAGTCATATCCAAGGATAATAGAATAATGAGTAGTTTCAAAATAACTTGTTTAATAGAAAATAGGAAAAATTAAATATAACTTCTTTTTAATACATTTCTTTTACACCTAGTTTTAATTAATGTGCAAAAGTGTTAGGACAGGAGTGATTTGAAACTTTATTTTGATGCCTTATAAAAGATAAAATAGTTCTTGTCCTAATACTTTTGGACAGTACTGTATATATATATATATATATGTGTGTGTGTGTGTGTGTGTGTGTGTGTAATTCTGTACTTACTTGCCCTTCATGTGTACAATTCATTTGCAGAATTTCATGATCTTTTAATATTCAACCTTCAATATAAAATTATGAGTTTGGCACCATTCCTCAAAGTTCTGAAGGAACTGTACAGAATAAATTCTAATTAGAGAAAGTAATTATTTTTACAGGTATTAAGCAATAAAATCAAAGTAATATATAATATTTAGGGATTGGCTATTGCTTTGTGATGACAATATATCTTAAAGACAGACATTTATCAAAAGAGTGTCACAAATTTACACAACAGAACAGTGATTAGAGAAATGAACTTAAAATACCAGAGGTTCAAATATGTTTGTTTCCTTCCAGTTAAAAAATGACAGAATATGTGACATGGAAATTCAAAGGTACACAAGAACAGCGAAAGAAAATTTTCAAAAACAAAGCAATATATTAAAAGATATGAAAATATCCTTGGAAACAATAAAAACATTTTCAAATTGTTATGTAATAACTAGTTTTTTTACATTGTAGTGAATTATGAATGTCTGTTGTGATGCAGTTGATATTGGCTGGAAACAAGAAATCAAAAAGACGAGTTATATTTCCATTTAAATTCGTTGAATTCACTTACGCACATATATCCTTGGAAAAGTATTAATCTCTCTTTTCCCCTTCCAACCATGGGATAAATAGCAGAACAGATTGGGTTCTATGGCCTTGGTTGGCAACCAATCTACCACAGAAGGTAATGGTAACCTACTGTGGGAAAATTTTTTGCCCAGTAAGTCATGATTCTTTTGAGACATTGATCATCCAAGCATGTATCATGTATAGCACTTAACTGACTGACTGAATGTTGAACAATCTCCTCATGGATGAAGAAGAGACTTGAGGTAATAGAAATGTGGTTCTACTGAAGGATACTGAGAATACCAGCGAATAAACATGAGTAATCAAGGAGTTTTAAAGAGCAAAGTAATAAAAAATAAGAGTGGACTGAAAAATTAATTGATTGCTAAGAAGGTATTTTTTTTTAATAAAAGTTTTAATCATCTCATCCCAAGCAAGGCATTAAAGTAACTAAAACACAGGGGCTTACTGTTTCTGAAAGAAGATAAGAAAAAGAAAATATTATTAAGAAGAGACGGCAATAAAAGAACTGGATTTAATAAAACAGAAGGTAACAAAAGACGTTGCATTTAAATTTTTCAAGATCAAAGTTGACTTGAAAGCAAGAATCTGAAAGAAAGTTCCACAGGCGAGAAGTATAATAGAAGAAACTGTTATCATAGTTACATCTAGCCATTTCAACAATAAAATCATAAAACCTTTTCAGCAATCTAGTACTAAACTTAAAATTTATAAAGTCCAAGTACCAAAGAGGAACGTTCATCAGAACAATTGCCATGAAAATATTTATAGAATATGGCATTGTGAAAGTGGAAATGTTAGCAGCCAGTTCTTTCCATTTAGAAAACGAATGAAACCAATTCTTCCTATTCATCATTATCCATATTTTTTTTTCAATTGGAGTAGATAGACTGAACTATCGCCCGGTTCACACTCCACCCTCATCTATTGAACAGGTGTAGAGGCTCATCCCTTGTTCCCTGTTTAGGATGTGGTTTCCGGCTTTTTCTTTTCCAATATTTTCACTCTCACGTAGCCCCCTGCACACCAGTGGCCTTACGGCCTTGCCCGGGGTGATGTGATTTTTTTTAAAAAAAATCTTCTGGTTTTTATTCTTCTTTAAAACAAAGATGTTAAGCAATCTCTTCACAGATGAAGAAGAGACATTAGATGAAAAATATGTGGTTCTATCAGGGAATGCTGTAAATACCATATACAGAAAATGTAACCAGCAAGGAGGTTCTAAGTCTTACTAAGATAGTTATAGTTCTAGTTTACAATAGATTCAGAAAGGTTTCAGTTTACACTTGAGTCAAAAAGGTAGATATAGATCCAGTTTACAATAGATTCATGAAGGTTTCAGTTTACACTCGAGTCAAAAAGGTAGATATAGATCCAGTTTACAATGGATTCAGGAAGGTTTCAGTTTACACTCGAGTCAAAAAGGTAGATACAGATCCAGTTTACAATAGATTCAGGAAGGTTTCAGTTTACACTCGAGTCAACAAGGTAGATATAGATCCAGTTTACAATAGATTCAGGAAGGTTTCAGTTTACACTTGAGTCAAAAAGGTAGATATAGATCCAGTTTACAATAGATTCAGGAAGGTTTCAGTTTACACTCATGTCAAAAAGGTAGATATAGATCCAGTTTACAATAGATTCAGGAAGGTTTCAGTTTACACTCATGTCAAAAAGGTAGATATAGATCCAGTTTACAATGGATTCAGGAAGGTTTCAGTTTACACTCGAGTCAAAAAGGTAGATATAGATCCAGTTTACAATAGATTCAGGAAGGTTTCAGTTTACACTCATGTCAAAAAGGTAGATATAGATCCAGTTTACAATAGATTCAGGAAGGTTTCAGTTTACACTCATGTCAAAAAGGTAGATATAGATCCAGTTTACAATAGATTCAGGAAGGTTTCAGTTTACACTCATGTCAAAAAGGTAGATATAGATCCAGTTTACAATGAATTCAGAAATCTTTTAATTTACATTAGAATCAATGATGTAGGTATATGTGTAGTTTTATAATCAAGTCAAAAAAGTGGCTTCATTTACATTTGTGTCAAAAGTATAGATTCAGGAAGGTTTAATCTATTCCAGAAAACAGAGACATTGGTCGTATTTTTTCTCATCTAAAAGTATTTATTCCTACGTTAGCTTTTTTATGGTGGAAAAAGTTCTCACCACTTCTTACTACTATACACCTCATGCATCTTATCTCTGCCAAAAAGACTTTAATAGCAAGTGTTCAAAAGTTATTTAGAGCAACGAAAGAAAGGAAGAGCCTTAATTGATCACATCTCGAAAGGACATAGCATATAAGTGAAGAAGCAGTAGCCATTATATTTCCCAGTTAATACCGTCATTAGAGATTATTCAATCTCTCAGTCTGATGCTTTGCATGTCATCGCAAATATTCTAATTATGATAGAGTGTTTGTTTCCCACATTAATCGATATTTCATAGGTAATAATTTGGCTTTCCTGGCCGTCTTCCTTTTCACACCTTATAATTTTCTGATTATAAATCTGTTTCTTTTTTTTTTGTAATGTTGCTTTGTTTTTTTTTTCAGCAAAAACAATGAGGTTTGCAGTCTCATTTTCTGGATGAATAACATACAATAGACGAAAAGTCTGATAATATTTTTTGACCTCGGATAAGGTTTCTCTTGATGCAGATATTACAACCTCTGATTATGCTGCCCTTAAATTTTTGTGGGCAGAAGTTTAGGATAATCTCACCACGTTATACCCACACCATGACAATGGTAAATAGGTGGATAGAATAATATTTGACAGCTCACAAAGAGAAACAAACAGTTCAAATTTTTATTTTTATTTTTAATTGTTTCATCCCAAACAAGGTAATAAATTGCTGCCACATTTAATCTTCTGCTTCTGCCACTTATTTAAAGATTCTTGATAAAATCCAAAAAAGAATCTGCAATTTCATTGGTCCTGACCTGACATCTTAACTTTTGTCACGTTTACATCATCGTCAGCATCATCATTTATCCGTCACACCCAGATGGTGCATAGGGCAGCAACATTTTGTTGCTGTTTCTGTAACAAACTGTTTTTTTACGGGGCAAGGTTGTTAGCCCTGTACCCAACCCCCAAACCTGGAGGACCGGTGGGCCATTCTTGGTCCTTACGTTTACAGCACCTGGTATTCCCAAATGGTCACCCATTTAAGTACTGACCAGGCTTGATACTGCTTAACTTCAGCGATTGGACGGGAACCGGTGTATTCAACACGATATAGCCGTAGACACTTTTACATCAGTCAGTCAGTTAAGTGCCATACGTGATACACACTTGGGCGATCATGTCTCGAAAGAGACATGACTGACTGGGCAGAATATTATCCCGCAATAGGTTGCCATTGCTTTCTGCGGTAGACTGGTTGCCGACCAAGGCTATATAACCCAATCTGTCCTGTTATTTGATTCATAGCTAGAGGGGGAAGAGATGTATTATATTATTAAGTAGTAATTAGTGGGGGATCAGTTTATTACTTCATAACAATATAAAACTAATCCCCCACTTTATACCCAGTAGAAGCCTTATTCATGTTTTCAACTATTATATTCAGTCAGTTAGTTAAGTGCCATACGTGAAACACGCTTGGGCGATCATGTCTCGAAAGAGACATGACTGACTGGGCAGAAGATTATCCCGCAGTAGGTTGCCATTGCTTTCTGCAGTAGACTGGTTGCCGACCAAGGCTATAGAACCCAGTCTGTCCTGCTATTTAACCCATAACTGGGTTATTTAACCCATATAGGAAGAGACGGATTAATACCTTTCCCAAGGGTGTTTGCGCGTAAGTGAATACAATGGATTCAACTGGAATTCGAACTCGGCTCCCCGGTTTCTCATTCCGAGCTGATATCCACTGCACCACAACGCACATCCTTTTACATCACTTTGTATTAATTATCTGAGAGACATTTTTCTGCCTTCTATTTCCGAAATGGCTGATGTTAACAACTAGGAGAATGTTAGCCCAATCTCTTGGGGTAACGTTCTCTGGTGAAGTGAAATGATGATATTGAATCAACTGCTAACTCCGCTGCTAAAAAGTTGGTTCAATGTGTCGTGTTAGAAAATTTTTCTCTCCAGAATCTAACATATATTTCCATTCTCCAAATATTGCTACTACATATGACCTGGTGCTTCTGATATATATTTAAAACCCATGATAATATCAAAATAAGAATCTGCAATTTTACTGATCCTGACCTGGCGTCACAACTTTAGTTGTTTTCCCACTGCCATCATGTAACTTTTCTATCAGTCAGTTAAATGCCATACTTGATACACGATTGGACTATCGTGTCTCTTTCGATCTATGACTGACCAGGTAGAAGATTTTTCTGCAGTAATTGTCATTTCTTTTTGTGGTAAACTGGTTGCCAACCAAGGCTGTAGAACCCAGTCTGTTCTGGTATTCAACCCATAGCTAGAGAGAGAAGAAATAGATTAATATCTTTCTCAAGAGTATTTTCATGCAAGTAAATACAACAAATTCGACTGGACTTCAAACTCACCTCCCTTATTTTTCATTTCAGTTCCAATTTAAAGCCTTTCTATACATTTCCTATACAATCTAACACTTATTGAACATGCATATATTTATATATATATATTGATTGTTTAATTACCTAGTTTTTAGTCATAATAAAATTAGACCAGTGCTCATTTGTATTAAAAAGTGTTCAGTACAATTATATTGGGGAACTTTTGAATATTTTCCATTTGTAAACGAGTTATTATGCAGCCTAGGTTTCTACCATGAGTGGTGTCTTCAGGCAACTTTCAACAGCTCATTTTACCGTTTACAGTTTTTTTTAAGAATGTTCATGTAATGGTGTTTTTTCGAACGCTCACATGGAAGGGAATTTTTGAATGCACAATTTTCAAAATTACAAGAAATTATAACATTTTCATCCATGGTTGTATGAACCTAATAGGTATTTTTTGGTATGATTACACTTAGTCATAATTTCTGTTCTTTCATTCAATAATTCAGTTTTGTTTGGGAATAGCATAATCACTAACTTTTCTTCTTGGCACAGTCTACATTTGCCACTGTTGTAAGGCTTGGCTGTTTTTACTATACTCCACGTTATGTCTGGGTCTTTTCCATATTTTGATTTTAATTTCCACACGTGGCTAGCCAATTCTGTACAGTTTTTTTTAATTTTTCTATTTTGAATGTAGACTTGTGATTGAACCACCTGGTCTTAAAGGTGTCTTTGGTTGATCCCAAATATATTTTATTTTGGCCATTTAAGTCATGTACCTTTGCCTTATAAATAACTTCTTTTGTGTTGCAAAGTCTTTGAAGTGGACATTTATTTTTGTCCTGAAGACACCACTCATGGTAGAAACCTAGGTTGCAAAATAACTCATTTACAAATGGAAAATATATATATACCCAGTGATCAAAAAGTAGGTGAAAACAGATGGAATAGGTTTGTGTACTGGTTATATTATGATTATATCAGTAAATATAATTGTGTATCTAATCTCAAAATAAATGCTATCATTTACTGTCCACCTACTTTTGGACTATCCTGTATATATATATATATATATCGTCATATCAGAAGCCATAAAGATACTTGTAAAAAAGACAGAGAGAAGACTAAAGAAGTACTTCTTTCATTGCGTGTTCTTTTTTAATGTCAGGGGTCACCAGTGAAGATGTAGGGAGATGGTTAATGTTTTTTTGAATAGGCCTTGTGTCATACATAACTGAACTCCCTACAACAGGATTTATTTGTATTCATCAGAAGGTTATCAGCAGAAAGTTGGAAATTGGAATGTGCGGATTTGGGGAAGAATAAAAGTATACCTTTTGTATGTTTGAATAAAACATTTTTTTTTATAGAAATGAATAACAAGAATTGGTAGAAGTTAATGTTCAATTAGAAACATTATTAAGAAGTTAAGGGTATCAAGAGTTTGTAGTAGTCCTTGTAAGAGTTCATGTGTATGTATGTAAGAATGTATGAGTGTTTATTTGCTCAGTGTGAATGGTGAAAGGCAGGAGATGAAAGGTGTATAATGAAGTAGAAGGAGTTAAGAGAGAAAAAGAGAGGCAATAATATTAGGATCACTTGGCATTTGTCAAGGGTACGTGTTAACTATGCTCATCTCATTTCTTTCTGAAAAGGGTCTGTTTTTTATTTTGTTTGGGAATTCACTCCCGAATGTGATTCTGGGCTTTCCATTGGAAGACAAACATTTCACATCGAGGTGTGAAATTTTGCAAGTTTTGTGTGCGTTTGTAAATTCCAGAAAATTCTGTTTATTTCTAATGATGAGTCAGATTTGAATTTTAAATGCAAATTTTGTTTCGTTCACTACAAGCCATGTTATGTTGGTGAGAAAGTTGCTGAAGGTAAAAATAACGAAATCAAGACCGATTACATTACAGATCCTCTTTTGAATTTGGTCAGGAACCCCAGGATGAACAGCTGGAGTCTTGACCAGATATAGCAACAGTATTCAATTCATGGATGAATGGTAGATTTGTATATGTGCAAAATGGAATCTGACAAGAAAAACTTCCTAGCTCAGCACTGCAACCCAATTTTTTTAGCAGAAGATGTAGCTATTAATTTAATGCTATCATCTCACTTGAGGTTCTCACTTGAGAATAAGTTGTCAGATGTGAGATGTTGAGAGAGCAAGGCTGAGGAGGTGCAGTGTAATGTTTGCAAAGAGACTAGTGTGATCCATATTAATAGAAGGTAGTGATTAAAGTAGAGCAACTTCATTTTGAAAGCGTTAAAATTTAGGAGACATTTCTTACCCCAATTGATCACAAATTGGAGGTCCTTTCCAAGAGCACCAGTGAGGTCTTCTTTGTCATCCTTGGCAGGTTTCATATTGAGACAGAAGTAAATGGTAGTGTCATCTGCATAGATGCCCACTTGGGAAAACACTACATAAGAAAGAATTTGGAAGCTTGCCCATTTAGAATGACCATCATTTTACGATTTGACAGAAATGATTTGATTAAATGGAACAATCAGGCAGTTATCCTGGAGCCTTAAATTTTTTGGTTGGTTGTTTTGTTTTTATGGCAAATCAACCTCAGTGGGTCATTTATTGCCAACTAAACTTTATTGATTTATTACTGGTAATACCTTTTTCTTTCAACAATTTATTTTTGTTTATAAAAGTTTTTGTGTCTAGTAATACATTTTTATTTTCGAGTATCAAGATTCATTGAGATTTGTTTTTAAGAGCAGAGTCCCCAAGTCCTACTCTTGTTATTTAACCCATAACTGGAGGGAAGGGATGGATTAATACCTTTCCCAAGGGTACCAGTGCTTAAGTGAATGCAAGGAATTCAACTGGAATTCGAACTTGGCTTACCATTTTCTCTTTCCGAGCCGATATCCACTGCACCACAACGCACATCCGTCACTATACACTTACAGCACCTGGTATTCCCAAGTGATCACCCATCTAAGTACTGACCAGGATCAACGTTGTTTAACTTCGGTGATCGAACGAGAACCGGTGTATTCAATGTGATAGGCCATAAGCCTGTAGCCTTAAATTTGCACAGAAAGCCAGCATGCCAAAAGCTATCAGACACTTTCTAGATATCCAGGACAACAGCCTGAGCTTCACTGTTCTTATCAAGGGCCTGATATATGTATTCCGTGATGGTTGTTAACACATCAGCAGTAGACCTTGTGAAGCAGAAGCCATACTGCTTGTCAGAGAATAAGTTGTCAGATGTGAGATGTTGAGTCATTTCAGCATTAATAATAGCTTTAAACCTATTGCCAAAAAGCAGAAGAGGTTGACAGTTCGAAGGATACAAGGGCTTTCCAAATTTTTAAAAAATCAGAAATACAGAGGATGACTTCAAACAAGTAAGAAAGTAAGAAGCAGTAAAACAATAGTTGTAGAGTTTGGAGAGGACAGGAGAGTGTTCAGGGGAACATTTGTTAAGGACAATGACTCAAATTCAATCACATCCACTTGCTTTATGAGAGTCAAGCTTATGAAATATTCTAGAGACCAGAGAGGGATTTATGTATGTGTCAAACAGCTGAGTCTCAGTTCTGGGACAGAAGTTGAGTGTGGGTACTCCAGATGATGTAACGAGGATGCATTTCTATATAAAAAATATTAATAAATCTACAAAAAGATTAAAAAGTCATAGCAAGGAATTCTACTGAGCCTTACTTGTTAATACAAAAAAGTTTTCATTCATGAAGTTGTAAAATAGAAAAATTAGTAATAGAACATTTGGAAGATTCTAGATCATTCCAGTATATTCAAGAAAAATCTAGATGATTCAAGAAATATGCTAATTAGGTGCTAGCCCCTATAAAATAAGTTTTTTGAAGAGAGTTGTCAGTTGTAAAAAGGCAATTTTTCGCATTAACGTTGGCTTTGATTTGCAGATAAGTATATCCAGCCAAAAGAATCTCTATGAAAAGTTACCAACCAGCAAAAACCTAAAAGATAACCTCATGGAACAAATCTTGTAAATAGAATTTTTGAATATTTTCATTGACAAAACGAAAAATTAATCTATATATACACATTTGAGGATTTCCAGTAATAGCACTTAGATTACTTCACTAGCCCTAACGTGGTAAAGATACTTAACTTCCACACCTTTCCTTCTCCTTCGTAACACTTTGCCAGTCGACCTATGTTGTCTGTTTTGAATGTCACAATTGTGTATTTGTATATATTTTATTTTGTGTTTTTCATACATTAAATATTTGTTTGTGATTTAGCTCCGTGTTTCAGTAAATCATATTCTTTTCTTTTGTTACAACTTCTAACACGTAACAATGAGTCAAATGTAAAGTTGTGATAGAATTTAGGAGCAAAGCACTCAGCCTTGTTTGCTCTGGATGTAAGGACCTCGGAGTTATTGAGTAGCGGAGAAATCAAGGGTTTGTTTAGCACACTTTTGCAGAGCAGCCAGCAATCTTTAGACCTGACCTGGAGTGGTAGCACCTGTTAGGGTCTCAGATATGGGAAAATAGTTAACCACCAAACTGGGATCAAAGCACTATGAAAGTATAAAAATGCCATTTTATAGAAAAATATACATTTTTGAAGGAAAACTATGACCAACAATACATTTTTGAATACAAAACTAGAAGAAATCTTTCATTTTTTAAAATTAAAAAAAGATTAAAAAAAAACAACTTTTCACCAAACTCTAACTCAACCTTCTCACTATAACTGAAAATTACAAAAATACCTTAAAACCCTAATTTTTCGGCATTAAATAACCCAGAGAGGTTGACATGCCATTAAACAAAACTCAAAACTCAAAAAAGATCAAGGGAAGGAACGAAGCTTAAGTCAGAACTTCCTGCATGGGATGAAAGCATCAGTGCTGGCTTTTACCCAGGAGAAGACCTCAGATTTGCAGTCTTCAACAGGGAGACTAAAACTTTGTTCTAACGGACATCACGAAAGACAGTCACAGAATGCCTCCCAATTCACTCTTTGATAGCAGTAAGGTATTCTGCTGGTAAGAGGTTTCCTAAAGGAGGGGGAGTAGAAGGAGATACTAATGAAAACCATGACCAGAGTTATTAAGAAGGCAAAGCTGCAGCGTATGGAAAGTGTCAAGGATAGAAGTGAAACAAGGATATAACAGTTTAGTTCATTAGGGTTATTGAAGAATTGCATGGGGAATTCCACACTTCCATGACAGATTGAGAGATGAAAAATTTCATGGTATGGACACGAGCAAGATTTGTTTTCCAGTCACTTGGCATGGTGGGTATTAAAGTGACCAAACTCAAATATATTAATGAATGGATAAGAAAAAATGGCCTTGTCTATATTGTCTGAGATGCTGTCTAGAATGGAACAGTTAGGAGAGGAAAGAGAGTGGTAGAGAAAGAAAAGATAGCAAGCCAAATTTCCGTCTCGGAAACAAATGTAAAAATGGTTTAGAGATTCAAGTGAAATTACTCTGGCTAGACAGAGATGTTTGCTGACATAAATGCCAACGCCATGCATATGAACATTGAAGTCATTCCCTAAAGAGGGGGAGCTTATGGCCATATCACGTTGAATACACCGGTTCTCACTCGATCACTGAAGTTAAGCAGCGTTGATCCTGGTCAGTACTTAGATGGGTGACCGCTTGGAAATACCAGGGGCTCTAAGCATTTAGTGACGGATGTGCATGCTTACGGCAATATCACGCTGAATACACCGGTTCTCGCTCAATCACCAAAGGTAAGCAATGTTGAGCCTGGTCAGTACTTAGATGGGTGATCACTTGGGAATACCAGGTGCTGTAAGCGTATAGTGACGGATGTGCGTTGTGGTGCAGTGGATATTGGCTCGGGAAGAGAAATCAGTGAGCTGAGTTCGAATTCCAGTTGAATACCCAGCATTCACTTAAGCACTGGTACCCTTGGGAAAGGTATTAATCCATCCCTTCCCTCCAGTTATGAGTTAAATAACAAGGGTAAGACTTGGGGACCCTGCCCTTAAAAACAAATCCCAATGAATCTTGATACTCGAAAAGAAAAATGTATTACTAGACACAAAAACTTAAATAAACAACAATAAATTTTTGAAAGAAAAAGGTATTACCAGCAATAAATCAGTAAAGGTTAGTTGGCAATAAATGACCCACCGAGGTGTTGATATGCCATAAAAACAAAACAATCAACCAATCTAAAAAGGGAATGATAACCAGGAATAGAGAAATCAGAGGATTAAAGGGTTAAGTTTAGTTTTACGGAGAGCTAGGATATCTGGGGACCTTTTGTGGAAGAAGGATTCCACACTGCGAAAGTTGACACTTCAGTCCCTTTCATTTCCGTATCTCTTTTCTTTAAATATTTTCATGGCAGTTGCTCTAATGAGCTCTCCTCTTTGGTACCCTGACAGCATGAATCTAAATGTACGAATGGATTGGCAACTAGGTCTCATTATTGAACTTTCTAGATGTAAACATAAGTTCTAATCTAACAGTTTCTTTTCTCTCATTTCTTGCCTTTGGAACTCTCTTCCAGTGTCTTGCTTCCCTGCCACCTAAAATCTTAAAAAATTTAAATACAACATCAACTGTAAATTTTCTGTCTTCCTGAAATGCATTCTTTTACTATAGTTTTTCCTCACCAAAGTCTTTTTATTCTTTTTCACTCACAGTTATCTCTTGCATCTTAGTGGCATTGTCACCTTGCTGAGGGTGAAATGGTTTTAAAAAATAATAAAAATAACATGAGGAATATTCCAACTGTAATAATACGATTTATTTCTATGGAAACTGTAACAGGATCTGGCATTGCAATTATAACATTGTTTTTTCTACCACTTCAAATGGGTCTTTGTGTTGGTAACTTATCAAATGTTTTTGCATAGTCTAAATATAGTGTCACATAGTATATGATAAAACTGCAAGTATTTATACCCCTAACCCAAAATAAGTCCTTTTAATTCATGTTACTTAATTACTATTTATCTACATTATCAAACATGAATGAAAGCCTCTCCTTCAGTTAGTCAGTCAGTTAAGTGCCATACATGATACACGCTTGGGTGATCATGTCTCAAAAGAAACATGATTGACTGGGCAAAAGATTATCCCGCAATTGCTTTGTGCTGTAGACTGTTTGTCATCCAAGGCTACAGAACCCAATCTGTCCTGTTATTTGACTCATAGCTAGAGGGGGGAAGTGATGTATTATATTATTAAGTAGTAATTAGCGGGGGATCAATTTATTACTTCATAACAATATAAAATTGATCCCCCACTTTATGTCCAGTAGAAGCCTTAATCATGTTTTCAACTATTATATTCAGTCAGTCAGTAAAGTGCCACAAATGATACACACCTGGGCGATCATGTCTTGAAAGAAACATGATTGACTGGGCAGAGGATTATCCCGCAGTAGGTTGCCATTGATTCCTGTGGTAGACTGGTTGCCAGTCAATGCTATAGAACCGAATCTGTTCTGGTATTTAACCCATAACTGGAGGGAAGTGATGAATTAATACCTTTCCCAAGGATATTTGTGCATAAGTGAATGCAATGAATTCAACTGGAATTCAAACTCGGCTCCCTGATTTCTCATTCCGAGCCGATATCCACTGCACCACTACGGACATCCATTATTCTTTAATTGTAATGATTCATATTATTTCTATGAAAACTATAACACGATCTGGAATTACAGTAACACTGGTAATAATCTTAACTGATAACTTTTTCACATAGTCATCAACACTGGCCATGTTTTTTTTAGTGATGTGCAAGAAAATGTCTCGGGTTACCTGGACCCTATCTTTTCACATTTTGCTAAGGTTAAAATACAACATCTTCAACCTGTATTCTCATCCACTTTTTAGTTTCCATATACATTTGGCAATCTTTGATGAATGTTTTTTTTTTTTGCATGGACAAATTCATTTCAAACAGTCAGTTACATGATGTATGTTACACATGCCTGGGCAATCATGTCTCGAAAGAGACATGACTGACTGGGAAGAATATTTTTTCCAAAGTAGGTTGCCATTACTTTCTGTGGTTGACTGGTTGCCAGCCAAGGCTACAGAATCCACTCTGTCCTGCTATTTGACCCATAGCTGGAGAGAGAAATGATGGATTAAAGTCTTTCCCAAGAAATTGAAATTTAACATTTTCTTCATCTTAAAGTCAAATTGGAATTAAAATAAGGATATTCTTTTGAAATATAAATTAATCTTTATGCTTTCTTTACATATCTAAAATTGAGAAATTTTTTTTACTGTAACTTATATTATGAATATTTTGTTTTTTCTTTCCAGCTGTAATGTGGTACTTCAAACAACAAAGAAGAGGAATTCCCTTCCGCATGCTTGCTTCCCCAACAGCTATAACCTCCAGGAGTTTAAATGTAAGGTCAATAGACACCTCCTAACACACTAACCCTCCCATTCTCTCCAACTCTCCCCCTATGTACATCCTAACTTGTCTATCGCCCTGTGTAACCCCCTGTGCTATAGTGGCAGTGGAATGCCTTGCTTGGGGTGACATGATTAAAAAAATAAAAAATCCTTGAGATAATCATATTTCAGAATTTTAAAAAACATTTATTATATTTATCCTTCCATTTCTATAAACAAGTTTTATGTCGTTCTGGGAGCTGAACCAAACAAAAAAAAATAGTTTCTTTCTATCAATAAATCATTTTTTGGTCATTAGTTTTCCTCTACAACAAATGTAAATTCTTGACCATGAACTCAGACCAAAAGTAATTAGACGAAGCCAAGTTAAAAAGACTAAGAGAGAGAGAAGTTTTTTTTTAATTTTTTTTTATTTTATATTTTAGTTTTTGGAATCTTGTAGACATCATTCTAAATTCATCATTACCTATGTGTGTATATTTAATGTTCTTTTACTGAAAAAAAAATTATTTTTTAGCTGAAATGTCTTCATGTTGAGTATATGTGTGTGTGTGTGTGTGTGTGTGTGTGTGTGTGTGTGTGTGTGTGTGTGCTTATATATGCTAGTGTGTATCTCTCTCTCTCAGTAATCTCTCAGTAATATATATATATATATAATGAATGATAGGGATGAATTAACGGTTTTATGTAAACATCTAAAATAGTTTTCTCTGAAATTAAATTAAATACAATTGTTCATTTAAAACTTATGCTCTAATATTACTCAAAAATTATTTTACAAAAATAAAATACTTACACAATACTTATTTGGTTTTCTTAACTCTGATATACCTTAGTATACCATAATTACTTAATTCTAAATTTAACTTAAACGTTCCAGCACCTTTAACTGATGAAGTAGTACAAAATCAAAGTTAAAAAAAGTAACTATAATCCAACCTGCTGTTAAAAGTTATTGTCTACCCATATAAATAATGTATGGTCCCAGTATGTATCTTACCCAGACAGAATTAAAAAGTGTCATGTCTTAATATAATGCTACATAACACTTTCACTACCCAAATTTTCAATTCCATTGTTCAACATAATTTTCACGGTTGACTGAGCTATATTAACACACCTACAAGCATATTGTTTAACTTTCACCAACTACCAGTCCTTAATTTTCTAAATAACTACGAACTCATCTTATATTTTCTGAATAAATCATTTTCACCATTTATTTTAAAATATCACCTGAAGAAGAAGAATAGTATTGTTCTGAAACATGAAAATATATATAGTGTATTTGCACAACAATCTCTCTTTTACACAGGTTTCATTTAAATTTCAGAAAAGGTATTATTGTTAAGTTTTTTATGTAATTTTTCATGTGTTGATAAAAGAAAAAATTAAGAAAAAGTCATAAGAATACATGAAAAATAGTCTGAAAAACTTAATGATAAAACCTGGTCTGTTGTATTTAATGAAACCTGTACACACACACACACACACACACACACACATATATTATATATATATATATATATATATATTTAGTATATCGAGGCAGCAAGTAATTTTCTAGACATATGCTATTAAATATAAGAGACAATGAATGTCTATTATGTTTAATCATGAGCCGTTCTAAACGTCGTATTTTTGCTTTAATTTCAGTTGAAAATAAAGACAAAAATTCTCCAACATTTGGATAATTATTTATTGGTTTTCTTCTAAGCTTTCGGCTCACATGAGCCATCTTCAGAGAGGTAGTTTAAACTGAAATATTATAAAATCCACCATCACCGACGATTTTATTTTGTGTTGACATAAAACTCCGCTTGGCAACGGCAATAGTTACCAAAAATAAATATATATTATATATATATATTATATATATGTATATATATAATATATATATATATTATATTATATATATATAGGGGAAGCCACCAATTGTTTTGGTGCATCGTAGGACCTCTCGACCACAAATGACCAACAGTCTAAACAAAGTCAAATCAAGCCCATATAACACAATTTTTGATTCAAACAAATAACCATACCATATCATTATCACAAATAATCAGGCCAGTAGGAATAAATATATAATACTGTTTGTTTATAAACAGAATATCTACTTCAATACGAGTATCAATCAAAAATAATGTTCAAACAAATAATTTCATATTGTCGGTTTGTTTATAACCATTTTGTCAATCTTCGTTAATTTCCATAATACATATATATATATATATATATATATATAAATCCAAATAAATAAAGAATGAAGAAAAATTCATACCCCTGAAGATGATCTCAGAAAGAGGTTGAAGGTACTTGGAAATAAATGAAAATAACATCTGTCAATGTTACAACTCATTTCTGACACCATTTGATTGCAATTCATGAAAGATTATCCATGAGTATGAACGGATTAGTTTTCCTCTACAACAAATTTAAATTCTTGACCATGAACTCAGACCAAAAGCAATTAGACGAAGTCATGTTAAAAAGGCTGAGAGAAAAGTTTTTTTTTATTTTTTTATTTTATATTTTAGCTTTTGGAATATTGTAGACATCATTCTAAATTCATCATTACCTAAGTGTGTATATTTAATGTTCCTTTACTGAAAGAAAAACTATTTTTTAGCTGAAATGTCTCCAGGTTGAGTATGCGTGTATGTGTGTGTGTGTGTGTGTGTGTGTGTGTGTGGTCTTATATATGCATCTTCAGGTGCATGAAATTTTCTTCATTCCTTATTTATTTGGATTTATATATATATATATATATATATATATATATATATATATATATATATATATATATATTAAAAAAGGATTAATTCAAAGACGTTGAATGGCCATTTTGATATGAAGATCCCCACGGGGGACGACACATCACCTCAGCAACAGAAAAAACCTTTCAGAAACTGGAGAAAAATTAGTCTATTTTTCCTTTTTAAATAGATTGCAAAGAAATTAAAAAATAAATAATAAAATAAAATAAAAATATCATTTTTTAATATTAAAATAATTTTTTAATATTAATTAGGATCGGGTTTTTGGAATTTACCTTCCTGCTTTTTTCCCTTGGATTGAAGTATCTGAATTAAAATATATATATATATATATATATATATATATATATATATATATATATATATATGTATGTATATGTATATATATATATATATGTATATATGTATGTATATGTATATATATATATATATGTATGTATATGTATATATATATATATATATATATATATATATATATATGTATGTATATGTATATATATATATATATATATGTATGTATATATATATATATATATATATATATATATATATATATATATATATATATATATATATATATGTATGTATTATGGAAATTAACGAAGATTGAAAAAATGGTTATAAACAAAGAAATAAATGAAAATAACATCTGTCAATGTTACAACTCATGAAAGATTATCCATGAGTATGAACGTATTTTATTAAAAATAGGCAAACATAGTGTTTGCAGTTTATTTAATCTGACACATATATATATATATATATATATATATATATATATATATATACATATATATATATACACACACACACTCATACACACACAAATGTAAATTTTGGGGGCCAAGTTCTTCAAAGTTCTTTCAATTATTTTTCGATGTCAATTTTATTCTCAAGTCTTCATACTGATAATCTTCAAACTGAAGTAACTGCCATTCCTACTTCATATTTTATTATTCTTTGAAATTTTAATAATACTCTACAATGTTTTTTTTTATCTGTCAAAACCTTTGGTTCCGAATTCTTACTTCCAACCAAAACGGCATTATTTACCCACCTAACAAAAAACGCTTTTGTGACAAAAATGAAAATAATTCAAACTATATAAATATGATGCTTCGATTTGATTCTCTGAAAGTAATTTGATGTCTGGTACCAAACGATCTGAATATTGGGCAGGAAAAAAATTCTACCAGAGAAAAAAAGATTAGTGAAAATCAAGTAAAATCAGAAGGAAATGGTTCTTCAATTTTTTGCACTAACCAACCACCACCACCACCGCCTTTGCCCAATCAGAATAAATAGCAAATAATTTCCTTCTCTACTGACATTTTGGGCAACTGGCAAAAATTAAGGACTGGCATGATTCAATAGCGGATCACAAACTAAATAACGGAGTCAATTTAAGATAACGAGGGAACCCTTAAACAAAATGAGACAAGAAAGAAGAACACAAATAAAATAGAAGATGGTCTGGTTACCAAAGAAGAGAAAATATTTTAATAAATACCAAAAGAAAATCTTTAAAAAAAAGTATATTTTGAATAATTCACATGAAAAAGTTTCTTTTATTCGTCATGGAAGAAAAACGGAAATCCAAAATAAAGGGAACAAGGCAATGTATTGATGAACAAAAGAGGAGGAAAAAAAAGTCCTTTCCCGAATAATGTGAATAAAAAACTGTAGATAAAAGAAGGGGAATTTAATGATAACTCCTTTGTTTTTTTTAATGTCATGACTTTTACAGTGTAGGCGTTCATAGCTCTCCACAGATACCTTTTGATTATAATCTGTCAATTAGCATAGCTTTTTCAGAAAGAAAATAGAATATTTTCCTGTTGCTTTCTCCATAATTTTGAGAATTTAAAGTTTTTTCTCTTAGACTGGTTGATACACAAATTTAGAGAGCTCCAGTATATGCTGATTTTTAACCGACAGCTTAGGGAAGAAAAAGATTCATGCCTTTTCCAAAGGCATTAATGCTAAAAGTTGAAAGTGTCCTGAATGTGTTCCACTCAACACCTACATATCCTGCTTGGAGAACCCACCAGCAGCAGTCAGTTAAATGCCATACATGATACATGCTTGGGCAATCATGTCTCGAAAGAGACATGACTGACTGGGCAGAAGATTATCCCGTAGTAGGTTGCCATTGCTAGGTGCAAGCCAAGGCTATAGAATTTAATCTGTTCTGGTATTTGACACATAGCTAGAAGGGGAAGAATTGTATTATATTATTATGTTTGTAATTATTGGGGGATCAGTTTATTACTTCATAACAATAAAAAACTGATCCCCCATTTTATGCCCAGTAGAAGCCTTAATCATGTTTCCAGCTATTATATTCAGTCAGTCAGTTAAGTGCCATACGTGATACCTGCTTAGGCGATCATGTCTCGTAAGAGACATGACTAACTGGGCAGAAGATTTTCTCGCAGTTGTCTGCCATAACTTTTTGTGGTAGACTGGTTGCCAACCAAGACTACAAAACCCAATATATCTTGTTATTTAACCCATAGCTGGAGGGAGAAGTGATAGCTTATTATGTTTGAAGAACTTGCCAGAAGTAAGAGGCCCAAAACAGTGTTTCAAAAACCAGTTAAAGACACACCTGATACACGCCAACATTGATCCTGTGACCTGGAAAACTGTTGCTACAAATCGTCCTTCTTGGTGTAGAACCATTCAGCATCAAAGTACAACCGTCAACATGAAGAGCTGCAAACTGCTGTCAATAGAGCCCAACTCACTCAGTTACATTCACCACCCACACTACAGTGTGACTCCTGCTCACAACTCTTCAGGAGTAGGCTAGGCCTTTACAGCCATCTCCACTACTGCTACCTGGAGGAAGAAAGCGAATATGGAGAGAGGATCATGATCCTTATGCTTAAATGCAAGCAGGCACCAACACATGCAAAAGTGAACAAAATTGGCCAGAATATGAACTCTGCTGATTCCAAGGGCATGATTATGCATTTTTAAATTTTTATTTAATCAGCTTAATCTAACTTCACACAAGGCCAAAAGTTTGGGACATTCAGGAAAGATCAGCAGTAATGGTCAAACATGTTAAATATTACTTCATGGTGAGAATCACTGAAATATTTACTCATTATCCAAGACCTCTAAACCATTAGGGTTGTAGTGCTCCAATATGTACTGTAGCTATAACATCAGTGGATGTGTCTACACCAAGATAGCCTGTCAATCCCACCTCTTTTTGAATTCATTGTTGTTCTTCTCCTTGATTAGCTGACAACCAGGGCTTGATAATCAAGTCTATTCTAGTATTTTACACACAACTAGATATTGAGCAAGACACTAATTTTTATCATTTTATTTTTTAATTGAAAAATGATAGGTGTATACAGCTGTATATATATATATATATATATGTATAGATTGTTTAATTATTTAGTTTTTGGTCATAATAAAATTAGACCAGAGCACATTTGTATTAAAAAGTGTTCAATACAATTATATTGTAGCACTTTTGAATATTTTCCATTTGTAAATGAGTTATTATGTAACCTAGGTTACTAGCATGAATTTTTTTTTAAATCGCCCGAAGACACCAATCATGGTAGAAACTTGGGTCACATAATAACTTGTTTACAAATGGAATATATATATATATATTTTCCATAAATTTTACATATTTTTCTCATACATATAGATATATATATATATATGTGTATGAGAAAAATATATAAAATTTTATATAGTGTTTCCTGACTTTTTGTGGTTAATGTGTTCTGAGACGCCCCAAGTAAAAATGCAATATTTATTTTATTATGTATATTTTAAGCCAATATTAACCCAACTTCTATCTGTATTACCCTTCCCCACACTTATATATAGCAATTCATGTATAAAGACTTTTGTATTCATGAAAATATATTGTAAAATATAGGTTTACAGTAGAGTAGTAATTGTTGCACATGACTGTGCACACTCGTAAAGTACTGAACATACATATTGCACAAGTATTAACCTTTTGTTGCATATTGGTTACAAATGTAACCAATATGCAATAAAATTCAAAAGTACAATTGTAACAATAGCAACAAAGTTTATAAAAAGGTTACAATTGTAACCAATATGCAACAAAGGTTAGAGAAGTGTTACAATTGTAACCAATATGCAACAAAGTGAAAGTGTTACAATTGCGCCAATATGCAACAAAGGTTAAGAAATGTTAATTGTAACCAATATAAAACAAAGGTTAGAAGAAATGTTACAATTGTAACCAATATACAACAAAGTTTATAAAAAGGTTACAATTGTAACCAATATGTATAAGGTTAAGAAAGGAAGTTACAGATTGTAACCAATATGCAACAAGGTTAGAAAGGTTAATTGTAACCAATATGCAACAAGGTTAGAAATGTTACAGTTGTAACCAATACTAAAACAAAGGTTAGAGAAATGTTACAATTGCAACCAATATGCAACAAAGGTTAGAAGGTTACAATTGTAACCAATATAAAACAAAAGGTTAGAGAAATGTTACAATTGTAACCAATATCACATAAAGGTTAGAGAAATGTTACAATTGTAACCAATATAAAACAAAGGTTAGAGAAGGTTACAGTATACAACCAATATAAAACAAGGTTAGAAAATGTTGCAATTGCAACCAATATGCAACAAAGGTTAAGAGAGGGTTACAATTGTAACCAATATAAAACAAAGGTTAGAGAAATGTTACAATTGTAACCAATATGCAACAAGGTTAGAAATGTTACAATTGTAACCAATATAAAACAAAAGGTTAGAGAAAGGTTACAATTGTAACCAATATAAAACAAGGTTAGAGAAAGGTTACAATTGCAACCAATATGCAACAAAGGTTAGAGAAAGGTTACAATTGTAACCAATATAAAACTGAGTTAGAGAAATGTTACAATTGTATTTAATATGCAACAAAGGTTAGAGAAATGTTACAATTGTAACAATATAAAACGAAAGTTAAGAAGAAAGGTTACAATTGTAACCAATATAAAACAAGGTTAGAGAAAGGTTACAATTGCAACAATATGCAACAAAGGTTAGAGAAATGTTACAATTGTAACCAATATAAAACAAAGTTAGAAAATGTTACAATTGCAACCAATATGCAACGAAAAAAGGTTAGAAAGATTCCTGATTGTGTCAATATAAATAAAGGTTAGAGAAATGTTACAATTGTAGCCAATATGCAACAAATTAAGAGAAGTGTTACAATTGTAACCAATATGCAACAAAGGTTAGAGAAATGTTACAATTGTAACCAATATAAAACAAAGGTTAAGAAATGTTACAATTGTAACCAATATAAAACAAAGGTTTGAAAGAGGTTGCCACTATTGTAACAATATAAAATAAGGAGGTTAGAAAGATTACAATTGTAACCAATATGCAACAAGGTTAGAGAAATGTTACAATTGTGACCAATATAAAACTAAAGGTTAGAGAAATGTTACAATTTGACAATATGCAACAAGGTTAGAGAAATGTTTCAATTGTAACCAATATAAAACAAAGGTTAGAGAAATGTTACAATTGTAACCAATATAAAACCAAGGTTAGAAGGTTATGAAGTTATAACCAATATGCAACAAGGTTAGAGAAATGTTACAATTGTAACCAATATACAGCAAGGTTAGAAGAGTTACAATTGTAACCAGCAAAAACAAAGTTAGAAATGTTACAATTGTAACCAATATGCAACAAAGGTTAGAGAAATGTTATGATTGTAATAAATATAAACAAGGTTAGAAAAGTTGGTGTAACCAATATAAAAAACCTAAAGTTTCAGAAAGGTTACAATTGTAACCAATATACAAAAACAAAAAGGTTAGAGAAATGTTACAATTACTAAACCAATATAAAACAAAGGTTAGAAAAAGGTTACAATTGCAACCAATATGCAACAAAGGTTAGAAGAAGGTTACAATTGTAAGCAATATGAAACAAGGTTAGAGAAATGTTACAATTTAGCAACCAATATGCAACAAAGGTTAAGAAGTGTTACAATTGTAACCAATATACAACAAGGTTAGAGAAAGGGTTACAATTGTAGCCAATATGCAACAAAGGTTAGAGAAAGGAGTTACAATTGCAACCAATATGCAACAAAAATTGAAAATGTTACAATTGCAACCAATGTCACAACAAAGTTGAGAAGAGTTACAATTGCAACCAATACACTGACAAGAGTTAGAGAAATGTTACAATTGTAACCAATATGCAACAAAGTGTTAAAAAAATGTAAGTTACATAACCTTTTGTATTCGAGAAGTGTGAAAAAGATCATTTTGCTATGTAAAAACAGTAAGTTTCCTCAACATTTAAATGGTACAGTGAGACATGTATGGTTTCCCATAGGCAGAGACCACATGAGAAGATGAGAGCCATTGTGTTTGCCAGCTGCAGAACTACTTTTAGTGTGTATGTCTTTTTTTTTTGTAAAATGGTGCAATATGGATTTTAATTTTTTTTTCACTGTTTTTAACTGTTTTTATTTTTTTCTGGTGAGAAAATACCTATTTTACTATTCTTCATTTTCTATGTGCCCTGTCCTTTCAGGACGTAGGTGAACATTTTTTCCACATCTCCCTATCCATGGTGGCTTTTAGCATGCTTTCTCCTGCTTCACCACTCAACTCCCATTCTGTCATCCACCTGCTCAGGTCCTTCAAATATGTTATCTGCTGCTTTCCCCTGTCTCTTTTTTCCTCTATCTGGCCTGTTAGTATCAGGCTCTTCAAGCCCATTACATGTCCCAGGAACTTTAGCTCTCTCTTCTTGATGCTCAGTATTAATTTCCTTTTCATTTCCATCCTTTCCAAAACCTCATCATTGCTCACATGCTCGATCCAGGATATCTGCAGCATCCTTCTGTTGAACCACATTTCAACTGCTTCAAATTTTACCTTAATCTATCTTTGATGATAGTGTCCAACATTCACTGCCATATTGAAGAACTGACATCACACAGCAATCCAGTACTCTCCTCTTTGTTTCTAGTGAAATTTTCTTGTTTCTTAATACTTTACTCAACTTTCTCTTGTTACACCATGCAACCATAATTCCATCATCCACCCACTCAAGCCCATAAATCTAGAATGTAAATGTATAGAAACTAGCATGGCCACAAAATGAAGGATCAGTTTATATATTGATTATAATATAGATTTGATCCCCCACTTTATATCCACATTATAATTTTTCATAAACAGTTGGCATATATATTCTTCTATGTGCCCTGTCCTTTCAGGATGTAGGCAATCATGGCTTTCCACATCTCCCTATCCCTGGTGGCTTTTAGCACGCCTTCTCCTGTTACACCATGCAGCCCTTGTTCTGTCATCCAACTGATTAGGTCCATCAAATATGTTATCTGCTGCTTTTCCCTGTCTCTTTTTCCCTCTATCTGGCCTGTTAGTATCAGGTTCTCCAAGCCCCACTTCCTCATTGCATGTCCCAGGAATATTAGCTCTCTCTTCCTGATGCTCAGTATTAATTTCCTTTTCGTTTCCATCCTTTCCAAAACCTCATCATTGCTCACATGCTCGATCCATGATATCTGCAGCATCCATCTGTAGAACCACATTTCAGTTGCTTCAAATTTTTCAGTACTTTCTTTTTTGTTTCTAGCAAAATTTTCCTGTCTCTTAATACTCTACTCAACTTCTGAAATGTGTCCTTCACTGCACCAATTTGCATTCGGATCTCTGTGTTGCACTTTACGCCTTCTCTGAGAACATTTCCCAGGTATTTTCGACTTTCTGTGGATTTTTCTGCCATTTTTCATAATTTCCGTAATATATATATTTTTTAAAAGGTCATGATACAGTGTCACCATGAAAATTGAATCACGAAATGGCAAGGGAAAATTTTATATAATTTTTATATACTAGGTGTAAAAATTATACAGTGGAAAAAAAGTTTTATGTGGAACATTTCATATTTTAGGACTTCAAACCTTTTTCTACTTTGTCATACACTTTTCAAAAATATATTTCTAAACTTATTTATAAATGGAACTTTGTTTGTGTGTGTGTGTGTGTGTGTGTGTGTGTGTCTGTGTGTGTGTGTCTGTGTGTGTGTGTGTGTCCATTACCAATTTTCTTGAAATTTTGCACAGTTGTACTATAAGCATCTGCGACTGTTCTTAGCTAGGTTTTGTGTCAAGGTACTCCCGTTAAATATTGAAAATTGATAATCGAAAAAATTGCGTTATAGAAGGAGTGGTCCGATTTTAATCAAATTTGATACACTCATAGAAACAATATTCAGAAGTTTCAAGGTTGCAGTTCTAACAATAATGCAGAAAATTGATAATATATACATATAAAAGGCAAGATGTTTGTGTGTGTGTGTCTGTTTATCTGCCTGTATGTCTGTATTGTTTTCAGCCCTTTTATTCTAGTTTTTGCTTCAGGTTTGGCTCTAAGAAGGTATAATTGTAGTTCTTAGTCTCAGCCATGAAACCATTTACTCAGAGGACTTATTTAGCCTTCAAAATTCAGTTTACAACGAAAAAAACTTATTTGATATCAATGCCAGGAAATCAAAATTTGACTTACATCCATTCATTTTTTTTTCAGTCTACAGTTTTGCTTTAACTTTTTAGTCTTTTGTGTCAATGTCCAAAGAGTCTGAGCTCCAGGACCATGGATTAGTTTAAGGCTTTCATTACACCCGAGCAATGCCGAGCTATACTGCTAGTTTATAAACATAGATGAGTTAAATATATGGATTGGAATCCGACAAAATGAATAGAATAAGTAAAAAACAAGTTGGAAAAAAGTGTCTTTAATCTAACATATTTCACTTTAACAAGCTTCTTCAGAGATTTATTAAAAATGAATGATTTAAAAATCCAAGAGACAGTATGCTGAATGAGGAATTCTTGAACGGAAATGTATTTTGACATTGTTATTCACATATACTAATGTTACTGACATATACACACACTTAGTTTGTCTAGGGTTTAGATGCAATTAACACACATTTTTTTGCTTAAATATACTTACATTCATAATAAAAATTTAATGTTTTTATTATGCGTTGACACACACACATAAACAGACACAAGTTTTTTCTTTGACATTTAATATTCATTCATTAGTTTATCCCACATGACACATATCTGACCAATGAAACTATACCTCAATCAACAGACTGTCTCTTGTATTTTTAAATCATTCATCTTTAATAAATTTCTAAAGAAGCTTGCTAAAGTGAAACATGTCAGATTAAAAAACACTTTTTTCCTACTTGTTCTTTACTTATTCTCTCTCTCTCTCTCTCTCTATATATATATATATATAAATAAATAAATATAGTTTTATGGTGTGCTATATTTATAGGATAAAGTGCTCAATATCAGAGGTAGAGCATATGTAAATATAAAAGACTGAATATTGAAGTCAACACTCAGGGGTGACAGACTGTTTCATGCTAAGTGCAATCATCAGGCAACATCAAAGGTTAGAGAAAGGTTACAATATATATATATTTATATATATATATATATATATATATATATATATATATATATACACTACCGGCCATAATTATTAGGCCACCCCAGTTTTTTTAAAAGAAATTATGTATTTCATACTATTTTTAGTGTTCATCGCCAAATGCAAAAATAGAATGGTTCTTTTGTTATTATTACTTTGCAAAATTTTACAAAACAAAGAAGCAGAGATAAAGCCGTCCAAATCACCCTAAATTTTTTCATTCATTCATTGATGAAACTGCAGTATAATTAATGATTAAATATTTCTAAATTCATTTGATGCACATGTTATTGTGCAATATTTGATGCACATGTTATTGTGCAATATTTGATGCACATGTTATTGTGCAATATTTGATGCACATGTTATTGTGCAATATTTGATGCACATATTATTGTGCAGTATTAACAAAAGAACCATTCTATTTTCATTTACAATTATTCACTTGGCAATTATATATATATATATATATATATATATATATATATATATATATATATATATATATATATATACTACCGGCCATAATTATTAAGCTACCCCAATTTTTTAAAAAAGAAATTATGTATTTTGTCAGAGGTAATATAGGTAATTATTAAATATTTATAAATTCATTTGATGCACATGTTATTGTGCAGTATTAACAAAAGAACCATTCTATTTTCATTTACAATTATTCACTTGGCAATTATATATATATATATATATATATATATATATATATACTACCGGCCATAATTATTAAGCCACCCCAATTTTTTAAAAAAGAAATTATGTATTTTGTCAGAGGTAATATAGGTAATTATTAAATATTTATAAATTCATTTGATGCACATGTTATTGTGCAGTATTAACAAAAGAACCATTCTATTTTCATTTACAATTATTCACTTGGCAATAAATACTAAAAAATAGTATGAAATACATCATTTTTTTAAAACACTGTGGTGGCCTAATAATTATGGCCAGTAGTGTGTGTGTGTGTGTGTGTGTGTGTATATATATATATAAAACATAAAACTATATATATATATAAATATGTATGCACATATACACTATGAAAAAAACTTACATCAATAAATATTGAAAATATATGCATCAAGAAATATCAGCAGTTCATTGCTGATATACACTCTTGAGTTGGGATGCCAAAGTTAACATCAATCAGCTGATTGACAAACCTTTTAGATTTATTAATTCTCTCTGTCTGTCTGTCTGTCTATTTGTCTGTCTGTCTGTCTGTCTGTCTGTCTCTTTATATATATATATATATATATATATAGTTTTAATAAAAGAACTTGACACTTTAACTGAGCAGGTGCATGCTAACTTCAAAGTTTCTTGAGCAGAAAAAAAATCCCCAACCTCAACAGGTAAAGACATCATAATTTTCTCTCCCAAATATGAAGCACTTTGCAATTAAAAAACTTACTTTCGAAACTACCTTTCTTCAGTAGACCTCGTAAAAAAGCAAAATATACAAAAATCATCACAACTCAGCAGCATATGTATATATATATAAATTCAGGTAAAGAGAACCAACAGTTTTACAATTTCGAGTTATCTGGCATTTATTTCTGAAACATGCTCAATACAATAAATATTGTAGAGCATAATATAATCATATAACTAAATTTGTCCTTTAATTAAAAATACATTGAGACACAGAAATTTATGTTTCGAGATTTCTATCTCATCATCAGGCAATGTTAAATCATAGTTATGAAAATGATTTTCATTTAAATATAAGAAACAATACATTTGTTATTATAGATATGGGAAGACATAAAAATTTATGTGTGTTCAATTTAACTAATCAGAATAGAGATTCACATTAAACTTGAAAAAAGTTTATATTTTTGGGAAATACATGATTTCTTCTTTCAATCTTAACGACCAAAGTGTCAACCTAATTTTTAACACCCCTCTCCTGACCCTATTTCCGTTGATGTATCCATTATTGTTACAAAATCTTTCTTTCAGCTTTCACCATATACCGACATTTTCTAAAACAAAAAAGAAAAAGAAAAGAAATGAAGAAAGAAAAAAAGAAAATCTTTTATATTTTTGATTTAACTTAAAGTGATTTTGAGTAAATATACTATTTTTATTTCGATTCAGAATGCATTTTATTCTAATTTTTCAAAATTTTTAATTTATAAATAACATTTTTTATTTTTTAATATCAATTTATTTATGAATTATTTTTTAAAATTCATTTTATTTTTTATATAAAATCTATATTATTGTCATCCTATTCTAATACAATTCTTAATACCATAATATAATCTTTTAGCTATCTATTCTTCTATCTATTCTATCTATTCTTAATACCATAATATAATCTTTTAGCTATCTATTCTTCTATCTATTCTATCTATTCTTAATACCATAATATAATCTTTTAGCTATCTATTCTTCCTATTCTTAATACCATAATATAATCTTTTAGCTATCTATTCTTCTATCTATTCTTCCTATTCTTAATACCATAATATAATCTTTTAGCTATCTATTCTTCTATCTATTCTATCTATTCTTAATACCATAATATAATCTTTTAGCTATCTATTCTTCTATCTATTCTATCTATTGTTAATACCATAATATAATCTTTTAGCTATCTATTCTTCTATCTATTCTATCTATTCTTAATACCATAATATAATCTTTTAGCTATCTATTCTTCTATCTATTCTATCTATTCTTAATACCATAATATAATCTTTTAGCTATCTATTCTTCTATCTATTCTATCTATTCTTAATACCATAATATAATCTTTTAGCTATCTATTCTTCTATCTATTCTATCTATTCTTAATACCATAATATAATCTTTTAGCTATCTATTCTTCTATCTATTCTATCTATTCTTAATACCATAATATAATCTTTTAGCTATCTATTCTTCTATCTATTCTATCTATTCTTAATACCATAATATAATCTTTTAGCTATCTATTCTTCTATCTATTCTATCTATTCTTAATACCATAATATAATCTTTTAGCTATCTATTTAATCATTACAAACAATTTAAATATCAATTTAATTATTTAATATCAATTCAATTATTATTTTTCTTAAAAAAATTATTGGCTATATGCAAGTTAATAAACATAAAGTTTTATTCATCCATATTCTAAGATGAACATTTTGCAATGTTTGCAATGTTTACATATGACATTTATTTCATTACATTTATTTAAAAAATCTTTATTCTTAAGAAATATAGACTTATTCAATTATATTAAAAAAATATTAATATATATAAAACACAACCTGTTAATAAAAATGCAACAAATATCAGCCAATCAACCTGGGCTCAACTGTCATGAGATATTCCACTGTTATGTTAATATGAAGCATTATTCCATGCTGCTCAAAATGGTCATGTCTATTGAAGAAGAAGAATAACAACATCAACAACAACAACATCAACAACAACAACATCAACAACAACAACAAAGAGATAAAAAAAACTACACTCTTTAGAATTTCTTGTCTCATAATGGGTAAAAATATAAATGATGTTCATGTTAAGTATCACTTAACATCTTTATTTTTATAAACAGAATGCATTTATTTACCAGTTTGTTTTATCCAAGATCACAGTTAATGCCTCAGCAAGAGTCTGTATTGAACAGAAAGCACAAGCTACTGTTGTTGTTGTTGTTGTTGTTGTTGTTATGCTGTCACTACTGCTGCTGCTGATGATGACAATGATGATGTTGGGGAGGATGATGGAGCAATAATAATAATAATGGGAGGAGATACATTGCTTATGATAATACTAAATACAACTACCACATCTGGTTGGGTGTTCTTGCTAACTATCTTGTGATATCTAGCTCAGTTTGATCCTAAATTAAAGACTGTGGTTACATCAGATGCAAGTGATTTAGGTATTAGAGCAATGATATTACATAAATATGAGAACAGAAAAACTAAATCATTAATAGCAGCTGAAAAAAAGCTACAGTCAGATAGAAAAAGAAAGCACTTGCCATCATATTTGCTCATAAATTCATTCATGGTAGAGAATTCATACTTCAGAGAGTACATTGTCCATTATTGTTCATATATGGATAAAAAAAGGGTTTCCACATATACAGCAAATAGACTGTAGTGCTAGGGAACTATCCTATTAAACTATAATTATAAAATGGAGTTTCTATCATTCAAAGAAACTGAATCATGTAGACTGACTGTATAGACTAATACCAAAATTCTGTGAACCACTTGGAGACAGAAAAAATCTGGTCATAAGAGCTAAAAAAGAAATCAATAATTTATCATACAATACCATAAGAAAACTGTGCATAACATTAGAGGAAATAAGAATTAAGTTTGAAATAGACAAATTTATAATAAAAATGAAGAAGCAAATAGAATTTTTTTAAAAAATAGTAAGGTGAATGTTACTGGAAAAACACATTTTCATCATGTAATAATGTACTTCTTCTATGTACCCTGTCCTTTCAGGACGTAGGCGATCATGGCTTTCCACGTCTCCCTATCCCTGGTAGCTCAGCATGTTTTCTCCTGTTACATTTCACAACCCCCATTCCATCATCCACCTGATCAGGCCCTTCAAATATGTTATCCGCTGCCTTCCTCTGTCTCTTTTTCTTTCTATCTGGCCTGTCAGTATCAGGTTCTCCAGGCCCTCTTTCCTCATTGCATGTCTCAGGAACTTCAGTTGTCTCTTCCTGATGTTCACTATTAATTTCCTTTTTGTTGCCATTCTTTCCAAAACCTCATCATTGCTCACATGCTTGGTCCATGATATCATCAGCATCCTTCTGTAGAACCACATTTCCGCTGCTTCAAGTTCTTTCCTCATTTTTGATGATATTGTCCAGCATTCACTGCTGTATTGAAGAACTGACATCACATAGCAATCTAGCACTCTCTTCTTTGTTTCTCGTGAAAGTTTCCTGTGTCTTAGTACTTTACTCAGATTCTGGAACGCATCTTCGGATCTTTGTGTTGCACTGTCCATCTCCTGTTAGAACACTTCCCAGGTATTTAATTTTTTGTACTTGCTTGATTCTAGTATCCACCACCTGTATTTGGCATAGTGGGTTGCTCTTTTTGCTGATGACCATGTATTCGGTTTTCTTACAGTTTATTTGTAGTCCTTTTTTGTCACTCTCTGCAGCTACCTTCTGTAGGAGGTTTTGTAGTTTTCTTTCCATATCTGCAATCAGCACTTATGTACGCAAAAAGAATTGTGATACAAGCATAGTTGTAAAAACATATGCTAAAAGAATTTCATATACGACATCCAGGAATTTCTTGGATGAAATTCTTAATAAATGTGTTGACCAAAAATGAATCAATATATTGAAAATTTAGTAAAATCATGCAGAGGCTGTGATCTGGCAGCAAAGCTGCTACCTATAAAACTTCAACCTTAGCTGGAAAGTGATTTTCCCTTTTCCAGAATACATATAGACTCTGCAGGACCATTAACAGAGCATACTATCTAATGGTAGTCGATAGTTACATTAAATGGGACAGAAATATTAAAATGTAGAAAACTAACTACCGCGGTAACAATAAATGTTTTACACTACATTTTTGCAAGGTTTGGTGTATCTGACTCTATTGTTTCAGATAATGGGTCCCAATTCATGGTTAATGAATTTAAAGATTTCTGTAAATCATTAGCAATAGAACACATTTGAATGCTCTTTTATCACCCAAGATCAAACAGACAAGCAGAACAGTTTTTAATATAGTTAAAAGGGCATTAAAAGAGTCAGATAGAGAAGAGTCAGATAAAGTGATGTGACAACAATTTCTGAGTGTTTTTAGAATGACACTAAACATGCCTGGAGTGTTGCCTGCAGAGTTGATGTTCACCAGAAAGATTAAGTCTGTGTTTAATAAATTACTACTAGAACATAAGACAAGAGCATAAAAAATAACAATATAAGCTAAATACTTCAGACCTGTAGATAAGGTGTTTATTTAAATGCATCAACATAGAAAAGGACTCTGGTAAGATAGCGTTATAAAAAATAGATTGGCAAAATGTTATAAATGGTACAGGGACAAATGTGGGAACATAAGCAACACCTTAATCAGTTAACATGAAGATTTACTTATTTAGAAAGTTTCCAAAGAAAGGTACCTATGGAAATATTGTATGACATGTTTGATGTACCCATGGTATCAGAAATTGTTGAACCAAGCTTTTAAGTTAAGAGAAAAGGGACAGCAACAGAATTTTTAAATATTGAATCAAAGCTGAAGAAATATAAACTCCAGAGGAAGTCAACTCAAAAACAAAGCATCATATATGAATAAAGTGTCATCTGAGTTTGAACACACATTGCCAGGAAACAAATATAGTCAACCTCGTTTTGATGTTATTAGAGAAATCGTGCTGCTAGTATCACGTGACATTATAAGAATAATATATACTTATATATGGGTACGTAATAAGCATGAGAGAGGAAAAGAAAAAGGTTTGATGGTATTCTTCAAAGGTGTTATTTCTAGTATGTAAGAATTTACAAAACTGTCAACTATGATCTTCAAAGATTTCTATGCACATCAACTGCCATCATCGATCTCCTGTGTTTTTTTTTTATTGTCTTTTCGACAAAATAATGTTTTCTCAGTTTCTATGATCTCACTTGCATTATAGTGACTTTATTGCCTTGATTGAAAAAGAAATGGTGATGGAGATATAAACATAAGAATGACAGTTCATACTGATGAAAATATTTGTAAAATTATCCTTATAATTGCATTGGAATTATAATTATTGCTGTGAACTTATAATCAAGAATTTTTAACAAGAACAATCAAAAAATGCCTGATGGAAGTGAACAAGTAAATGTAACAAGTGAGATTCTTTAAAATTGTATAAAATTTAAATACCCTTTGGGGTATCAGTTTTCAAATCCACCCCACCCTGATTTCCGTTGTTTCTAAAATCATTTAAATTTTACAAGTAAAAAAACTAATGCCTCTCTTTAACAAAAGAAATAAGATGTCTCCTGAGTTCACTCCAAAAAAAAAATATTTCAATGTTCAAAAGGATAAAGACACAAGGTTACAGATGGGAACTAATAAGAAAAATATGAGAGATCAAGGTCAATGGCCCATCACCAACTCGTTTAAAGCTAAGACTCTTTCTCTCTCTCTCTATTTTGCTTTCTCCCTCTTTCTCTCTTTCTCTCACTCTCTTCTTTCTTTTTCTCTTTCCTTTGCTTTTTCTCTCGCTGAGTCTCTTTCTCCTCTTTCTCTCGCTATTTTGCTTTCTCTCTCTTTCTTTTTCTCTTTCTCTCTCTCTTCTTTCTTTTTCTCTTTCCTTTGCTTTTTCTCTCTCTGAGTCTTGTTCTCAACTTTCTTTCTCTTTCCCTCTATCTTTCTCTTTTTCATTTTCTCTCTTTCTTTCTTTCTTTTCTGTCTTTCTTTCTCTCCTTTTTCCTTTCTCTCACTCTCTCTCTCTCACACACACACACAAAAGTTACCTTCTAATCATCATCATCATCATCATCATCATCATCATCATCAGCAGCAGCAGCAGCAGCAGCAGCAAAACTGTTTCGACTTGAAGGGACATGACAAAACAGTGTAATTTCTCATCTTCAGTACAGCTGCTTGTTTCCAAGCATGCTCATATACTCAGACCCATTTCTGTTCTTTCCACACACACAGAGTCAACCTTTAATTAACGTCAAATTTGAATCCTCAGATCTGGCTACTTTCATGGCTTCTACTCCAATGAACTTAAGTCACTCCTGTAGAATTCCCTTCCATTTACTTGCTTCCCCAACAGCCACAATCTCCAAGAATTTAAATGTAAAATCAATAGTCATCTCCTATCTCACTAATCTGCATCCTCTCTCTCATGCTCCTTTCTCCATCCACTCTTATCAGTATTCTCATCCTTCTCTAACCTACTTCCTGACACCCCCTATAACCAGTCACTCTTTCTCATAACGTTCCTCCTATGTTTCCTATTTTACTGCCACTGCAAAACAGTGGCAGTAAAATGCTCTGCTTGATGCAATATGATTATAAAAAGAAAAACAGACAGACAGACAGACAGACAGACAGATAGATAGATAGATAGATAGATAGATATCCCAACATCTATAGTCTCTAAGAATTTAAATGTAAAGATAATAGTCATCTTAGCTATCTTACTGACTTGCATCCTCTCTCTTGCTCCTTTTTCCGTCCACTCCACTCTCATCAGTATTCTCATCCTTCTCTTGCCCACTTCCTGACACCCACTATAACCTGTCACTCTTTCTCATAACTTTCCTCCTATGTAACTCACTGCAAAACAGTGGCAGTAAAATGCTTTGCTTGGGGTAATATGATTATAAAAAAAAATGTTCTATTTTAATAATTTTTTCTCTCACATTTCTGCAAATCTCTAGTTTATTGCTTTCTTGTCAACTACAAACTTCCAAAATTTAAATGTAATGTCAATCGCTATCTTCTATCTTCCTGACCCCTACTCATTTATTTTGCTTTCCCCTACTAAAGTATTTTCATTCTTTTTCACTCCCAGTAACTCCTTGTGTATTAGTTGCCTTATCTCCTTGCTTGGGGTGCAATGATTAAAAAATATGAAGTGACACTTGAACATTTTTAAATTTGATTTGTTTGCTTTTAAAAATGCCAGAAATGGTAAAAAAAATTAGAAATGCATATGAACTTTCTGACATGCTCACCCCTTATCTATATAAACACAATATTTTGGCCATCAGAAAAACAAAAGGATCTCGATATGTAAAGTCACAAGTTTATTTGACTAAAGAGAGCCAACTTTAGACTCAAAACATGTGTAGTGAGACAAATACCATTATGGATACTTAATATATCATACAAAAAGCAAGTAATATCAATAATAATAACAACAATAAATCTACATTTTAGCAAAATATTCACAGCCTCTTGCACTTTTTACTTCTATATCAATTTCTCTTGTTGGAACAATCCCTATTTATGTTTTTAATATGTATATATATATCCAACCGAGTGAATACAGAACGAAGAAAAATTTTTTTACAACGTCCAAAACATTAATTTAAAACAGTGTTCGATATATAATATACAGAGCTGTAAATAGTTATTATAAATTATATTTTAGAACATCTACAGAATATTTTTTTTATATATCCACTACAATTGTACATTTGTTTTGACATTGAAACTACAAGATTGTAGTTTCAATGTCAAAACAAATGTACAATTATAGTAGTGGATATATATAAAGAAAAAAATCTGTACATGTTCTAATATATATATATATATGTTATTTAATATTTATTTAATTTTTTTACTTCAGTATTTAATTGTCATTGGAAATTATTAGATAAATCGTGTCTTTTCAAATTTAGCTAGCTCTTCAATTGCAGGTGGGTAACTCCTAGTTTAAAATTAAATTTAAAATATTACAAGTTTTCTTTGTCCCTTATATATTTTTGGAAGAAATATAGTGCGTTCCATCTTATTCTGGTAAGGAACTATTCAATTTTATGTCATAAATTTAGCATGTATTCATGCCTGTTAGGAATAAGGTTGTTTTTTAGCAAGTACGGTTTTTAAATTCTCCAAAGATTTTTATATGTTGTCATACTGCCCAGAAAATCCTGTATTGGAATATAAGATGTTAAAATATTTTGATTTTTGAAAGCATTTATAGTACACTGATGATAAAAGTGCTCAATTACAAATAAAGAGAAAATTAATAATTATTAACCAGTTAATATTGGTTAATATTAACTGGTTAATTTATTGGTCAGAGTCAAATTAAACCAGTTAACAGTTGTATCAAATGGTACTCAAAAACATATTTAAAGAAAATATTAAAATTTGACATGTATTCTAATTCAGAAGATCAGCTGATGACGGCTTATAGTATATATATATATATATATATATATATATATATATATATATATATATTAAAAAAGGATTAATTCAAAGATGTTGAATGGCCATTTCGATATGAAGATCCCCACGGGGGATAACACATCACCTCAGCAACAGAAAAATCCTTTCAGAAACTGGAGAAAAATTAGTCTACTTTTCCTTTTTAAATAGATTTGCAAAGAAATTAAAAAAGAAAATAAAAATAAAAATAAAAATAAAAAGGAAAAATAAAGGAAAAGAAAAAGAAAAAGAAAAAGATAAAATAAAATCAAATAAACAAGAAAAGAAAAAATTGACATTGTCTGGGTTCGCAAAAAAAAGGAAGAGACAGCCGTGTTAAATCGACGTAAGTTTAAGCAACACGGAAAAAAGGTGGGAGATAAGAGAGATAAAGGAAGGAAGGGAGGGAAAAAGAAAAGCAAAGAAAGAAAATTTTTAAAAATATTACAGACGCTGGACATATTCAAAAACCTAACTTCCCAAAAACGTATCATTTTTTAATATTAAAATAAAATTTTTAATATTAATTAGGATCGGGTTTTTGGAATTTACCTTCCTGCTTTTTTCCCTTGGATTGAAGTATCTGAATTAAAATATATATATATATATATATATATATATAACTTAAAATTTAGTGTATACATATATATAGATAAATGTATAAGTTTATGTATATAGATAAATGTATATATTTAAGTGAGATTGTAAAAATTATACTTGTGTCGAAAAACCTTCTTCAGAAACTATTGAAAGAAGAAAAAATGGTTTTAAAAAAAGAAAGAGTACATGAACGTCAGTCAAAAGAGTTTAGACCAAGAGCAGCACGAAGCCCAAAGAAAAAACCCCAATACGAGTAATCAACTAACAGAAAGCACTCAATACAGAGGTAGAACGAAATAAATAAATAAACACCTAATGAGCCAGATGGACCTACCTAGGTTTCACCTAAATGGATCGTCAGGGAAAGCTGGCTCCCTGATGATCCGTTTAGGTGAAATCTAAGTAGATTCGTCTGGCTCATTAGGTGTTTATATATATATATATATATATATATATATATATATATATATATATATATATATTTGGGCACCTTGGCGTGGTGTTATGGTTAGCAAGCTCATCTCGCTAGAATCATTATAACTGAGCAGTGAGTTTGATCCTTACTGGGTACACCCTACTTTTGTCCATGTGTCACATCTAAGCTACGTTTAGAAAATCACCATCCTCCAGGTTTGGGGGTTGGGTGCAGGGCTAAAAACCCTGCTCCATAAAAACCAGTTTGTTATGGAAACAGCAAAAATGCTGCCCTACACACCATTGGGTGTGATGGAAAAGTTTTCTCACACCCTGATTGAACACTTTGGAAGAATGGTAGACTTTGAAAAACAGTAGCTACTCTGGCATCTACGCATCATTCATTCAGCAATGAATTAGAACACTCTCAGCTATTGGGCATGTATAATGATAATATACATGCTAAAAAGTCTGCCTCCTTCTACCGAGTGCCTGTAGCTCAGAAGGAGAATTGCCGACTGATGCCAATTCGGTCGGGTTTCAATTCTGGGTAAAAAGCAATCAGCTGTCTAACCCTACTGATGAGCTGTGATACAGCAAAACAGATCTGTCTGCAGATGACTATATATATATATATATATATATATATAGCTTAAAACTTAGTGTGTATATGTATATATTTATTGCTTAGAACTTTAGCATATATATATATATATATATATATATTATCAATCATGATGTTAGAACATGTGAAAAGCTACAAACTACTACAAAACTGTACATTTTGTTTCAACATTGAAAGAACAATGTCTCATCAGGTAGTTAACAATTATGGCAATATATATATACAGATGTACATAATGATGGTTTTATATATATATATATATATATTGGTTGTGCCTCCTACCAAAAAAAAATGTCATGACTAAAATTTCCTGCACTGTGTGCATTCATCAGGCAAATTTTTGGCTCTTGTTGCTTATATGCCATGCTCTCACATTAAATGCTTTAACTCTTTCAAATTTCACTTTTCATGATACCAAAATTAAATCATTTTCTCATAGAGATTTCTTTCCATCCTCCCTCAGGACATTTATAGTTATTTTAACATCTTAATAAAATTTGGCTATTGTTCTTGTTCAGATTGTACAATGCCAACACCCCTGTGTTTCTAACATCTTAGACTTATCTGGGATTTTTCAATGTCCCAGAGTTGGTTAAACAGGCATTCTAGCTGCCTGATGAAGGCACATGATACATGAAGCTTGTGTTGTAGCCAGTTTTGGGTTTTCTTTTTTGAAAAAACCAAAAGGTTCATCTCTGCCATCCCATATGATATGGAGCACGTATTCCTTTTTGGTGTGTCATTAGTTGTTTTTGGGTACTTGTTCCCTTCATGTAATATATATATATATATATATATATATATATATATATATAGCTTGCAAAATCTTGCCAGACTGGAACATTTCAACACTCTGTGTGTGTGTGTGTGTGTGTGTGTGTGTGTGTGTGTGTGTGTGTGTGTGCACATGTGTGTGGTTATGTGTATATGTATATATGCTTGTGTGTGTGCACATATGTGTACATATCTCTGTGAGTGCATGTGTGTGATTGTCTATGTATGAGTGCATGTGTGTGATTGTCTGTGCATACGGATATGCATATATGGATGTGTACATGTGTCCTCTTTTGTCTGTGCATATGTATGTATATCTACGTATGTGCAAGTCTGTATGCATATACTTATGTTCATGTGTATGTGTGAGTGTATGCATATACATATGTATGTGCATGTATGTATGTATGTATGTATGTGTGTGTGTATGCGCACACTAACAACAAAATAAGCATATTTTTCTATTTTCTATATTTTCCCTGTAAAGGCAAACAAACAAAATATGCCACTCTTTTGGTCTTTTTTTTTTCTATTCCTTTGAGAAATTACGATAGAAGGAAAGAGACAAACCAAAAAAAGTAAGAGAAAAAGAATAAAAGAAGCAAGAATGCCAGGATCTAAAGGAAAATGATAAGATTCTTTTGTAAGATTTGGTCACAGATAGTAGAGAAGAATGCTTTGCAGATAACCATTCCTCCAAGATTTAAGCAAAGACTTTCTTACACTACCAAATTCCCAAACAGTTGGATTCAAAAGAAAAGTCAAACACAATGTTTACCTTAATGCCGCTCTGTACCGATACAAGTTTCCAAAAATAAAATGGAAATGTCCTCGCTGTCTGTTTACTGTGAGTATTTAACCAACTCCCCCATTGGAGAGAGTTGTGACACAAGGTCGGCCTTTAAAGTGGCAACTGAGTATAAAACTTGTCTTATGTCTAAATGTGTTTTAGTATGTCCAAGCTTGTCTTAGCATTTCTAAATTTTCTTAGTATGTCTGAACTTGTCTTTTTTGGTCGTACAGACCCTCCAGGTGGCGGATGAATTCAATATTGTTTAATTAATACATTCTAGACATGACACATAAAGAGAGAGTGAGAGAAAGGGTTTGTAATAACGTCCTTTATTCAAATCTAGGTTCTTGACAAAATCCGAAGCAAGATCTGCAATGTAATCGATCCTGACTTGGCAGCCTGACTTCAGTCACTTTTTTGCCGATATGATGTGGCTTCCCTCTGTCTTTCCGACAAATATTTTCATGGAAACTGCTCTGACGAGCTTTATTCCCTGGTGCTCTGACCACATGAATTTACACGCACTACCAGATTGACAGCAAAGTCCAACACTTTTATTGTTGAAATACTTAAATGTAACCGCCTCTTTTACTTTAGCAGTTTTTTTCTGGCACTTACCATCTGTGGAACTCTCTTTCATTTACTTGCATTACTGATAAATACAATCTCCAAAAGTTTAAATGCAATGTCAATTGCCATCTTCTGTCTCCTTGAATCTCATCCATCTCTTATCCTTCCTTGTACTTTATTTTTTTCTAAATATAACCTAATGTGCACTAGGTTATATAACTAAATATAACCTAATGTGTACTAGGCAGTCTTGCCTTGCCTGGAGGGAAATTACTATAAAAGTAAATAGATAAATAAACTAAACTGAAATGACATTTAATCTTTCTTCGATTGTCTTAAAAATATAGATGTGTGGCTTTGAAAAACATCATATAAAATACTGATATATCATTCCGTTCTTAATGTTTTTGTTAAATACCGTCTTTCTGATTTTTATAAGAAAAAGAAAAATGAAAAAATCAAAACAAATGCTTTATCTTGAAAAAATTTAATTTAAAAGCAAATAATAAAAAATGACATTCTGCTGTTGTATGCTCCTGCATTTCTTCAGGTTCTGTCTATATTTCTGGGATGAGGAATTGTAATTATTTACACTATTTACATTGTTTGGACTCTTGTCCTCGTCTTTGTTGCCATATTCATTTTCAATATCAGTTTATATTTCTGAGATAAGGTATTGTAATTATTTACACTATTTACATTGTTCAGACTGTTGTCCTCATCTTTGTTGCCATATTCACCTTCAATATCTAATTATATTTCTGAGATGAGGTATGGGATAAATAAACAGGGATGATTGGGTTCTATAGCCTTGCCTGGCAACCAGTCTACTGCAGAAAGCAATGGCAACCTACTGTGAGATAATATTCTCTCCCAGTCAGTTATGTCTCTTTTGAGACATGATCACTCAAGTGTGTATCTCGTATGGCACTTAACTGACTGAGTCCTTGTAAATAGAGAGCACAATTACATCATATCTTTATGAGGTTGTCGTTCTCCGCAGTTTCTTGTCCTTTGTAGCTCTTAGCAAATTTTGTCTTTTCCCTATCTCTTCTAATCTCTGTTCTTCCAACTAGCAACACAAGCTCATAAGGTAGGTTTTGCACTGCTTTCCTTTTTCCCTCTCACTTTTAATATGTGCTGTGAATTTCAAATTTTCTAAGCCCTCTTTTCTCATTAAGTATCCTTAAGATTATACAAAAATTGCCTAATATATATATAATCAAACACTTTCAGAATAGATTATGTTGTGCAATAAATTTAAAATATTTTAGCTTAAAAAATTAAAACAAGTTAAATTCTGTCTTATGTTTATTTGGTTGGTTGTTTTGTTTTATGGCATATCAACACCTTGGCGGGTCATTTATTGCCAACTAACTTTTATTTATTTGTTGCTGGTAATACCTTTTTTTTTCTTTCAACAATTTATTGTTGTTTTTATATAAGTTTTGCGTCTAGTAATACTTTTTTCTTTTCGAGTATCAAGATTCATTGGGATTTGTTTTTAAGGGCAAGGTCCCCGAGTCCTACCCTGCTTTTTTAACCCATAACTGGAGGGAAGGGAAAGATTAATACCTTTCCCAAGGGTACCAGTGCTTAAGTGAAGGCAGGGTATTCAACTGGAATTTGAACTTGGCTCACCGATTTCTCTTTCCGAGCCGATATCCACTGCATCACAACACACATCCGTCACTAAACACTTACAGCACCTGGTATTCCCAAGTGGTCACCCATCTAAGTACTGACCAGTCTCAATGTTGCTTAACTTTGGTGATCGAGCGAGAACCAGTGTATTCAACATGATATGGCCTGTCTTATGTAAAGTTTTTTGAAATTTTATGAAATCTGTAAAATCAATTAAATTATCTAAAACTCTTATTAAGTGGATTAAATTTTCAAATCTTGACACCAAGAAAAGTTTTTGATATTTTTAACTTATTTACTTACTATATAAAAATATGGATGTGTGTTTTGGTACAGTGGATATCAACTCCAAAGGAGAAATCAGAGAGCCGAGTTCAAATTTCAGTTGAATTTGTTGCATTCACTTACGCACAAATTCTTTTGGGAAAGGTATTAATCTGTCTCTTTGCTGCTGTAGCTGTGGGTTAAATGGTAGAACAGATTGGGTTCTATAGCCTTGGTTGGCAACCAGTCTACTGCAGAAAGTAATGGCAACCTGCTGTGTGAAGAATCTTCTGCATAGTCAGTCATATGTCTTCAGACATGATCACCCAAGTGTGTATCACGTATAACACTTAACCAACTGATATATAAAAATAAAGAGATTCTACAACCATACTTCATCATTGAGACTCTAAGCTTCCTGATTGTGTCTAAATGTCCAGAGATGTGTGACAGAAGTCCTTGGGTGAGGTTGATCATATTGAGGAAGTTAAAAACTGTTAATAATCATGTACATTGCTGCCTGCTGTATCAGGAAGCGAAGTTGGCCGTTGCAATATATCCTGATAGAGGCGCCTTGCAGAATGAAAAAACAGAAATTATTGTAAAATGCAGACATTTAAAAAAAAATCTGTTGGATATCTATGAGCCCGGATGAGCTATATAATTTTTTTTTTAGTGGGAGGAAGCATGCACAGGTGTAGGGAGGACATTTCCGTCTTCCTTTTTCCTCTTACCACCTCACCTTCAATGTTTTTAGTATTTTGGAGTAGTTTTTGGCATGCTTTTCCTTCCATTTGCCTGAGGAGACCTCACAGTTGAAACCTGGGTATCTTTTGTTAAATACGTGTGTGTGTGTGTGTGTGTGTGTGTGTGTGTGTGTGTGTCTATTGGATGCATTTCACAAGATAACAAACAACTAAAAATCTTTGAAAATGACTAGTGTTAGTAGAAAGTACTTTGACAGACAAAGATATATTTACAAATGCAAACCAGAAATCAGTAAATAAGAAAATAATCAACAAGAAACTTTCATTTTTTTTTACCAAATGTGCATATATGTAGTACTGTGCAAAAGTATTACGACAAGAACTATTTTATCTTTTATGAGGCATATTGACAGAAAATAAACAAGTTAATTAAAGTAATTTTATTTGATTTACTCAACAAATGCTTTAACAACAAAAAATACTTGTTACAAAATAAATTTAATATTTAGTATAATAGCCTTTTTTGATTTGAAATAACAAAATAATTGCAACAATTTACCAGTCGCACCTCGTGTATATATACATACATATATATATATATATATATATATATATATATATATATATATACTAGATGCGATTGGTAAATTGTCGCAATTATTTTATTATATATATATATATATATATATATACTGTACTCAGCAAAAGTATTAGGACGAGAACTATTTTAGATTTTATGAGGCTTATTGACAGAAAATAAACAATTTAATTATAGTGATTTTATTTGATTTACTCAACAAATGCTTTAACAAGAAAAAAATACTTGTTACAAAATGAATTTGATATTTAGTATAATAGCCTTTTGCTTTGATCAGAGCCTTCATTCTGTCAGGCATTGACATCACAAGCTTCTTCAATGTATCTAATGGTGTCTCCTGCCAAGCAGCTTGTATTTGTCCCCAAAGTGTGTCTTGCAAAGTGATAATTGGAGTTGTTTGGACATTACCCAAGCATACTTCTTCACTACAAGACTGTATATATTGATTCTACGAATAGTATTTCTAGTATTCCTGAATTGACTAACCTGTATTCCACTTTGTATATTTTAGTTCAATATAACTTACATTTTCTGTCTCCATATCTGTTTTTGTTATTTATTATTTTGTATGGTTTCTCAACCAGAATCCACAACAAAAACAATAATTTGTTTGTCTTAAAAGATGTTGTTAATATAAAAACTTAAGCTTATGGAAATAGACATAAAGCCATTATTTTAATTTCTAAAGAAAAAATTACTTGATTTAAATTTAATTAGTAGTAAAAGTAAGCATAAAGAGCAATCTAACTGTTAATTAAGGTTAGATTTTAGGAATATATAATTAACTAAGAGAGGTAAGATTATATATTATAGCATATCGTAAACAGAGATAATATTAGATATATTTAAGTGTGTGGATTATCTTGTGGTGGCAGTAAGTAGTTATTTCCTCATGTTGGTTTAATAAGTTAGTTTTCAGGAATTCAATTATTTGAATTTTTTCTTGGAAGCAAAGAAATCATTTTTATGTAATGATTTACATGTTCTAGTTTTTCTTAATATCTTCCATTTTACTGTAGGTGTTTTATTTGCATCTTTCAATTGCCAATAGTATTTGGAAAGTGAAGTTGAGTTACTATAGATTTTATTATTAAAGGATAGCTAATGCTTAGATATTTACTTCTTGAAAATGTTTTTAGTACTTCCACTGTAATGTTTGATAAGATTTGGATTTTCTGTAGTGGACATAATAACTTGGTAGACTATAGTGTCTGTGAGACATCTATTTTGCTGAGGACATTCTTTTGGATTATGACAGCTGCAAGTATCAGGTCGGTGCAAAAGTTTTTGCCGGCTTATAAAAAGGGCATTTTAAATCATTGTAATTTATTTTATGCATATTGTTATTACTTAAACATATCACCATGATTAATTTTTAACTTTTTCTTTCAAGTTATTAAAACATCATTCATATTTTTCTGCAATATTCTCACTCATGTTCTCCAAAGAACCTGTGACAATGTGTTTCTTGTTGTGAATTTTTGCTTCAGACACCATTTCAGGAAGGCTTTTCACAAGTGATGAGAAGTGCTATTTTGTCCCATCCTGCATATTCTCCTGACCCATCTCCCTTGGATTATCACTTATTTCAAGGATTACAAAATCACTTATGGCCTTAGGTTAACATTACGAGAGGAGACTGAACATGAGCCAGATTCATATTTCATATCAAAACCTAAAGAATTTTACAAGCGAGGCATTTATAAGCTCATTGACAGATGGAATGAAGTTATAGATAGCAAAGTCGTTATTGTTATGAATAAAGATTTCCAAAAACACAGAGTTTTTCATTTTCAAGATGAAATTTTAAATTGGCAAAAACTTTTGCACCGACCTAATATTAGTATTACTATGATTATTTATAATGGGATGGTTGCGATTGCTTATCTTGTTATATTGTTTTAGGATTTTATTGCTACTTTTTTTTAATGTAATTTCTAAGTTATCAGTGCAGCTCTAACTTTTCAGTGTATTCTTATTAAAAATTTTGCTAAGAGGATTATTAGTTGGAAAGTGTTTCTGAAATAAATAAAAGAATTTATTGCCAAATTCAGTACTAATAATCACTCTTGCTCTCTCTCTCTCTCTATATATATATATACACACACACGCACACACACATATATATATATATATAGATATATATATACTACAGTCATCCGCAGACAGATCTGTTTTGCTGTATCACAGCTCATCAGTACGGTTAGGCTCTGATTGCTTTTTACCCAGGATTTAAACCCGACCGAATTGGCGTCAGTCGGTGATTCTACCTCTGGGCTACGAGCCTTCAGTAGAAGAAGGCAGACTTTTTAGTGCATATATCACCATACACGCCCAATAGCCAGAGTGCTCTAATTCATTATTGAATGAGCGGTGTGAAATTTGCATATATATATATATATATATATATATATATGCAAATTTCATAAAAAGGACAGACAAGATCCTGTAGTTATGATTAATATAATTCTTCATTAGATCTTTTATATATATATATATATATATATATATATGTATGTATGCATGTATTTACATCTGTGTATTTGGGCAGCAAATCTTTTAAACATGTCAGATTAAATAAATTGCAACATTGTGTCTGCTTATTTTTGATAAAATACGTTCCAACTCACGGATAATCTTTCATGTATTATAATTGAAAGAGGTCAGAAATGAGCTGTAACATTGACAAATGATCTCGGAAGGAAATTGAAAGTACTTGAGTACTTTGAGAAATGAATGATAATAACATCTGTCAATGTTACAGCTCATTTCTGACATCTTTCAATTATAATACGTGAAAGATTATCCATGAGTATGAACGGATTTTATTATAAGCAGACACAATATTTGCAATTTTGATTTCCTGGTATCAATTTATATATATATATATATATATTATCGATTTTCTGCACTATTGTAAGAACTGCAACCTTGAAACTTCTAAATATCGTTTCTTATGTCATTGTCTATGAGTGTATCAAATTTGATTAAAATCGGACCACCCCTTCTATAACCCGATTTTTTCAATAATCGATTTTTGATATTTATCGGGGGTACCTGGACACAAAACCTAGCTAAGAACACTCATAGATGCTTATAGTACAACTGTGTAAATTTTCAAGAAAATCGGTTCAGCCGTTTTGGAGTCTATAGGTAACGGATACACACACACAGACACACACACACAGACAAAGTTCCATTTATAAATAAGTTTAGATTTAGATAGATTTATATATATATATATATATATATATATATATATATATAGATAGATAGAGAGAGAGAGAGAGAGAGAGCAAGTGAGAGAGAGAGAAAAAAAAGAGTAAAAATCAAATTTTTTCTCTGAACTGCAAAACTAAATTAACCAAAAAAGAGTCATAATTGCTGTCTACAATTAATCAATGCACAAATTAAATTTTTTCATTATGTTCAAAAATTTGTAAGAAATCATTGCAACTAAAATCTCAATGCCTCATTAAAGAAATGGACAGGTAATTGCTTGGCAACTTTGTTGACAAACTACATTTAGTTTGGCCAAAGTGTTCCAAGTGTACCGAAAAAAATAAATTCAATCATGCAATCACGGAAGACTAATTAAAATACAAGTTAATGAGTTTATTAATGTGTAATTATTTTCAAACAGAAATTGAATCATGCAAACATGCTACAGTTTAAGTCCTGAATAAATGAAATTGACATTTGCCTGGGTATATTCCACGCTGAAGCCTTTTCAAGTAAAAACCTGTAAACACTAAAATATAAACAACAGTACATTTTCACATGCAACACCTCAAGTAGTCTTTGACTCCACCAAGTCGTGTACAGGGTTAAAAATAACAACAATCCTTTTTATTATAATGTAAACCATTGTTTATTTACATATATATATATATTATTTATTTATTCATAAATGATAACATGGATATGTTACAATATCACTACAAAAGTAGCTATTTTGTTTCGACACTTTTGTGTCTTGTCAAGTGATGTGATAGTTCTTAAATGAATGGTTTAAATGTCTGAAAACGAGCATGACCCCTTTAATCAGGGATGTATTACTGTATATACAATGTGGACCAATCAGAGTAAAGCAACTTATCATTTGAAAAATATGTGGGCAGGCTTAAGGTTAATTTTGGTGGGTGTTGTTATTAAGATATGATTGAAGTCAGATTATTATTATTAATTAATACTTATATCTACTTTGTTCTTGTTGCTAAAATTATAATACAATAATAGTATACAAACTTGTATGTATTTTACACTGACTACATGCACACAGACACATATACGCACGCCATGCCCATGACATATAAATCTTTAGATGAACCAGATAGATAAGGCGATGTTCATGAAATTGATACTCTTTAGCCAGGTCAACGAGTCAAAAGAAAACATCGCACCACATTGAGATGAGATACATATATGTTGTTGGACAATGGGGGTCCTAACTGGAGTACGCACACGTATACACACGGACACATGGGGTACGTACACACATACATGCACGCACATATACATACATGCACACATACTCACCGACACACATACATATATATATATATATATATATATATACAAATACACATACACACACACATATACATATATATATATATATATATATACACATATATATACCCATGTATATATATATATGTATATATACACACACACACACATACATATATAGGCATACACCCATATACACATACACGTATGCACATATACACGTACTCGCACGCGTGTGTGCGCACATACATGCACACATACACACACATGTACATACACTCATATACAGCATCAGCAAATAGCCCTGAACAGCTGTTCATAGTGGGGTCTATAATATTTTGAATTCATATTTTAGTTACTACACTCATGAGAGTGACACAAGGAATTAAGAACCATTTTTCTTCTATTTCTTTTACTCTCGGAAATCATTGGATCATCTTAAACAGTTGTTGCCACTTTTGGTGGTCCAGCTCTTTTTCTATCAACATTTGTGCCACTTTCTATGTACTTTTATAATGAATATAGCACCTGTGGTGATAACGAGCAAAAGCGATGGACCGGATGTTTGCGCTTTCACGACCAAAAAGCAAATGACCAAAAGTCGTCAATGCGCCGTTGGCTCCGCACGGATGTTCCGGTTGAAAACTAAAAATTAATTAAATATTAAATTTCCAGTTTGCAAGCCTACACGAATTTTATTTATCAGCCAATGGGAAGCCCAGAATCAAATACAAGTGTGAAATCCCAAATGAGCTGCTGTGATCCAAAAAGAAGATATAAAAAGCGGATACAGAAAGCATCGACAGGCAGACCGACTTGAGGAGAAGAGAGTAATTAGTATCTCCCTTGACTCAAGTCAAGTGGCTTACTGCGCTCACCTCCTTTGCCTCTTTCCTTCTTCCCTGCCTCAAAAACTACTTACTGATCTAAGGAGCGAATACATCAAAGACATTCCTTACTTACAGACTCCTAAATTCCTAAGCATTAATTCTCCTTCAGCATTTTATTGCCATGAACATTTTAACCTCTGTTGGTCCTATACTTCATGTATTACTTCAATTATAAAAACATTAATTGATATGTATATATATCAAATGTGACTTTTCTACTCAAATTGCTTTCTTGATTTGTAATCATTTTATGACTTATAGTGGGCTATCTACAACAAGGCCAAATTCCGTTAACCTGCAACAGTCTACAACTACCCTTCACTAGAACAGACTCCCACTACTAACAGAAAAAGAATAGGTAAGCAACCCACTATACACCCTATATCTAGAAATCTTCAATTTCTTGGCAATTTGTCTTTGAGAATAGTCATCTCTGAATTAAATTTCAGTTTATGCTCCCACTTCAATGCTTCACAGCCTTGGCATTTTATACAAATTGCTTCAAAAAATAAAAACTGAAAATACAGTCATAATGACACAATCTTCTTTTCTTCAAACAAATACAGCCATCTATATTTTATTTACAACAGTTAATTTGTATGACAAAGTGAAAAATATCTACTAGTGACACATTTCATCCTTTAGGATTTTATCAGACTAAATTTGTTATGTTGGTATCACTGCACAAACACGCAATTGAGGAGTTCTGAGAATTTTAGAATTTTCTAGCGAAATTCATTTAAAGTTTTTTTCTTTCCATCACATTTTGTAGATAATCTACACTGCAATTTTAGAAAATCTTGCAGGAATGATGAAATGTTGTAAGAGCCAGGGTAACAATTTACTACAAACGACCTTGCAACATTTATGTCATAGTAAATTATTTTCTTTTGATCAGAGTAACATTTTTTTTATGTCAAAATTGTGGTTAGTCTCATTATGAGGGGAACCAATGCATTTGGCTTATTATTTTGTAAAATGTTCTTTTTGTGTTCTGATAAGTTTTTATTTAGATTCCTTGAGGTTTCTCCGATGTATTTTTTGTGACAATTACTACAGTCAATAGAGTAAAATGGAAGAACACAATTCCTTATGCTTTCTAGATATCAAGCTACACTGATTTAACAACAGTTTAAAACCCAGTGTCCACTGGAAATCGACCAACAAAAACAACCTCATAAACTTCTATTCCCATCGTAACAACAAAATAAAATTAGGCATAATTTTCTACCTAAAAGCATTAAGAACATGAAGCTCAGATTATTTACATGAAGAGAAGAAATACATGAAAAGACTTTCACACTTCTTCAATACCTTAATTATTTTATATTCAATGCAAAACAAAAAGCCTATAAAATATGCTAAAACAAATAATCTCCTGAGAAACCAATGAAACAAAAAATATATTATCCTGTATACTTACACTATTATACTACAATAAAAAAGAATCTACCTAAACTCAACTTAAAAATTGTGACTACTACATTCAAAACAATAAAAGACTTAATCAATACAAAATAAAACAAAGGTGAAAATCTCTTGAGACGTAATATGACAGTTTAATGTCCCCTACAAAATTACATCTAAGTGACGTAATATGACAGTTTAATATCCTCTACAAAATTACATCTAAGAGACATAATATGACTCAATCTAAAGTCTACTAAAAGTAAAATCTAACAAAGATAATGTGACAATATAATATTCTCCATAAATTGACTACTATCAGATGTAATTTGATAATTTAATCTTCTTTGCACAACAACATCTAAGAGAGATAATATAAAAATCTAATATCCTCTGAAAAATGACATCCAAGAGCGATATGAAAATTCAATATTTTTTACAAAATGATATATAAAAGAAGTAATATGAAAAATTAAAAACCTCTGCAAAATGACATTTAAGAGAATTAATATGACAATTTAATGTTCTCTACAAAATGACACCTAAAACAGGAAATATGCCTCAATCTACAGATCTCTACAAAATAACATCTAACAGAGGTAATATGACAATTTAATACCCTCTGCAAAATGATATCTAACAGAGGTAATATGACAATTTAATACCCTCTACAAAATAACATCTAACAGAGGTAATATAGCTAAATATACAATCTTCTGCAAAATGACATCTAAAAGAGGTGATATGATTTTATCCATAGTTCTCTGAAAAATGATAAAAAATTCTTATAGTTTTATTAAGTCTTATGTATAGATTTAAGTACAATGCAATTTTGTGTTAACATGAAAGCCATACCTTCATATATAATAATATATATTTTATTTTTGCATATCATGCACTTTCCACGTTTCGATGCATGGGAGGGGTGGGAAAAAGCTTTTATTCTAAAAGATCTCATAGCAATTGAACACATTCTTTTTTTCTGCAATTTTCATAAATGACAATTTTTCAAGGAGAATAGGCCTCCTCTTATTCTTTGCGACTGAATGGCATCCACAATGGTTCAAAAAAATAGAAATAAAACAGATCGAGTTTACCTCCTATTGACATAATATAGACAAAGTAAATATAGGCTATATTTTTCATTTTATTTCTGGTGCAAGATTATATCCAAAAGAGGTCAGTTTGACATTCTTATTGAAATTATTTTCATTTTACAAATTCTTATCATTTACAGCATTTAAATTATATTTCATTTCTTTTATTTATTTATGAAATAAAGGTGCGTTCTGAATATGAGGCTAAGTAAAGGAATTTGTAAAAACAAATGGCAAATCCATGGTGTAGAAAAATAAACAACTTTAAATCACCATTGTGTTCTACTAACCATTAGCACTAAGTGACACATTTTACCCACCCACGCATGACAGGAGAATTGGGGTTTCACTTTTAAATGTTGTTATTTATATTTCCCATACCTCACAGACAAATTGGACATATAGGAATTTGTTCTATATTACAACCAAGCAATCAATTTAATGAGCCACATTACAAAACTGATCATCCAAATCCTGATGAATAGAACGAGAATCAAAATCAGGCCAGAGATAGGACAAGAACAGTGTGTGCTCGTCAAAGATACTGGAACAAAGGACGCCATATTTAAGATTAGGATGCTCTCCGAAAGGGCAATACAAATGAAGAAGGTCATGTACCTATGTTTTATCGATTATGCAAAGGCATTTAACAAAATACACCACAAAGAATTAATGGAGATGTTCAGCAACCCCGACATATTTGTGAAAGACTTAAAAGTAATCAAGAATCTCTACTGGCAGTAAAGCACCTGTATATGGACAGGAGACACATTCAGCAGATATACAAAGATAGAAAGGGGTATAAGACAAGGATATGTCTTTTCACTGGATGTATTCAACTTGTACAGCAAGACTATTCTAACGACCCTAGATGTTACGCCAGGATTTGTCATTAGAGGCCACAATTTGAACAGCATAAGGTACACAGATGATACAATGCTGACAGCAGATGAGGTTTTGGAAATGATGAAAATGAAAAGGAAATTAATACTGAGCATCAGGAATAGACAGCTAAAGTTCCTGGGACACTCAATGAAGAACGAGGGCTTGGAGAACCTGATACTAACAGGCCAGATAGAGGAAAGGAGAGACAGCATGTAACGTATTTAACTGGCCTGAGTAGGTGGATGGCAGAATGAGGTTTGCATGGTGTAACAGCAGAAAGCATGCTAAGAGCCACTAGAGATAGGGAAACATGGAAAGCTATAATTGCCCACACCCTGAAAGGACAAGGCACATAGAAGAAGAAGGAAATTGTTAGGACTTCATAGGGAATTGAGGTATTATGGTGATGGTTGTAAGAATAGCAGATGATAAAGTGTTGATAAGAAATTAGAAGACCTCCTACAGTAGGTAGATAAAGAAAACAGAAAGATAGGACTACTTATAAACTAAAAGAAAACTGAATGCCTGGTCATCAGTAAAAAGAGGAGCCCAAAATGCCTGCTACAGGCTAGGGATACTAAAATCAAACAAGACATGGAAAGGAAACTACCAAACCTACTATAGAGGGTAGATAAAGAAAACAAAAAGAAAGAACTAAACATGAACTACAAGAAAACTGAATGCATGGTCGTCAGTAAAAAGAGGAGCCCAAAATGCCTGCTACAGGCTAGGGATACTAAAATCAAACAAGACATGGAAAGGAAACTACCAAACCTACTATAGAAGGTAGATAAAGAAAACAAAAAGAAAGAACTAAACATGAACTACAAGAAAACTGAATGCATGGTCGTCAGTAAAAAGAGGAGCCCAAAATGCCTGCTACAGGCTAGGGATACTAAAATCAAATAAGACACGGAAAGGAAACTACCAAACCTACTATAGAAGGTAGATAAAGAAAACAAAAAGAAAGAACTAAATATAAACTACAAGAAAACTGAATGCAGGGTCATCAGTAAAAAGAGGAGCCCAAAATGCCTGCTACAGGCTAGGGATACTAAAATCAAACAGGTACAAAAACTTAAATATCTTGGAAGTGTTCCAACAAAGGAAGAAAAGAACAAAAGTGAGACCTGAATGCGAATTGGCATGGCCAAGAATGCATTCTGAGAGACAGGAAAATTTTGCTAGAAACAAAGAAGAGAGTACTGGATTGCTACGTGACGTCTGTTCTTCATTATGGCAGTGAATGCTGGACAATTTCCTCAAAGATGAAGGAGAGACTTGAAGCAAACAAAATGTGATTCTAAAGAAGAATGCTAACGATACCATGGACTAAACATGTGAGCAATGATGAGTTTTTGGAAAGGATGGAAATGAAAAGGAAACTAATACTTAACATCAGGAAAAGACAATTTTGTAGAAATCAAATATGTCACCTTCAAACATGGCTGCCTTCTTTTTGTCCTTTTTTTTTTATACCTCATTTATAGGAAAGTATCTAATGCAGCAGGTGGGTTAGTCCACTTTACTATAATAGACCTGCCCAACACATTTGCATGAGTGGATTCTATTCACTCATATATATCTCTCCATTAGATCACTAAAGACCTTGGTCTTGTCATTTGGACTGACTACACCAATCTATTTGTGTGCCAAATCACTCACTATTAACCAGTATCCAGTAAAATTAAGTAATGAGGAAGGAGTACTTAGTGAATCCGATACTCATAGGTCAGACAGAGAGAAAGAGAGAAATGGAAAAGCAATGTGTAGCATACTTGGTGGGCTTGAGCAAGTAGATGGCAGAGCAGTGTTTGGGTTCTGTAACAGGAGAAAACATGCTAAGAGCCTCAAGGGATAGGGATATGCGGAAGACCATGATCACCTATGTCCTTTAAGGGCTCAACACGCAGAAAAAAAGACAAAGTAAGAATGGTCAGTAAGAATGCATTGTTTTGGTGTAAGAAATACTGCTGTATATTTGGGTCAGTAATTGTTGCTAAAATAAAACTTTTTTTTTTTTAATCATATCACCCCAAGCAAGGCGGCAACACCACTGATGTGCAGGGGGCTACGTAATAGTGAAAAGATTGGAAAAGAGAAAGCCGGAAACCACATCCTAAACAGGGAACAAGGGATGAGCCTCTTAACCTGTTCAATAGTCATGGGTGGAGTGTGAACCGGGCAATAGATAGATCTATCTACTCCAATTGAAAAAAAAAACAAAAAAAAACAAAAAAACAAAAAACAAAGTGAGAAGATTGGAAAAGAGAAAGCCAGAAACCACATCCTAAACAGGGAACAAGGGATGAGCCTCTTAACCTGTTCAATAGTCATGGGTGGAGTGTGAACCGGGCAATAGATAGATCTATCTACTCCAATTGAAAAAAAAAACAAAAAAAAACAAAAAAACAAAAAACAAAGTGAGAAGATTGGAAAAGAGAAAGCCAGAAACCACATCCTAAACAGGGAACAAGGGATAAGCCTCTTAACCTGTTCAATAGACATGGGTGGAGTGTTAACCGGGCAATAGATAGATCTATCTACTCCAATTGAAAAAAAAAAAACAAAAAAAAACAAAGTGAGAAGATTGGAAAAGAGAAAGCCGGAAACCACATCCTAAACAGGGAACAGGGGATAAGCCTCTTAATCTGTTCAATAGACGTGGGTGGAGTTTAACCAGGCGATAGATAGATCTATCTACTCCAATTGAAAAAAAAAACAAAAAACAAAGTGAGAAGATTGGAAAAGAGAAAGCCGGAAACCACATCCTAAACAGGGAACAAGGGATGAGCCTCTTAACCTGTTCAATAGACATGGGTGGAGTGTGTACCGGGCGATAGATAGATCTATCTACTCCAATTGATTGATGACCAGCCTTCCTTTATCCCTCCTGATATTGTGCCATATTTTTGTATTATTCAGGATGTTACACATGCTTTTAGCTTATTTTTTTTTGGCGGACCTGAAAAAGACTTCCACCACCTTTAAATTTGTTGTTTTTCATTTTTTTTACTTTTTTCAGCACAGTCTTATTGATTACACTCTAAACTTTCCGATTATCAAAAAAAATTTGAAAAAATTTCAATATTTAAACAATTTTAGTGGGGGCTTACTTTCTCATACAACGTTATAGTAAATTGATCCTTCATTTTGGAAACACTTGCATTGGAGTCGCTTTGTTTTGTTTTTTATGGATGAGTTGTTGCTCTTGTTTTTGTCTTTTTCAAGTTTTCTTCAGTTCTTATGATGGCATCTTCCTCAGAAACTCCAAGAATGGCTTTATTCAAAAATTTTGCAAAGGATTCAGTAGTTGAATATGCGTAAGAAAAAAGTTAATTGCACAGGATCAATTTACTATAAGGTTGTATGTAAAACTGAGCTCCCCCAACCAATTGTTTAAATGTTGAAATTTTTACAAATTTTCTTGTCAATCGGAAAGTTTTGGATTTAATTGATAAGAATGCACTGAAAAAGTAAAAACAATTGATAATCAACCAATTTACAAGTAGTGGTAATGTCATACCGGCAAGTGGTTCCAAAATGGAGGATTGATTTTCTACAACATTGTATGAAAAACTGAGTACCCCCACCACAAATTGTTGAAATATTTAAATTTTTCCAAATTTTTTTGTCAATCAGAAAGTTTAGGGTGTAAGCGATAAGATTGCACTGAAAAAAGCAAAAAAAAAAAAATGAAAAACAACAAATTTAAAGGTGGTGGTAGCGCATCAAAATTCCTCCACCCAAAGAATATTTTTGGGCAAAACTAAAATGCATAAAACAAACATTAGTCAATGATAATTTTCCCAACTACATCATTGATAAACAAATAAAATTATTCTTACAAAACATACATGACACTAGTATTAAAAACAACACACAAAAGGCATCAACATATTTTATTGTAACCAAATACACATTAATTATAAACAGGATGAATTTTCTATAAGAAAAATTATTAAACACCATATTTCTGCTGTAATTTCTCAAAAACATATAAAATTTATAGTATATAAAAATAGAAGACTGCAAACATTGTTGTTCTAATCAAAATAACCTCATCAAAACTAAACACATGATGACAAATACAGTGTATAAATTTCAATGTCCTGTACAAGATTGTGTTTCTTGTCATAAATCAATTACCTATATTGGCCATACTACCATTTCCCTGAGTAGATGCCTTACATGCCACTTATCTATATTGCTATTTAACCCATAGAAAGAGGAAATTATGGATTCATAACTTTCCCAGGGTTATTTGTACATAGGTGAATGTAAACAATCTGACTGGAATTCAGATTCAACTCTCCATTTTATCATTCCAAGCTGCTATACATTTCACCAACCACACGTCCACAAGAGAAATAAAGAACAGATACCACACTTTGATCCCAACCTTAAAGTCACGTAAAGATGTCACCACTACCTGACTCTTCAACAATGAAAAACATCTGTCTTATATGGCTGTAGCAATGCCTATAGATGAGCTTTGGTAAGCATAAAAGAAATCAACATTAATCTCATGCAAATTAGCAGAGCAACTACTATGCAAATATTGTTGCCATCAAGGTTGAAAGACTATCTTGATCAATTATTCAGCAAACTAAAACGTCTTATCTCCACCAGACACACTGTAGTCACGGATGGGTACCTCAACATGCCATAACCAGCTTTTTTACAAGACCAATTACAACTGAATAGTGAGTTTAGTCCTCATTGGTGGCCCCATAACTTCAACCCTATGCTTAGAAAATCACTCTGATTGAGGTATTTTTTCTGTTGTTCTGATCCTTTTCCACAAAATGTAAAACAGTAATTCAGTATTTCCTGTTTTACATACTGGGCATTCTAAAAAAAAATATATTAAATTATAATTCCTTGTTCACTTATCAATTATTCATAGCTTAGATATATATTTTTTCTTTCAGTTACTAATAAATATTCAATTCATTCTCTGATCAATAATCTTTATTTCTGTTGTAAACAAAAAACTACAGAGCTTTTCACAAAATAATGTGCCTTAGAATTCGTACCAACAAATTCATTTTGATTGTTGTTATATTGTTATAATGTTATAATGATAATTTCTGGCTATTCATTTTCCAAGCACACTAGTCTATAAGTGTAGCTAGCCAACCTCTTTTGCATATGCCTACTCAGGCACATTTCTGTTTGTTCAACACTCACAGTGCTCATTTTTATGGTTTGGTAGCAGTATAGCCCGGCGTTGCTCGGGTACAATGAAAACTTTAAAATTAATCCATGGTCCTGAAGCTCAGACTCTTTGGACGTTGGCACGAAAGACTAAAAAGCAATAGTTGTTTCCAGTTAAAGCAAAACCGTAGACTGAAAGAAAAATGAATGGATATAAGTCAAATTTTGATTTTCTGGTATCAATATCAAATAAGTTTTTTCATTGTAAACTGACTTTTGAAGGCTAAATAAGTCCTCTGAGTAAATGGTATCATGGCTGAGACTAAGAACTACAATTATACCTACTTTATTATTGTTTACTAGCAGTATAGTCCGGCATTGCTCGGGTGTAATGAAAGCTTTAAAACTAATCCATGGTCCTGACTCTTTGGACGTTGGCATGAAAGACTAAAAGGCAATAGTTGTTTCCAGTCAAAGCAAAACTGTAGATTAAAAGAAAAATGAATAGATGTAAGTCAAATTTTTATTTCTGGTATCAATGTCAGATAAGTTTTCCGTTGTAAACTGAATTTTGAAGGCTAAATAAGACCACTGAGTAAATGGTATCATGACTGAGACTGAAAACTACAATTATAGCTACTTAGAGCCAAACACAAAGCAAAAACCAAAATAAAAGGGCTGAAACCTGATTTTGATCAGACCTGATAGGATATCGGGTTATCAAAATTCAAAATCAGAGTCAAATAAGCCATCCAAGGATAAACTAACCTAAGTAAGTCCATGAAAACTTATCGTGCCCATTGGGAGTAAAATTGGAGAAAATGAGCCCTCTTGATGGCTGAATATCAGTTTTGATAGAATTTGATCAGATTTGATAGAATATTGGGGGTATCGATTTCCGATATCGGGAAAAATGAGTCGTCTAAGATGGGCTTATGTTTGAGACTAAAAACTATAATTTTGCCAAGTTAGAGCAAATTCTGCAGCAAGAACCATGATAAAAAGGCTGAAATCCTGATCTTGATCAGATCCGATCGGATATCAGGGATAAATCAGAAAAAATAAGTAGCCTAAAGAATACTTGTGTGAAGTTTGGTGAGAACCAGATAAAAATTGTGGATTTGTATAAAGGACATACAGACATACAGACAGGTAGACAAACACACACACAAACATCTTCCCTTGTATATATATATATATATATATATATATATATATATATAGATGCTGCAACTATGCAGATTAGGCTTTTGTTACAATTTCTGGGAGAGATTGCATAATTTGGCATGATCAGAAGTTTGAACAAAGGCCAGTATGACTTGTAACTTTATGTTAGTCCAATAATTATCTGCTCCTGAACTCTAATTTCATTCACAATCCTTGGTTTGATTTTATAGCACTTTCCAAGGGTGCTGCACCCTTGGATCAGGCCAAGAACATCAAGAAATCACTTTTCTAACAAATTGATAATGGTGGAATTTGAACCTGGGTCTTATGGTTGTAAAGTGAAAATTTTAAGAACATGGCCATCAGCCCATTTATATCCACAACATTTCAACCATTATACCCAATGGGCTTATTTAGGTGTTTGACTTCATATGCTGTAACAATCTTTGAATTTTGAACCAAAATCTTTATTCAATCTACAGCTGTGGATAATTCTCAGCCGGCAGTCCATGTTGAGAAAATATTTCAAATCAGATTTTTCTTTAAATTCTTTCATCTCAAGGAAATAAAGCCACTAAGATGCAAGGGGGTTACTGAGTGTGAAAGAAATTGAGAAAAAGAAAATTGTTATGGTCCCCTATCTAGTAGGTTTTGAATTTGAATTTGAGTTTTGTTTAACCGCATATCAACCTCTGCGGGTTATTTAATGCCAAAAAAGTAGGGTTTTGCGGTATTTCTTTTAAATGTTCAATTATAGTGGGAAAGTTGATTTAGTCAAATTATGATGAAAAATTAATTTAAAAATTTTTTTTTTATATTAGAAAACTGAAGATGCCTTCTAGTTTTGTATTCAAAAATGTATTGCTGGTAATCACTTTTTTTTCTTCAAAAATGTGTTATGGTAATAATTTTTTCCTTTGGAAAAGTATTTTTGGTAATATTTTTATTTAAAAAATGTATATATTTCTATAAAAGTCTATTTTTATACTTTTATAATGTTTTTACCCCAGTTTGGGGGTTAACTATTTGCCCATAGCTGGGACCCTAACAGGTGCTACCACTCCGGGTCAGGGAGGACTTGGGAACAACAGCAATCAAGAGGGGGTTCTATGCTCCTCACAACCTACCAATCAGAGGTCTTGCTGCCGGATACAGTTTACCGTCATACCCAGGACCTATCTAGTAGGAACGGACTCTTTCTCCTGCTATAAATACTAACCTGCATGACTTCCAGGGACACAGCTGTGAGACAGTCAGAAGACAGTCGTAAGGCAGTTGAGATGCAGTGTAACTATAGCATTCGGACATACACTTCTATTTGCTGATTACTAACACTTATTCTTATGAATATGCTCTTTTATTCTAATACACTGTTTGAACCTACTTTCTTACTTTTGACCCCTAACAAGGTCACAACAACATTTTTTTTTTAATCATATCACCCCGGGTAAGGCGGTAGCGCCACTGATGTGCAGGGGGATACATAAGAGTAAACATTAGATAGAAAAGAGTCAAGAGAGGGACAAACCAGTTAGAAAAGAGCAAGAGAAGGAAGGGAATACAGGTGTGATGACAGTTGCAGAGGTAGAGAGAAAGGAAAGGATATACAGGGTGGTGAAGAAAGAACTAGAGTCAGGGTAGTGAAGAAAGAACCAGGGTCAGGGTGGTGAAAAAAGAACTAGGGTGAAGTGGTTAAGAAATGAGTATTGACCTTGCATTTAAATCCCTGAAGGTTGTAGCCATCAGGAAAGCAAGAATAAGGAAGCAAGTTCCACAGGAAATGCGAGAAAAAAAGCCGCAAGAGTAAAACTGTTGTCTGCATTTGGTTGATCTAATTGTGAATGGATGAGACGCAGTTGCCAGTCTGGTTGCACAAGTAAACTCCTGTTGCAGAGACATCAGTGACTTAAGTTCATTGGAGCAGAAGCCATGAAAGTATTTATAGAACAGATAAAGGGAAGTCACATCCCGTCGGTGGGGAAGTGGCTGGAGTCACATTACTAATTCTCCTTTGGAGCCTGTCAAGAACACCAAGACATGGCAATGAAGATTTCACCACAGCAAAAACATTATTAGGGAGAGAGAACAATAAACAGCAATGAAGAAAATGGAAATAATGATTGATATTGCATTCAAAATTTTGAAAATTAAAGTTGATTGAGAAGCAAGATGCCAGAAACTAGTTTAACAAGATGCCAGAAACTAGTTTAACAAGATGCCAGAAACTAGATGCCAGATGCCAGAAACTAGTTTAACAAGATGCCAGAAACTAGTTTAACAAGATGCCAGAAACTAGTTTAACAAGATGCCAGAAACTAGATGCCAGATGCCAGAAACTAGTTTAACAAGATGCCAGAAACTAGTTTAACAAGATGCCAGAAACTAGATGCCAGATGCCAGAAACTAGTTTAACAAGATGCCAGAAACTAGTTTAACAAGATGCCAGAAACTAGATGCCAGATGCCAGAAACTAGTTTAACAAGATGCCAGAAACTAGTTTAACAAGATGCCAGAAACTAGTTTAACAAGATGCCAGAAACTAGATGCCAGATGCCAGAAACTAGTTTAACAAGATGCCAGAAACTAGTTTAACAAGAAATGCCAGAAACTAGTTTAACAAGATGCCAGAAACTAGATGCCAAGATGCCAGAAACTAGTTTAACAAGATGCCAGAAACTAGTTTAACAAGATGCCAGAAACTAGTTTAACAAGATGCCAGAAACTAGATGCCAGATGCCAGAAACTAGTTTAACAAGATGCCAGAAACTAGTTTAACAAGATGCCAGAAACTAGTTTAACAAGATGCCAGAAACTAGTTTAACAAGATGCAGAAACTAAAAAAGTTTAACAAGATGCTAAAAAATAGATGCCAGATGCCAGAAACTAGTTTAACAAGATGCCAGAAACTAGTTTAACAAGATGCCAGAAACTAGTTTAACAAACAAGAAAATAAACTGTTAGCATACATCTTACAGTTACATATAAACATTTCATTTGTGAAATGATGATACCTAATTACCAATCTAGTAATACACTCCAAATCATAAAGTCTTAATACAAAAGAGGAAAGCTCATCAGAAGATTTATCTGTTAGACTTTTTGCATCCATTATATACTGTGCAGACCCCCATGGGTCAACCCATTTTATAGTTCATCAATACAAGGCTTAACCAATCAGGAAGCTCAAAATATTCAAAAAGTCATATTTTTCTGAGTATTGGACATCAAATCCGATTCTGGAGAGTGTTTGATTCGAGAGTGAGGGTCTTAGACATTGATCTATTGAACAGATTATGTGCAGCAAGGATACTATATATCCATATACTAAAAGGCAATAGTTGTTTCCAGTCAAAGCAAAACTGTAGATTAAAAGAAAAATGAATAGATGTAAGTCAAATTTTTATTTCTGGTATCAATGTCAGATAAGTTTTCCGTTGTAAACTGAATTTTGAAGGCTAAATAAGACCACTGAGTAAATGGTATCATGACTGAGACTGAAAACTACAATTATAGCTACTTAGAGCCAAACACAAAGCAAAAACCAAAATAAAAGGGCTGAAACCTGATTTTGATCAGACCTGATAGGATATCGGGTTATCAAAATTCAAAATCAGAGTCAAATAAGCCATCCAAGGATAAACTAACCTAAGTAAGTCCATGAAAACTTATCGTGCCCATTGGGAGTAAAATTGGAGAAAATGAGCCCTCTTGATGGCTGAATATCAGTTTTGATAGAATTTGATCAGATTTGATAGAATATTGGGGGTATCGATTTCCGATATCGGGAAAAATGAGTCGTCTAAGATGGGCTTATGTTTGAGACTAAAAACTATAATTTTGCCAAGTTAGAGCAAATTCTGCAGCAAGAACCATGATAAAAAGGCTGAAATCCTGATCTTGATCAGATCCGATCGGATATCAGGGATAAATCAGAAAAAATAAGTAGCCTAAAGAATACTTGTGTGAAGTTTGGTGAGAACCAGATAAAAATTGTGGATTTGTATAAAGGACATACAGACATACAGACAGGTAGACAAACACACACACAAACATCTTCCCTTGTATATATATATATATATATATATATATATATATATAGATGCTGCAACTATGCAGATTAGGCTTTTGTTACAATTTCTGGGAGAGATTGCATAATTTGGCATGATCAGAAGTTTGAACAAAGGCCAGTATGACTTGTAACTTTATGTTAGTCCAATAATTATCTGCTCCTGAACTCTAATTTCATTCACAATCCTTGGTTTGATTTTATAGCACTTTCCAAGGGTGCTGCACCCTTGGATCAGGCCAAGAACATCAAGAAATCACTTTTCTAACAAATTGATAATGGTGGAATTTGAACCTGGGTCTTATGGTTGTAAAGTGAAAATTTTAAGAACATGGCCATCAGCCCATTTATATCCACAACATTTCAACCATTATACCCAATGGGCTTATTTAGGTGTTTGACTTCATATGCTGTAACAATCTTTGAATTTTGAACCAAAATCTTTATTCAATCTACAGCTGTGGATAATTCTCAGCCGGCAGTCCATGTTGAGAAAATATTTCAAATCAGATTTTTCTTTAAATTCTTTCATCTCAAGGAAATAAAGCCACTAAGATGCAAGGGGGTTACTGAGTGTGAAAGAAATTGAGAAAAAGAAAATTGTTATGGTCCCCTATCTAGTAGGTTTTGAATTTGAATTTGAGTTTTGTTTAACCGCATATCAACCTCTGCGGGTTATTTAATGCCAAAAAAGTAGGGTTTTACGGTATTTCTTTTAAATGTTCAATTATAGCGGGAAAGTTGATTTAGTCAAATTATGATGAAAAATTAATTTAAAAATTTTTTTTTTATATTAGAAAACTGAAGATGCCTTCTAGTTTTGTATTCAAAAATGTATTGCTGGTAATCACTTTTTTTTCTTCAAAAATGTGTTATGGTAATAATTTTTTCCTTTGGAAAAGTATTTTTGGTAATATTTTTATTTAAAAAATGTATATATTTCTATAAAAGTCTATTTTTATACTTTTATAATGTTTTTACCCCAGTTTGGGGGTTAACTATTTGCCCATAGCTAGGACTCTAACAGGTGCTACCACTCCGGGTCAGGGAGGACTTGGGAACAACAGCAATCAAGAGGGGGTTCTATGCTCCTCACAACCTACCAATCAGAGGTCTTGCTGCCGGATACAGTTTACCGTCATACCCAGGACCTATCTAGTAGGAACGGACTCTTTCTCCTGCTATAAATACTAACCTGCATGACTTCCAGGGACACAGCTGTGAGACAGTCAGAAGACAGTCGTAAGGCAGTTGAGACGCAGTGTAACTATAGCATTTGGACATACACTTCTATTTGCTGATTACTAACACTTATTCTTATGAATATGCTCTTTTATTCTAATACACTGTTTGAACCTACTTTCTTACTTTTGACCCCTAACAAGGTCACAACAACATTTTTTTGTAATCATATCACCCCGGGTAAGGCGGTAGCGCCACTGATGTGCAGGGGGATACATAAGAGTAAACATTAGATAGAAAAGAGTCAAGAGAGGGACAAACCAGTTAGAAAAGAGCAAGAGAAGGAAGGGAATACAGGTGTGATGACAGTTGCAGAGGTAGAGAGAAAGGAAAGGATATACAGGGTGGTGAAGAAAGAACTAGGGTCAGGGTAGTGAAGAAAGAACCAGGGTCAGGGTGGTGAAAAAAGAACTAGGGTGAAGTGGTTAAGAAATGAGTATTGACCTTGCATTTAAATCCCTGAAGGTTGTAGCCATCAGGAAAGCAAGAATAAGGAAGCAAGTTCCACAGGAAATGTGAGAAAAAAGCCGCAAGAGTAAAACTGTTGTCTGCATTTGGTTGATCTAATTGTGAATGGATGAGACGCAGTTGCCAGTCTGGTTGCACAAGTAAACTCCTGTTGCAGAGACATCAGTGACTTAAGTTCATTGGAGCAGAAGCCATGAAAGTATTTATAGAACAGATAAAGGGAAGCCACATCCCGTCGGTGGGTAAGTGGCTGGAGTCACATTACTAATTCTCCTTTGGAGCCTGTCAAGAACACCAAGACATGGCAATGAAGATTTCACCACAGCAAAAACATTATTAGGGAGAGAGAACAATAAACAGCAATGAAGAAAATGGAAATAATGATTGATATTGCATTCAAAATTTTGAAAATTAAAATTGATTGAGAAGCAAGATGCCAGAAACTAGATGCCAGAAACTAGTTTAACAAGATGCCAGAAACTAGTTTAACAAGATGCCAGAAACTAGATGCCAGATGCCAGAAACTAGTTTAACAAGATGCCAGAAACTAGTTTAACAAGATGCCAGAAACTAGATGCCAGAAACTAGTTTAACAAGATGCCAGAAACTAGATGCCAGAAACTAGTTTAACAAGATGCCAGAAACTAGATGCCAGAAACTAGTTTAACAAGATGCCAGAAACTAGATGCCAGAAACTAGTTTAACAAGATGCCAGAAACTAGATGCCAGAAACTAGTTTAACAAGATGCCAGAAACTAGTTTAACAAAGATGCCAAGAAAATAAAGTTTAACAAAAAGAAAATGTTAGCATACATCTTACAGTTACATATAAACATTTCATTTGTGAAATGACGATACCTAATTACCAATCTAGTAATACACTCCAAATCATAAAGTCTTAATACGAAAGAGGAAAGCTCATCAGAAGATTTATCTGTTAGACTTTTTGCATCCATTATATACTGTGCAGACCCCCATGGGTCAACCCATTTTATAGTTCATCAATACAAGGCTTAACCAATCAGGAAGCTCAAAATATTCAAAAAGTCATATTTTTCTGAGTATTGGACATCAAATCCGATTCTGGAGAGTGTTTGATTCGAGAGTGAGGGTCTTAGACATTGATCTATTGAACAGATTATGTGCAGCAAGGATACTATATATCCATATACTATGACGGACATGGTCAACAGATGCCAAGAGGATACTCTATATCCAGGAACGTTGTCAACATTACCTTCAATCCCTGACTTTGTGACCATCATGGACTTTTGTTGCTGTATAATATACATTCGGGAGATTGATTCTCTATTATAATCAATACATAAACTGATCACTGACTTTGTAACCATCATGGACTTTTGTTGCTATATAATATACATTCGGAAGATTGATTCTCTATTATAATCAATACATAAACTGATCCCTGACTTTGTAACCATCATGGACTTTTGTTGCTATATAATATACATTCAGGAGTTTGATTCTCTATTATAATCAATACATAAACTGATCCCTGACTTTGTAACCATCATGGACTTTTGTTGCTATGTAAGATACATTCGGGAGTTTGATTCTCTATTATAATCAATACATAAACTGATCTCTGCACTTTATTCACAAATTATGTCGAATTTTACCAACATTATCATGCAAATATTTATAGGAAAGGCTGGGAATCTATGTTATTGCAGCAGGAAAGGAACTGAAGTTGAGATGCCAGATTAGGACTGATAACATTACAGATTCTTCTTTGAATTTTATCAAGAATTTTTAAATACTCCCGACCAGGTGTGACAGAATATTCAATGCAGCGATGAACGGTAGACTTATAAATATGTAAGACAGTCATCAGTCTTTTTTAGTATTATCTGTGTTTGGTTCAGCTGAAAAGTTATTTACTTTGGTTCAGACAAGGGATGCAAAAAGTAATAAGATGGGTGAGTATTAACTGACACGAGTATGAAAAACATACCACCATGGACTAAATAAAGCAATCCAGTTCAAAATTTTAAAAAAATTACCAATTTTTATGACAAACAGCTGAAGATGAGAGGAGACAATAGTCAAAACTTTGTGGGCAGAACAATCAAGTTAAGCATAAGTGTCTAAATCAGGAGTTGACGCACGGCCGCAAATGGCATCATGAAGTCTGAACCAATAACTACTACAATGCAAAGAAGATATTTAGTTGTTTCAAAATTCCTTCATTTTAACATCTTGTGACTTTGCACTACACATGAAGGAATTCTAAAACAGACTAACATACATAAAAAAAAAAAATTTTCAAAGAAAACGGTTGAATTCCCTTCATTTTAATATCTTGTGATTTTGCACTACACATGAAAAAATTCTAAAAACTAAAATATTCTGTTATTCTTTTGAAATGATTTGTGAGCGTCTTTCTGGTTGCCAACATCATTTGCTTATAGATACGTAATTTAGAATAAAGCTCATTTTGTTTTTTTACTTTGATAAAGTCCATCACAGGACAAAATGTGTATGCAATTTAAAATACAGTTTTCTTCTTGTCTTTATTTTATTTAACCATCCTGTCCTTAATCTCAGATCATAACTGAGTATATTTTTACATATATATATATACGCTCTCACACCCTGATTGAGCACTCTGGGAGAGTGGTGGACTTTGTAAACAGCGGCTGCTCCAGCATTTACGCACCACTCGTTCGATAATGAATTGGAGAACTCTGGCTATTGGGAGTGTTTGTGCGTGCTAAAAAGCCTGCCTTCTTCTACTGGACGCTCGTGGCCTGGGGGTGGAATTGCCAACTGACGCCGATTCAGTCGGGTTTCAATCCTGAGTTGGGAAGTGACCGGAGTCTAAGCCATACTGATGAGCTGTAATACAGCGAAACAGATCTGTCTGTGGATGACTATGGTATATATATATATATATATATATATATATATATATATATATATATAGAAAACTCTCAAAAACATAATAGGTAGAAATGTTAAACCAATAAATAATAATAATCAAATTAAACTCATCATATATTATAGAAAATTTAAAACAATTAACCTCATAGTCTCTAATAACGCTACAACCACACAACTAAATCTTCTACAGAAAACCAATGTAGTGTATCAATTTACATGGCGGTTCAGAGATCGTATCTCTGATACTAATAATAAACCTACTACATATATTGGTTTTACTACAACCATGCTTTACTGTAGACTTACCTGTCACCTTTCTGATCAGATTTCAATTAAACAACATTTCTTTGAAAAACATAGCCATGTTGGTAATATCAGACAGATCTTAGTTACCAATACAATAATACTCACTCATACACACAGTAAAAAAAGCCTTCAGATATTGGAAGCCATCTACATTAACTCAAAACAACCCACACTTAATAAAATCATGTTTAAATCTGGTCATAACACATTACATTGCATTTATATATATGGTTCTGTTATCATTTCAAGCTCTCACGCGGTGTGACGTCTTAAAACTGCCTTACAAATTTATGAACATTGTTTGCTATTTGGTAAATGTTATTATTGCTTAGCAATGTTTTATGTCAACACAAGATAAAATCATCTTTGATGGTGGATGTTTCTATGTTAACGTCCTTGTAACTTCTCTGAAGATGGCTCATGTGAGCCGAAAGCTTAGAACAAACTTAAAAAATATCCAAATGTTGGAGAATTTTTGTCTTTATTTTCACCTGAAATTAAAGCCAAAATACGATGTTTAGAATGACTCATGATTAAACATGATAGACATTCATGGTCTCTTATATTTAACAGTATATGTTTAGAAAATATATATATATACTTAAACAAATGTTTGGAGGTACAAAATTTTATACTATTTTAAAAACAAGTAATTTATGAACAGTCTCTCAGTCTCTTTCATCCAATATCTCATCAGGAGAAAAATTGTTGGAAAATAAATTAAAGAAAAATAGTGCACTTTTATATTTGCATATACTGATGTTGAGCTCTCTAATCCATAAATGTAATATAGTGTTTAATATAAGGGATAGAGCATATGCAAATATAAAAGTGGACATTGAAGTCAACACCCATAGTTGACAATCTGTTTCATGCTAAACACCGATCGCATGAAAGAGACTGTTACCTCTGGGTAATGTCTTCCACTTTATATATATATATATATATATATATATATATATATATATATATTAAAATAGGATACAGAATAGTGACAAAACCTTTAAGAAATCTGACAAATCAAAAATATTTTATTTAATATATATGTATATTCAATATATTGTATATATATATATATATATATATATATATATATATATACAGTATGGTCTGAATATGGGTGGACAGTAAATGATAATATTTATTTTTAGAGAACATATACAATTATATTTACTAATACAATGATTCTTCTTCTTCTATGTGCCCTGTCCTTTCAGGATGTAGGCGATCATGGTTTTTCACGTTTCCCTACCTCTGGTGGCTCTTAACACGCTTTTTCCTGTTACACCATGCAACCCTCGTTCCATCATCCACCTGATTAGGTCCTTCAAATATGTTATTCATTCCTTTCCCCTGTCTCTTTTTCCTTCTATCTGGCCTGTTCGTATCAGATTCTCTAAGCCCTCCTTCTTCATTGCATGTCCCAGGAACTTCAGCTGTCTCTTCCTGATGCTCACTATTAATTTCCTTTTCATTTCCATCCTTTCCAAAACCTCACCATTGCTCACATGCTTGATCCATGATATCTGCAGCATCCTTCTATAGAACCACATTTCAGTTGCTTCAAGTTTTTCCTTTGTCTTTGATGATATTGTCCAAAATTCACTGCCATATTGAAGGACGGACAGCATGTAGCAATCCAGTACTCTCTTCCTTGTTTCTAGCAAAATTGTCCTGTTTCTTAATACCTTACTCAACTTCTGGAATGCTTCCTTTGCCATGCCAATTCACCTTCAGATCTCTGTGTCACACTTTTCATCTTCTGTTAGAATACCTACCCAGGTATTTAAATTTTTGTACCTGCTTGATTCTAGTATCCCTCACTTGTATTTGGCATTTTGAGTTGCTCTTTTTACTGATGACTATGCATTCAATTTTCTTGCAGTTTATTTCTAGTCCTTTCTTGTTACTCTCTTCAGCTACCTTCTGTAGGAGGTCTTGTAGTTTCCTTTCTTTTTCTGTTATCAGCACAGTATCATCTGCGTACCATAGGTTGTTTAAATCGTGTCCTCCGATGACAAATCCACACATAACTTCTATGGTCCTCAACATATTCTTGCTTAAACTTTATCAACGTGGGTGCTCAAACTGTTGTCCGTCAAAATTCAGACATGCTTGTGCCACATTTTGCCTTAGTGGGAGGGCAGATAAATACAGAAGACATGCTGGTATATATATCCTTCATGTTTCGACAAACATTTTTGTACAAGTCTCTTTGTGTGTTAATTTTTCAAATCACCAGCACTTCTTGGTTTTTAACTATAAACAAACAACATTGTAATTATATAATCAATATGCAAACCTGTTCCACCTACTCTTGAACCACCCTTTATCTTCGTGTTGTGTTTTTTTAAATACTCTTTATTTTATATTTTATGAATAATTTTTCTGATTGTGTATGTGATTTCATTATTTTTTAAAAATGCCAAAAGATTTAACTTGAAAGAATGTAACCAATGTCTGTATCTATCTGCAATTCAGTTTTGGCCAAAATTTAAAATTTCTCTCTCTTAGCCGTTTCCATTGTCTCTCCCCTTTCTTCCCTCTTAACATTTTCTCACTTTTTCCTCTTTATTTTCCTCTTCACTTTCTACTCTTTCTGTATCTTTCCATTTCCTCTTTCTCTTCTTTTTCTTTAAAGAAGTACAATTCATTTTTTTTTAAATGCCAAAAGATTTGAGCCCATGTCAATATCGATCTGCAATTCACTTTCAGCCAAAATTTTAAATTTCTCTCTCTTCGCCATTTCCATTGGATTTTTCTTCTCTCTATTTTCTTACTTAATTTTCTCTTCACTTTCTATTTCTTTTGTATCGTTCCTTTTCCTCTTTCTTTTCCTTTTCTTGATTTCTCATCTTATTTTTATTTTTTCTTCCCTATTTCTTTCCCAACTTTTTAAATAACTTTTTACCTCATACAAAACAAGATTCCAAAAGTAAAGGGAAGTGATATTTTTTTTAATTGTTTTTCAATAAAACATTTAAAACTAACATTATTAACGTTGTGGAACCCATACTCACTTCAACATGGACTCATCCACTGCTATATTAATAGGTTTGTGATAGCCGTGAGGAGAGAACAGACAGTAGCACTGTGCGCATGACCGCAGTCGACTACCAAGGACTATACTGGATTCATAAGCTCTACTTATTTGTATCTTCTTCTTTGTAACCTTTTCTGTAAATACATCTTTCTTTAACCTACACCTCAGCTTCCGTGTTATATTTCCGTGGACCCACTTTTGGCTCCACATCAATTAACTACCTGATTAGACATTGTTCTTTTATTGTCAAAACAAAATGTACAATTTTGTGGTAGTTTGTAGTTTGCACAGGTTCTAAAGTAATAATTAATAATAAACACACACACACGCACACACACACATATATATATATATGTATAGAATAAAAGTGTGAGAGGTCATGAACGTTTTGTTTAAAGTGTATATTTATTGTTGTTGTTATTATACACATTATGATACATTAAGTGTCCATAATTATTATCCATGTTATGATACATTAAGTGTCCATAATGGTATTTGTCATGCTACACATGTTTCAAATCTAAAATTGACTCTCTTCAAGTGAATAAACTTGTGACTTTAATAATCAAGTTCATTTTGTCTATATATATATATATCAGAATACAGTGTGGGTATAGAAGAATCCAAAGGAGTATCCTGTACATACAGTGGTAGAATAACTCTCCTAGAGAGCTCTAAATATATATGTATATAAATACATATAGAGCAAATATAAGAAAAATTAAGGCAGACATGTTATTTCATGGTAAATCGGAAGTATGGGCCAATTTCAGGCAAACCATCATCAGTTTCCGCCTTTATTATACAGATTTTACGCAAATATATATATATATCAGCATGCAGTGTGGGTATAGAAGAATCCAAAGGAGTATCCTGTACATACAGTGGTAGGATAACTCTCTAAGAGAGCACTAAATATATATGTATATAAATACATATAGAGCAAATATAAGAAAAATTAAGGCAGACATGTTATTTCATGGTAAATCGGAAGTATAGGCCTATTTCAGGCAAACCACCATCAACTTCGTGTAAAATCCTTTGTAAAATAAAGACGGAAGCTGATGATAGTTCACCTGAAATAGGCCTATACTTCCGATTTACCATGAAATAACATGTCTGCCTTAATTTTTCTTATATATATATATATATATATATATATATATATATATATATAGGCATCTACAGACAGATCTGTTTTGCTGTATCACAGCTCATCAGTACGGTTAGACTGCGATTGCTTTTAACCCAGGATTGAAACTCGACCAAATTGGCGTCAGTCGGTGATTCTACCTCTGGGCTATGGGTGTTCAGCATATATATATATATATATATATATATATATATATATATATATATATATATATACATATATATATATTTTTACTAAATATGAAATCTTTTATGAAATGGATTAACTCTGACATATTTTTAATTTATTTGTTTAAGCATTATTTCTGATGGATATTCGTATTTGTGTCGATATTCTGCTTTATAATTAGAGAGTATATTTATTGATATCTACTGTCCTGAATAATTGAGAAATCTTGTTAGGAATATTGTCTTTATTTACATTTGTTTACATTAGGATATGAAAAAAAAATCAGGAAAATGTGTGTTTAAAAGCATTATTTTGAGCTTTGTTTGACTGTAAGTCCTTCGTGTTTGAGTGGTCAAGACAAGTCAGATCAAATGACGTCTTCCCCTAGGAAACACAGGTTCATATCCTGCTGGAGGATGCTTGTTTTCTTAACAAGATTTCTCTATTATTCAGGACAGTAGATATAAATAAATATACTGCTTAATTATAAAAAGCAAAAATATCTACTCAAATATGAGTATTTATTAAAAATAATGTTTAAACAAATAAATTGGCTTTATATATAAATTTGATATATAAATATATATATATATATATATTTATATATCAAATTGCAATCAGGCAAACGTAGTTTATAAAGTTAAAGTTTACGTTAACGAAAATGACAAAAGCCCTAAAACATACATAGGATCCACACACGATAATTTTAAAATTAGGTTTTACAACCATAAAACTTCTTTTAAAAACGAGAAGTATAAGCATAGCACAGCGTTATCTACCTATGTATGGGAAATAAAAACCAAAATTAAAAAGGACCCCATTTTGAAATGGGAAATAATAAAAAAGTGCCCTGACGATAACAAAAACAATAAATTTTGTAGGGTATGTGACGAGGAGAAGCTAGCAATAGCTAAATTTGAACCTGCCAACAAACTTATTAACGCTAAAACAGAAATACTAAATAAGTGTAGAATCCACAAAACAAAATTTCTTGCTTAGTGTACCGGACCTTAATGTGAACCCCCCCCCCCAATTTTTTTTTTTTTTTTTCCTTCGAACACCCCCTTCCCCAAATGGGTTAGTCTTTAATAGATGTCTATTTATTTGATTAGTCCTTGGTCTGCCTTTGCCCTGACGAGCCGTTGTGCGAAACCGCGGTAGGTCTTGGCGATCTTGCGATTTTTTCTCGTGTATATATATATATATATATATATATTCATATATTATTTATTATCTAAATAAATAAGAATGAAGAAAATAACTGCAACATTCAAAACATTAATTTAAAACAGTGCTCAATATAACAATAGAGCAATGAATATTTATTATTAGTCATGTTAGAGCATGTGAAAACTACAAAATACTACGGTACCATCATTGTTAACTACCTGTTTCGACATTCTTCTTTCAATGTCAAAACTAAATGTAAAATTTTGTAGTAGTTTGTAGTTTTCACATGTTCTAACATAATAATTAATAATAAATATATACATATATACTTTTTATATATATAAATATAAATGTAAAAATTAAGACAGACATATTATTCCATGGTTAAGTGGAAGTATAGGCCTATTTCAGCCAACTCATCATCAGCTTCCTTCTTCTGTACAATAAAAACGAAAGCTGATGATGGTTCAGCTGAAATAAGCCTATACTTCCGCTTAACCATGGAATAATGTGTCTGTCTTAATTTTTACCTATATTTGCTCTATATGTATTTATATACATATATATTTAGAGCTCTCCTAGAGAGTTATTCTATCACTTTATGTACAGGATACTCCTTTGGATTCTTCTATATCTACAGCGCATGTTTACATATATATATATATATATATATATATATATATATAAATTTGATATATGAATATATATATATATATATATATATATATATATTAAAAAAGGATTAATTCAAAGATGTTGAATGGCCATTTTGATATGAAGATCCCCACGGGGGACGACACATCACCTCAGCAACAGAAAAAACCTTTCAGAAACTGGAGAAAAAATTAGTCTACTTTTCCTTTTTAAATAGATTGCAAAGAAATTAAAAAATAAATAATAAAATAAAATAAAATAAAAATAAAAATAAAGGGAAAGAAAAAGAAAAAGAAAACGAAAAAGAAAAAGAAAAAGATAGAATAAAATCAAATAAATAAGAAAAGAAAAAAAAAATTGACATCGTCTGGGTTCGCAAAAAAAAAGGGAGAATATAACTAAAAATTAACAGACAGCCGTGTTAAATCGACGTAAGTTTAAGCAACACGGAAAAAAGGTGGTAAGAGAGATAAAAGAAGGAAGGGAGGGAAAAAGAAAGAAACTAAAGAAAAAAATTTTTTTTAAATATTACAGACGCTGAACAAATTCAAAAACCTAATTTCCCCAAAACGTTGAAGTATTAGAAAAAGGCCTTTACTTAAAAAGGCATAATTATTAATAAAAGGGAATAAAAAGATATAGGATTTAAAATAAAATTATTTTTAAAAAAATTAGGTCATTTGAAATTAAACTAAATAAAGACAACACTAGGTAAAAAAAAAAAAAAAAAAAAAAAAATTAATTACAATTATACATACCTATAGAAGTACACACATACATGCATATATATACACACACAATTCTCCGAATACAAGAAAATGCAGAAAAGTTATTGGCCTAACCAACTGTAGATTTCTAGTGTTTGATGATTTTTTTCAGATTAGATGCAGGTAGGGCCAAAAACTCTTCAGCCATCAAAGAAATAAATTAGACAAATCACTAAAATATTTGATAAAAATATCATAGAGGAAAATTTTCATCAATTTTTAAAATTATTTTAACTTTTTTTTAATCAATTCCTGTTTTTGAAAAGGAAAAGCATTGATTTTATTAGATATGCTTTGAAGTTATTTTTTTTTTACATTAGTGAGATTTTTAAAATATTCTAGACCTTTGAAAAGAAACTCACCCCTGTGTAATTTCAAGCATGAAATTCATGACACCATAGAAAAGTATTAAGGATAAAGACTCTATAGATTCAAGATAGTTTTATCAAAACTAATATACCTAATGAAAGTGCCATCTGAGATTTAAAAACTTGGTCCCTGCTCCCCAGGCTAATCCAAAGAAACACAGACAACCTCAGTATGTACCAGTTACATCCGAAAAGACTTACTCATCTTTATCCCCCCACCCACACCTGACAGTAACCATTCCTCCAAGTGCTGAAGTGGCTAAAAGAGCTCTTAGCAGGAAGGCAATATCACTTCTGGTAATTTTGACTCCTGCTGATGGATGAGCTTGTCAATTTCATGTCAGGAATCAATTAGCTCAAAGACAGGAAGCCAGTCCTTTGCATTGCAGCCTCAGCTTCCCCTGGAACCATTCAAACAAAAAAAAATTGGCACTGTGTTTCTCCGGAAACGGAATTCCTTTACCAAACTTGAATCCAGCAAAGAGGGAAGTCCCACAACAGATCATAAAGTAAGAACCTCCCTGACCCCCAATAACCCCTTACTCCACCCACAATCGAATACTCAAAATTAATCCTGATGATTTTGTCAGTAAATATATTTATAGTACGGACGATTCGATTAAACAACCCAGTAAAGTCTGTAATGAAAATTCCTTATACCCTACAGCCGTAAATTTGGTCAACATGTTTTCTCTTTAGACATGTAAATGTTTGCTGCTAAGTTTGTTGGCATTTTAAAAGAGAGAGTAAAAGAGAATTAGAAAGAGAGAGACTGTAAAGAGAGAGGAAAAAAGAGTTAAAAAGAGAGAGACTGTCAAGAGAGAGTAAAAGAGAGTTAGAAAGAGTAACACTGTAAAGAAAGAGAGTTAGAAAGAGAGAGACTATAAAGAGAGAGTAAAAGAGAGTTAGAAAGAGAGAGAATGTCAAGAGAGAGTAAAAGAGAGTTAGAAAGAGAGAGACTGTAAAGAGAGAGTAAAAGAGAGTTAGAAAGAGAGAGACTGTACAGAGAGAGTAAAAGAGAGTTAGAAAGAGAGAGACTGTACAGAGAGAGTAAATTGAGTTAGAAAGAGAGAGACTGTAAAGAGAGAGTAAAAGAGAGTTAGAAAGAGGGAGAGAGACTGTAAAGAGAGAATAAAAGAGAGTTAGAAAAGGAGAGAGTAAAGAGAGAGTAAAAGAGTTAGAAAGAGAGTGACTGTAAAGAAAGAGTAAAAGAGAGTTAGACAGAGAGAGACTGTAAAGAGAGAGTAAAAGAGAGTTAGAAAGAGAGAGACTGTAAAGAGAGAGGAAAGAAGAGTTAAAAAGAGAGAGACTGTAAAGAAAGAGTAAAAGTTAGAAAGAGAGGGAGAGACTGTAAAGAGAGAATAAAAGAGAGTTAGAAAGAGAGAGACTGACAGTGATGCACGACAAAGGAAGATTATTTCAGAGAGAAATGCTGTTAAAAATTAATAGCTGGCCAGGGGCCAGTTTTGGTTGAGATTGCTTCAGATTGTGTAGAAATAATTGAAGATTGTGTGTGGCATTTATTTAAGGTGACAGGAATTTCCTGTAAATTATGTACTCAATGTTGATCATTTGACAAAAATGTATGAGGAACCCCAGGAACAAATCTAATTGAATTTCTAGTAGATTTAGTGTTTTCAAAGATTTAGATTTCTTAAGAACCAGCAAATTTCAGTTATCTGACTGGGTGTCATGGTAAGTACACTGAACTTCGTATATCTGTGCCCAAGTATTACTTTGTTGGTGCGGTATTTTTTCTCACTTCTTTTTTAAATTGATAAGTTTTCCTTAGTTTTTACATTTTTTCTCTCTTTTCTTTATTTTCTTTTTTCTCTTCATTCTTTCTCTTCTTTTTCATTTTGTTTTAAATTTTTTCTACTCCACTCTTCTTCTCCTCCTTCTTCGTCTTCTACTCATCCTTCTCCTCATTCATCTCCTCTACCTTCTGATCCCTCTTCTTCTTCTTCTTCTCTTTCTTTTTCTCATTCTCCTCCTCTTTCTTCTCCTCATTCTTCATCTCATTTTCCTTCTTATCCACTTCTTCTTCTTCTTCTTCTTCTTCTTCTTCTTCTTCTTCTTCTTCATAATAATAATAATAAGAAGAAGAAGAAGAAGAAGAGGAAGAAGAAGAAGAAGAAGAAGAAGAAGAAGAAGAAATAGTTGTGAAAATTTCAAGGTTTTGCTATTTGAATTTTCTAATTCTTCATTCCTTAGTTAATATGCTTAAATAATGGGCTATTTCATTTTTATTTCACAGAAAGACAAAAATAACATATAAAAGGCACCATTTGGTATTAGTGAAAGAAAGAAAGATGAAAGGAAAAATGAAATGGAACAAAGAAAGAAAGAAAGAAAAAGAAAGAAAGAAAAAGAAAGAAAGAAACATGGAAAGACAGAAGAAAGGAAGAACGAAATGGAACAAAGAAAGAAAGAAAGAATGAAACGGAACAAAGAAAGAAAGAAATAAAGAAAGAAAGAAAGAAAGATGGAAGATAGAAGAAAGGAAGAATGAAACGGAACAAAGACAGAAAGGAAAGAAGAAAGAAAAAAGAAAGAAAGAAAGAAAGAAAGACAGAAAGAAGAAAGAAAGGAAGAACAAAATGGAATTTTATTGGTAATTTTCTAACATTTCCACAACAATCATTTTACACTCTTTTACGGTGTAACTGATCAAATGTAACTGCAATTTCTATTCTAGCATCTTCTTTTCTCACACTTTTCACCTGTGAAATTCCCTTCCATATACATGCTTCCCTAACAGCTACAATCTCCAAGAATTTAAATGCAATGTCAATTGCCATCTCTTATCTCCTTGACTTGCATCTTTTTTCTGACAACCCTTGTACCATGTTCTTCTTCCTCTCTGCTCTACTCTCATGCTACCCTCTTCACAACAATGTTCTCACCCTTCTCTTACCCATTCTCTGACACCCCCAGTAACTTGTTCCTCTTTCTCATTATTCTCCTCTCATGTTATAGTTGGTTATCAATTCTAGTGAAGAGGAGTTGTGTGTTAAAATCAGGTTAACTGAATTTGGCCTCGTTAGTAGATAGCCCACTATAAGGGGGGGGGGTATAAACAAGACAATCAAATTGAGTATAGAAACAATATTTATATATACACACAGATATCAATTAAGTTTTTTTTACAAATAAAAGTAATGTCTTTTGGATGAGTTCAAAGGACATTAAAATGTTCATAACAATAAATGCTTAAAAGAGTTTGTGCGTATGTATGTGGGAGCGTTTGTCAGTTAGGAATGTCTTTGATGTATCCGCTCCTTTGCTCGGGTAAGTAGCTCAGGGGACAGCGAAGAAGAAGGTGAGAGGGAAAGGTGAGGCAAGCATAGTGGATTGCTTGACGAGGTCAAGGGACGTGCTAATTATGCTCGTACTTTCTCAACTAGCGATGCTTTCTGTGTCGGCTTTTTATTTCATCTTTGTAGGTCCCAGCAAGTCATTTGGGAATTCACACCCATATTTAATTCTGGGTTTCCCATTGTATGATAAATGAAATTTGCTTATGCTTGTGAAAAAGAATTTGAAATTTATTAATTTTTGGTTTTCTGCCGGAACATATGCGTGGAGCCGGGTACGCAACGATCAGTTTTGGTCATTTGCTTTCTGGATCTTTGAGGGCAAACATCTGGTCCCTCACTTTGCTCGGTATCACCACAATGTAACCCCCTACACACCAGTGGCAGTACTGTCATGCTTGGGAGGGGAAATGATTTTTTTTTTGAAATCTTCTTTACAACTGGACCTATAAACTTAAGTCCCTTAAATTCAATAAAATATTACCTTGCTTAGAATATTTTTTGTAAAACTTTAAGATTACTGGGTTATTGAAAAAAGAATTACCATATATACTCGCAGATAAGTTGCACCTTTTTTACCAAAATTTTCTTCAAAAATAGGGGTGTGACATATCTACTCGACATACCTGTAAATTCGGCAGTGATTTTTCAGTAACTGTCATTGCAGTAACGCGTAGACCTGGATCCAAGCACCAGAATGCGTATGCTGAGCATTGGAAAGCTGTCCTCTGCCCAAATCATGTACGAAACGATCCTACCGATTCACAGCTTTCTTGATTTTATATTTGTTTTATGACTTATAGAGGGCTATCTACAACAAGGCCAAATTCCGTCAATCTTCAACAATACATGTTTGGCGCAAAACCGGGTTGAGACCAATGGGATTGCTTAAAATGCAATCTGCAACTGCGATTGGTTGATTCTGGAATAATCCAAATTGAGATGACCTGCAACTGGGGGTGGATAGCTTTTTATGCTATTTTCACAATTTCATGTCTATGCCGAGTATGATAGAATATTTTTGTAAACCTATTATGGGAGAATAGTCTCAGTTAAAATATACTGTATATACTTGTAGATAAGTCGCACCTTTTTTACCAAAATTTTCTTCAAAAATAGGGGTGTGACATATCTACTCGACATACCTGTAAATTCAACAGTAATTTTTCAGTAACTGTCATTGCGGTAACGCGTAGACCTGGATCCAAGTACCAGAATGCGTATGCTAAGCATTGGAAAGCTGTCCTCTGCACAAATCATGTATGAAACGATCCTACCAATTCACAGCTTTATACTGATCTGATGTTGTTAGAAATATATACATTTATTAGAATAAAATTGCATGATATTTCCATTTCCAATCCTCATACGTTTGACACTGTTTACATCTTGAACTACGACCTTGCCCTATAATCATGTATTGAGCATGCGTAGTCGTAGTCAGATATATTTTTACATGTGGTATGGTTGCGTTTTCACATTACGCATAATTTGGTATTCCAAGATTTCGTAGCAAAGCGTAACATTTCAATATCATAAAAAGAATAATACAATATTTAGGATCTTTGATCATACTAACGCAAAACAGCATACGACCTCGCGGCAAGGTCCTTGTTCTATATCACGTATTGAGTATGCGTACTCAGATATATATCCTGCTGATGTTTTAATAAATTTTGTTTATATTTGAAAATATGCCAGTACAGTAAAAATGTTTCAATATTTGTTAGCAGGTTTTTTAAATGATAGTGTAGAATCACTTCTACATGCATGTACATACTTATATACATATCACCATGTACGCACGTATACACACATATACCCATATACTCTTACATTAGTACCGCATGTGTAACCTCTTTTTTTCCTGCGCTTTATTCAGAAATATATAAGCTGATGTTCACACATGCTTAGGCCAGTTGGAACCTGCTTTTCAGAGCTAACAGTCCGAATGCCGTTCCAACTCACATACTGTGCTAATTGCGTTCAGCAATTAGTTACACCAAAAATATTTCTCTCTCTCTTGCAAGCATACTTCACTACATGTATAATTATATTCAACTACTAATTAGTACAAATATCATATTTCCTTTTTTTCAAGAACTCTTCCAGTATGAACATTGATATATTTTCTTCAACATCCAAGAGAGAACTTTCTCCACTAAATCTTGCATGCACAAAATAATCAATCCTGTAACTATGTTTAATACATTGTTATTATTCTTGTTATATTGCTCTTTGAGTTATTTTTATTATAAATGTAGCGGATTGGACAACCAGTCTACTTTATAATGGTGACTCCACTTTCAAATTACTGCCACGACGTTCGAACTACAACAAATGCTACCCACGTTGTCCAGTCCACAACAATGGTAAATATTTTATAATATTTATTTTTATCAATGGGCAATGTAATTCCACAGATTCCAGTACGACCTATCTGCGAGTCAAACTCAAATACCCAATTTTTGCCTCAAACTAAGGGTGCAACCTATTTACTGTGTGAGTTACAAGAAGTTTTAAGTTAGTGGACAGGTATTTAGCATTAAAGCTAATATTACTGGTTATAGATTGTTATCAGAAGCTCTTAATTTTCACAGACAATTACGGAGCTGTAGTATTTACATTATTAATACTATTGTCCTCATCTTTTTTACCATTTGTGTAGCGTTTTGGCCATTATATGCTCTGGCCTTCTTCAGGGGCTAAGAATTTTGAACCGAACCCATAAGGACACATGGCCCAGTGGATATAGATGTTGGTTAGTTCCTGTGACTTAACCCAAACAGTTGTGAGTTCAATACCGGGCTACAGCAGTGGTGAACAATAAATTATAGGGTTAAAGGGAGATAACTCATGACTACCAGAAGAGGCACCACTACACAAGGAATGAAGTTCATATACCCCAGTGATTGAAATAAAAGGTTTGGTTTGAAATTCCTAGTACCTGAAGAAGGCAGGAGTGTACAACAGCCAAAACGTCTATGAATAGAATAGAATAGAAAGGGACATTTTTTAAAGTGCACATGAACTTTATGGACACCCGGTTTATATATATATATATATATATATATATATATATATATATATATATATATATTAATACAGGTTTTGTTGAATAATATAGACAAGTTTTGTCTATTTATTTTGTGTAGAATCCTTTCGTATAATCTGATAAGCTTGATAGTGCTATCATTAAAAGAAGACAAGGAATCGCAGTAATTGTTGATTTTTTTATTGGGTCTGAGCATTCGGCTTACATAAGCCATGATCAAAGAATGAACATTTAACATATAGTGAACATAGAACATTGAAGTTATTAACAAAGTAGAATTAAACAAAGACATCTCTACTAACATACTCCAATGCCTGTAATTGATGGGAGAGGTCATAGTTACTACGCTTACCCTCTCTACCCATAGTAGTAGTAACTCGTAGACCAATCCCCTCATGCCACTATATCCTCATGTGACCAAGAACCACACCACCACCATTTTGTCACCGTCTGCGGCCATCCACTACGTTAAAAATGAACTTGTCACTTTGGTTTAATTTTCTTTGTTTAATTCCACTTTGTTAATAATTTAAATGTTCTATGTTCACTGTATATTAAATGTTCATTCTTAGATAATAGCTTATGTAAGCCGAAAGCTTGGACCCGATACAAAAATCAACAATTACTGCAATTTCTTGTCGTCTTTTAACAATAGCACTATCAAGCTTATCAGATTATATGAAAGGATTCTACACAAAATAAATAGACAAAACTTGTTTATATTATTCAACGAAACCTGTATTAATGAAAAAATGCTGCCAAAATACACACAATATATATATACATATATATATATATATATATATATATAGAGAGAGAGAGAGAGAGAGAGAGAGAGACGGAAATTGAGATAAACCAACATATTTCTTCAAAAATACATTTCCAACTTATTTTCCAGGTCGTTCATATTCAGAATTAATTTATGACTTTAAGTCAAGAAATCAATCAAAATTAGAAGTTGGTCAGATCATTATCAAGAATACTTTGGAGAAAACTGATCCTTTTGTATCCTTGATCAGATAAATTTTCATTTAGGCAGACTTTATAGATTTTTTTAAAGAGAAAACTCTTAAAAAATATTTCAAGTCAATTTTTCTTTGTATTCAACAACTGCAGGGTAAGAGATAATGCTAATATGTCATAGCTGACAAAAGATGTAGCAGCTCCTCCTGTCACAACTATTATCAGAAAAGGAAACTTCCACATTTCATTTGTTTATCACCTCCCATTATCATAAAGACCATTGTATAGAACACTCTCAGCTACTGGGCTTGTATAATGATAATATACATGCTAAAAAGTATGCCTCCTTCTACCGAGCACCCATAGCTCAGAGGTAGAATTGCCAACTGACACCAATTCAGCTGGGTTTCAATTGGCTGTCTAACCGCACTGATGAACTGTGATACAGCAAAACAGATCTGTCTGTGGATGACTATATATATATATATATATTTCCCTCTTGTCACACTGATTATAAACAATATATATTTCCCTCACTATTCCTACAACATTATTTCTTTACTTTAACTCTCATAACATTCTTCCTCTGTGCACCATGTCCGTTCAGAACATTGTCGATCATTGATCTCCAAAATTTCCTATCTTTGTAGCTCTTAATAAATTTTGTCTTCAATCATGGCCCTCCACAATTTCCTGTCCTTGTTCTGCTGTTCATTTACTCAAGCTTACTAAGGAGTATAGTCTAAGGGGGACAACTCGTATAATATAACAAGTACGTCATGCATTGTTTTCTTTTGTCCCTTTTGTCTTCGGTATGTCCTAAAATTCATCTGGGCATTGAATACTGCTGCCATATTTGCTCTGGTGTTCATGCTGTATATCCTTGGATTCTTTACAAAATTCAATGAAGGGTCTGTAATCAGGTCACTCCTGACCTGGCATCTTGATTTCAGTCGTATTCTCAACAACAAGACATGGCTTTCCTATCTTTTATTGTAACTCATGAGCACCTTTCCTTAATGCCTGAATTAAATGGATTTAACAATGCTACTGGACTGGCAACTAGGTCTCACTGTTTTAATGTTGGATTAACTAAAAGCAACTGCCCTTTCTATTCTTATAGTCAGTTTCCTTGCACTTCTCACTTCTGGAAATTCTTTCTAATTTCTAGCTTATCTGTCACCTACAATATTCAAAAATTTAAATGCAACATCAATCACCATCTTCTATTTAACTAAACTCTGATCCTTTATTGTTCTTTTCCTCACTTCTTCTCAGTAAAGTCTTCTCATTGTTGTTCAATCCTATGCTCAACTGAATGACGTCCATATTAGACCCTCACTTGTCTCTAAGATAATCTCCAAACTTGAATCTCACAAAGCGAGCGGAGGGGACAGAATCCCAATCATAGTCTTAAAGAAATGTGCCCCCGAACTTTCCTCTGTACTTTCTAAGCTCTACAACTTCTGCCTATATGCTTCCTGCTTCCTGCTTCCGGCCTGTTGGAAATCTTCCTCTGTAGTTCCTATATTTAAAAACACTGGAGAACCCTCGGACCCCGCAAATTACCGACCTATCAGCATTCTTCCGATCTTTGGCAAGCTGTTTGAATCCATTATCAACGCTGAGGTCGTTCAGCATCTCACGGCCCATGGGCTCCTCTCAGACAAACAGCATGGCTTCCGCTTCACCAGGTCTACTGCTGATATGCTAACGACCATCACCGAGTACATATATCAGGCACTCGATAGGAATGGTGAAACCCGAACCGTTGCCTTGGATATCTCTAAAGCGTTCGACAGAGTTTGACACGCTGGCCTTCTATGCAAACTGCGGAGCTATGGTATAGCTGGACAATTGTTTGAACTAATCCAGTCATTCCTATCTAACCGCACATTGAAAGTGGTATTAAACGGACATGCCTCCCAGAGCTACCATACGAATGCGGGTGTCCCTCAAGGCTCTATCCTAGGTCCTACGCTCTTTCTGATCTACATTAATGATCTCCCTGATACCATAAGATCCCATAGACAATCGCACCTACCTCCTATTAGCATGGACCAGGCTTGCCTCCCAGAGAGTAAAACACTACGCCTCCTTGGTCTCAAACTTTCAGCGGACCTCAAATGGAATGACTATATCGAATCCATTGCTAAATCTGCTGCTATGAAAGTCGGTTCTCTGTGCAGGGCCCGGAGGTTTTTTCCATCTGAATCTATCCTGCACATTTATAAATCTCCCATCCGCCCGTGCATTGAATAATGTTGCCATATCTGGTCAGGTGCCCCTGCTATTCTCCTTGGGCTTCTCGAGAAGGTACAGCAGAGGGTCTGTAATGTGATTGATACCGACTTAGCAGACCGCCTGCAGACTCTCTCTCACCGGCACGACGTGGCTTCCCTGTGTCTCTTCTATAAATACTTTCACGGCTTCTGCTTCGATGAACTTAGATCACTGGTGCCCCCTAGGTTCGAATTTGCACAAGATACTAGATTAGCAACTAGATCCCACCCTTTTACAGTGAAACCGATAAAATGCAACCGCAGCTTCTACTCCAACAGTTTCTTTTCTCACACTTCCCGACTGTGGAATTCTCTTCCACATGACTGCTTCCCTGACGGCTACAATCTCCAGGAGTTTAAATGTAAGGTCAATAGACACCTCCTAACAAACTAACTTCCATTCTTTCAAACACTCTTCCCACCCACCCAACTATCTATCACCCCCCTTCTGATATTTCCTATATTTAACCACTCTTCCTATTTATCTCCCCCCTATGTAGCTCCAAGCGCAATAGTGGCAGTGGAATGCCTTGCTTGGGGTGAAATGATTAAAAAAAAAATCTCTGAGCAAGTTTTTTTTTTAATCATTTCACCCCAAGCAAGGCATTCCACTGCCACTAATGCGCAGGGGGTTACATAGGGGAAAGTGATTAGAAAGAGTCGTTAATTATAGGAAATGTCAGAAGGAGGGTGATAGATGGGTAAGGATACCGAGGATGAGGGTTGGGTAGATGGGAAGAGTGTTTGAGAGAATGGATGCGAGTTAGTGTGTTAGGAGGTGTCCATTGACTTTACATTTAAATTCCTGGAGATTGTAGCTGTCGGGGAAGCAAGTATGTGGAAGGGAATTCCACAGGCGGGAAGTGCGAGAAAAGAAGCTGTTGGAGTAGAAATTGCCCTGAATATAAATAACTAGAGATATTTGTGACAGAGTGGTATCAGAAATTTCAAAATTAGTTGTAAGACAATGGCAAAAAGTGTCGGTAAATATTACTGGGGCTATGACCCAAGATCCTCTCTGTTGCACAACATGCAGACTTGTGTGCAGGTTGCTAGCAGGACCGAAGTGTCACATAAGACATAAAAACTGAATGAGGTCTTCAGATCTTTATATATTGTAATTGATGGGAGAGTCCATTATCTAAATCTAAACTTATTTTATAAATAGAACTTTGTCTGTGTGTGTGTGTGTCCATTACTTATAGACTCCGAAACAGCTGAACCAATCTTCTTGAAAATTTACACAGTTGTACTATAAGCCTCTGTGAGTGTTCTTAGCTAGGTTTTGTGTCACGGTACCCCCGATAAATATTGAAAATCGATAATCAAAAAAATCGGGTTATAGAAGGAATGATCCGATTTTAATCAAATTTAATACACTCATAGACAAAGACATAAGAAACAATATTTAGAAGTTTCAAGGTTGCAGTTCTTACAATAGTGCAGAAAATCGATAATATATATATATATATATATATACATAAAAGGCAAGATGTTTGTGTGTGTGTCTGTTTATCTACCTGTATGTCTGCATATTTTTCAGCCTTTTTATTTTAGTTTTTGCTTTGGGTTTGGCTCTAAGTAGATATAATTGTAGTTCTTAGTCTCAGCCATGATACCATTTACTCAGAGGACTTATTTAGCCTTCAAAATTCAGTTTACAACAAAAAAAACTTATTTGATATCGATACCAGGAATCAAAATTTGACTTACATCCATTCATTTTTCTTTCAGTCTATGGTTTCACTTTAACTGGAAATGACTATTGCTTTTTAGTCTTTCATGCCAACGTCCAAAGAGTCTGAGCTCCAGGACCATGGATTAGTTTTAAAGCTTTCATTACACCCAAGCAATGCCGGGCTATACTGCTAGTAAGACATAAAAGCTGAATGAGGTGTTCAGATCCTCATATATTGTAATTGATGGGGGAGTCCATTATATATATGGGCACATGGCTGAGTGGTTAAAAAATTCACTTTCTAACCATGAGGCTTGGGTTCAAATCTTACCATGGTCAGTTTTTCAGGAAGGTGACTTCTTGATTTTATCAATCTGGAGGAGACAATCCAAGCATGTAGCACATTTGCAAAGTGCATGACAACCATACCATGTGTTGACCTAAGCCTTGTGAGTGAAATTGCGCAAACAAGACCCTTTGGGAATCAGTAATGGTTGTGCTGGCATGAAGTCACAAGTCATCGTTACTGAGGGCTTGAGTATCCTGGCCTTGTTCAGCCTGTTGTTCACGCTTTCTCCAAAACAAAGGTCTGCTCAGTATAGCTGCAGTATAAAACACAGGTGCACTTTGTGAATGTTGAACAAACAGTAATGTGCCTGAGCCGGCATCTGAAATGGGGATTAGCTACTTGCCCTAGTAGAGAGGCATCCTTGGATACAAGGGGTCAACCATATACATATATATATGTGAGTTACACTTAAGTTCTTAAGTACACTTGACTCACGAGAGCCATTCAAAGCATGAATCCTTGCTGAAAGCATAATGCCAGTCTTTCTGTACAATTCCATGTTAACCTCTAATGTTATTTACATATCAAGGAGATTTTGAAAAACTAAATAAAATGGACCTAGATAGTTTCATACATAAACTTAATGTTGACTTGAAAGCTAAGTTTAACTAAAAACTGAATATCAATAAGTTATGAATTGCTTTTTTAAAAAGTTACCTTTTATATAGTACTAGCATCATAGCCCGGCATTGCCCATGCAATTCAGAACATTTTAGTTGAAGGAGAAGCATTAACAAAAATCTATTTTCTTTTGTTTTACATAAATGTGATTTGATGTTTTCTGTGACATTGTAAACAACATTGTGTTTGTTTTTGTTTCACAATTATGGGGGAAAATATTTACATTTTTAGTTGACTAAATGAATTTAACATAAAAATAAAAATTATTCATTTTGTTTTACTGAAATTAGAAATATAAAAACTATTATGCTCTCATTTCAAAAATTTTCAAAGAATATTTAAAAATGTAAGCATTTAATTTTAGAAGAAAAACTTACATTAATGCCGCACGAATTTACAGACAGTTGATTTCCAGCATGAAATATTTAGCAAAAAAAGCTTTATTTTTTTAAATTTTATTTTTTGAAGTATGAAATATTAAATCTGAAAAAAAAAACCTTAAATAATTAAATTAACCATTGACACTTTTTTGTTTTACATATTTTTAAAAAATTCCTTTTGTTTCAAACTTATGGGGAAAAATATTCACTTTTTATTGTTGACCAAATGAATTTTTAAAACGTCGGAATAAAAATTAAATATAAAGGCTCATTTTTTTTTCAGCCGCGTTTGACATGTGTGATTTGATTTCTGTGACGTAATCTAACAACCATCTTATATCTTAGATGTTTTATGGAGCAAATGTAAACAATCGGCTCCATTGGCCAAAAATTTCGAAAGGAAAAATTGCTGAACTTGAACTCAAAAAGTATGTCGACTTGGCTTCCCTGCAGATATGTGTCCCTAGAAAGTTTGAATGGCGTAGCTTAAAAAATGTAGGTGTGCATAGGGAACAGTCACACACAGACTCACAGATTGCCTTTAATATATATCGTATTCAGTGTCTTCTCTGTCAATAATATGGAAAAATATGATATACAATTTTATGTATATAAGAACTAAACTTGGTAATTGAAGGACCCAACTGCATGACAAAATAGAAAAAAATTCTATGTAAAGCATTTGTACCTTTAAAATTTGTGTCCAGATTCTTAGAATATTTTTATTGTCACAATGTAGGATATTTAAAAACAACAGCAATAAAACAAACACAAATTTCCTCACTGAGGGTGAATGTGGCACAAAGCCATTTTTATTTTTAGACATCCAAGTCCTTAAGCTCAGCCAAAAATATTCCATAAACCCAGCACTAGGTAGAGTCAGGCTCTTGTCTATTTTCTCCAGATTAAACTCTCCCCTTCAGTGGAGCCTCATCTGGGTTCCCCTTCGCCCAGATGCAGAGAGGTCAACAAAGAGACCTGGCTCGTGTTGGGCCAGCTACTCAAACTGCATGAGATTGTTGAAGTACCTAGGGACATAAAACACCAGAAACTTTAAAATTTAATTTTCAAACTTTGTGTTTTTATGTAATAACATGGAAACCCATGTAGAAAAAGATGTGGTTTTATATGGATCTCAAGTGCTTCTGTTTAATGGCCAGATGGTGGTCCTCCTTGAAGTTTAGTTTTCTAAGTGGCATCCATTTGATTAAAGAAAAAAGGAAAATATATGAAAAATCTTTGGAAATCAATTGGCTACAAAACCAGAAGCAGGGTGTATCTGAGTGCTGGTTTATATTAACAGTCATGTTTGAGGTCAAAGTCTATGTTGGTGGGAAATGGATTTGCTTGTTGCTCAGTTCCAATGCCATTCATTTGTATTGCCACCCACAGGTTGGTATGTGTCGATAGACAAGGGGTTGGTAGGGGAAAGAACTGACATAGCAGAAGTTTTCCTATGTTTTACCTACTTAACGAACTAAATGGGCAAGCAAAGCCCTGAATAAATATGCAAATCCGGGTTCACATTCTTATTTCTTGAGGTGGCATTTGTCTTTCATCTTGTCACTCTATGAGCATGCAGCTGGCCCTTTTCCATATCAGTGAGATCAAGAATCAGAATGCAAATAAAGCAAATGTGCAGACCAATTAATGATGTGAATCTAATGTGATACTATAAAAGAGGAGGATGTCATTTTATTGTGGTCCTGAGTGTTTCTCTTTTATGGTCTGTGAATGGTTTTTTTTAACTTTTCTAATTGGCATCCACTTTGACCAAAGAGAAACAGCAGAGTGTTTTCAAGTTTTTTCTTTTTCCTTTCAGTCAAAACAGATGGGGACTTATAGAGATCAAGTGACAACAAAACTGTATGTGTGTGTATCCAGTTCTTCTTCTTCTATGTGCCTTGTCCCTTCAGGACATAGGCAATCATGGCCTTCCACTTTTCCCTATCCCTGGTGGCTCTGAGCACGCCTTTTCCTGTTACACCATGCAATCCTCATTCCATCATCCACCTGATTAGGTCCTTCAAATATGTTATCCATTGCTTTCCCCTGTCTCTTTTTCGCTCTATCTGGCCTGTTAGTATTAGGTTATCCAAGCCTTCCTACCTCATTGCATGTTCCAGAAATTTCAGCTGTCTCTTCCTGATGCTCAGTATTAATTTCCTTTTTGTTTCCATCATTTCCAAGACCTCATCATTGCTCACATGCTCGATCCATGATATTTGCAGCATCCTTCTGTAGCTTCAAGTTTTTCCTTCATCTTTGATGGTATTGTCCAGCATTCACTGCCATATTGAAGGACAGACATCACGTAGCAATCCAGTACTCTCTTTCTAGTTTCTAGCGAAATTGTCCTGTTTCTTAATACTTTACTCAACTTCTGGAATGGTTCCTTCGCCATGCCAAATCGCCTTCGGATCTCTGTGTTGCATTTTCCGTCTTCTGTAATAACGCTTCCCAGGTATTTAAATTTTTGTACCTGCTTGATTCTGGTATCCCCAACCTGTATTTGGCATTTTGGGCTGCCCTTTTTACTGATGACCATGCATTCAGTTTTCTTGCAGTTTATTTCTAGTCCTTTCTTGTTACTTTCTTCTGCTACCTTTCAGTTGCTGGTCTATATTAAACTGTTATGCTTGGGATTGGGGAGTCAGTTCCATGATACAAATTTGTCTCTTACCGGGTTCCAATGCCACCCATTCATATTGCTAGCCACATGTTGGAATGTGTAGATGGGTGAGGAATTGCCAGGAGCAACAGCTTATCTATGAGACTGATATAGAATTTGTACAAAGTGTCACCTACCTACCCTCTCAAAAGAGCAGGCGGTGCTCTCAAACCTCTACATATAATATGGGAAACAGGCTCTGGATTTTATTTCTCAGCATGTCATTTGGCTTTCATCTTGTTAAATGTAGCAGTCCATTTCCTAAATTTTCAGCAAGATTGAGCATGAAAATGCAACATGGGATAGGTAGAAAGCTTAGGCAAGGGTCACCATGTATGGTTGCACCCAGCCTTTGAGATCTGAAAAAGAAATCACTCGACCGGCAGTGGAGAACAAGGGAATATTTTCTCGCCCTAAAATCATTTTACTCAACCGACTCCATTTTCTTAATAGTTACCTTACATAAACATAGCATGAATTGCTGACAAAAAACAAGAAATGAAATTTTAATTAAAATTTTGTACGTGTTAAATAGGATTTAAAAAATTTTTAAAATAATAACAACAAAATTTTCCAAGTCTCAGGGATACTTAGTTACATAGGCAGGATAGACCAATCAAAACAAAACAATCTCTGATCTGAAGAATACAAGAACAGACACTAAAATTCATTTGTTATGGGCTTTAACGGATATATTTGAGTGAAATAGAGATCAGTATATGTAATTGCATGTACATATGTGGGAGTGCGAACAGGACATACGTGTATGTGGATACAAGTAAGTATAGGGGATCGTGCTGATATGTAGGGTTATATGGAGCCTATGAGTGAGATTTTGGCTACTATTTTACCCTTTTAAAACCCTCCAACTTGTAATGAAATTCATCACTTGATAAGACGTGGATAGTGTCGAAAAAAAATGGCTACTTTTTTAGCGATAATATAACATATGAGAATACAGAGGTATACTCCCAAATTTACTTCTAACATATCAAACGGTTCCTCATGTGAATAGAAAGCAAAGCCTACCATGCTGGAGAACTCAGAATTGCAAAACTGTTGGTTAACTTCACCTGAATTTATTTATACACACACACACACACACACACACACATATATATATACATATATATATATAAGTATAAGGTAGGTATGGATGGAATAATATTCCGTATCCAAAGAAACACTATTCTTAAAAAAATGCTCAATACAAAGAATAGTGTTTCTTTGGATACAGAATATTCCATCCATACCTACCTTATACTTCTTATACTTATATATATATATGTGTGTGTGTGTGTGTGTGTGTGTGTGTGTGTGTGTAAATAAATTCAGGTAAAGTTAACCAACAGTTTTGCAATTCTGAGTTCTCCAGCATGGTAGGCTTTGCTTTCTATTCACATGAGGAACCATTTGATATGTTAGAAGTAAATTTGGGAGTATGCCTCTGTATTCTCATTAAAAAGGGGATCATTCCTTTAATCCCATTTTTACTGCTTGAAATCTTGTAGCAAACTATGTGATTCTTATCTTGGTACGTGAGGTTCATGATTTATGTCTATATCTCATTTGCATACCAAACTACACCTCCCTGAACCTGAGAGGCTTCATGCCCTTAATTGCTCTATCACTTCTTTTGAATATTTTGGATGGTATACATTGCACTTCTTGTTTTTCTTGTGTCCTCTTTAACGAAGATCTTGGTCTAGATTTTTCTTCCTCTTCAAGATCTGCTGACTCATTTCCATTTTCCTCCATATTTTCTTTAGATACGGAATATTATTCCATCCATATCTACCTTGTACTTATATATATATACAGACAAGCCCATTTCGCTGTATCACAGCTCATCAGTGTGGCTAGACATATCCACTTGCTTCTGGCCGGGATTGAAACTCGACTGATTTGGTGTCAGTTGGAGTCTCTACTCCCTAAGCCATCGGCGCATGGGGTCAGAGAAGGGAAATTTTAACGCTTTGTATGTCAGCAGTGTATACAGACGCCAGTCACCGAGAGAACTCAATTCATTTCTGAAGAGTCACGCATTATAGCTGAAGTGGAAACTGTTTTTAAAATTTTCTTCTCCAGAGAGCTCAATCATAATGAGAGCATAATATATAAATGAATTTTAACAAATATATATATATATATATATATATATATATATATATATATATATATTTGTTAAAATTTGTTATATTTGTTAAAATTCATTTGTTACGGGCTTTAACGGATATATTTGAGTGAAATAGAGATCAGTATATGTAACTGCATGTACATATGTGGGAGTGCGAACAGGACATACGTGTATGTGGATACAAGTAAGTATAGGCTATATATATTCGGTTTTCTATCCTCTGTCTCCTCTTCTTCCTAGTTTTGCATTTCTACAACTTCAGGCTTGAACCTGGTTCTAAATTGATCGGTGTAAGCTAATATTGGTTACCCTTTTTTCTAGTACTGCCATGTTCTTTTGTTTTTATAAGACAGACCTTGCTCTTTTTGGCCCTGCTTCCTTGTTATTTTTGGGGTTTTTTGTACCGGACTTTCTCCTCTGTGGCAAACAACATGGTTATTGGGGTTCTAATTTGCTTGGTCATTAAAGATCATGGGGTTTTCTTTCTATCTGCATGAGGAATCGTTTGATAGCTTAAAAGTAAATTAGAGAGATATGCTTCTATATTTTCATTAAAAGATGAAAACACATTTAGTCCCATTTTTACTGTTTGGACCATCTTTTCCGCTACAGTGCAGTTATTCCACACATTCTTTCTTATGCGCTCTATATTTTGCTTGGTATTAACTTTTTACAAATAAAATAAGTTTGCTTTAAAATTTGTTGTTTCTTTTATGAATTTACAAAACCCTCCAAACATTTCAAAACCCCATCACTCCCAGTGGAACATAGGCCATCGATGACCCCTCACCATCAACAAGGAGGGTCATCGATGTTTCCCTAATTTGGCTTTTTTACAGGTAGAAGTGCGACCCTATGCAAACCCCTTTATCCCCAGACTGAGATAGATTGGTTACCAACCAAGGCTATAGAACCCAATCTGTCATGATATTTAACACATAGCTGGAGGGAGAAGAAATGGATTAATAACTTTTGAAAGGGTATTTGCAAATAAGTGAATGCAATGAATTCAATTGGAATTCAAACTCGGTTCCTTGAGTTTTCATTCCAAACCAATATCTATTGCACTACAACGCACATCCTCTCGCAACATCAAGATGCAATATTTCAAAGAGTCAATAAAAATAATCAGAAAAAAATAAGCAGGAAAACCAAGGTCACATGACTTACTTTCAATCAAATCAGATGCAAAAAAAATAAATCAGAAACTGCAAAATGAAACAGGAAATGAAATTAAACTTTTCTTAACCTTTTGATACTTTGCAGAATTTTCAACAAATGTCTTTCCACCCATTAATACAAATTCTACCTTCGTCGGTTTGTTCCATGTAAAAGGTAGAAACGAGGGGAACTATAATCAAAGATGAAAAGACTGTCTTCTTGCATTAGTCATTCGTAGCCACTATGAAGTGAAGAAAATTAATATAATTTCTACAAGTTCACATTTTAGGTATCTAATCATGTCTTTCTTATTTTTTGTTTCAGGTAAAAATATCCGAGAAAAGCCATCAGCAAACTTGATAAATTTTATTTCCTTGTATTCAGATTTAATTAACGTTTCAAGAAAAGATTCTTTCCAGAATTCAAAGAATTACCAAAAAAGGAAATTTCACTTGGAATTATTTCTGTATCAGAGTTATTGTTAATTCAATCAGTCATTTAAATGCCATGCATGATATACGCTTGGGTGATCATGTCTTGAAAGAGATATGACTGTCTGGGTAGAAGATTTTTGCACAGTAGGTTGCCATTACTTTTTGTGGTAGATTGGTTGCCAACCAAGGCTATAGAACCAAATCTTACTATTCAACCCATAGCTGGAGGAAGAAGAAAGAGATTAACACCTTTCCCAAGGGTATTTACACGTTCGTTACATCAATTATTAACTAATATGTACAATCTTCTTATGCCCTTTGTTATGGGGAAACACACCTATTCCTCAGATAATGAACTCTCCCTCCTATATTAATAAGAGTTAACAGGAAGTTAACTCAAGAAGTTCTTCGGATGTTCTTAGGAGTTCTTAGAAGTTCTAGAGAATTCTTTAGAGTTCTATTGGAGCTTAGTAGAACTACTAGGCAGTTGATATTAGTCGGCAATTAGTCAAATACTAAGTCAGCTTACAGTAGAAGAGTACCAAGTTCCTAACATTTTGGGTGCGTTCAGTCGATTAACAACCTACATAGCACAATTATAACCTTCAGTGCGAAAACTACTCCACAACACATTTCTATATAAATTCTTTTTACAATGCATTTCTATAGTGAATCCTTTTGCAATACATTTCTGTAGAAATTCATTCTATGAGAAATTCCTATATAGTAAATCGTTTTATAGTATATTTTCAGAGTAAATTATTTTGCAATGGATTCCATAGCATATCATTTTGGAATAAATTTTTGATGTAATGAATAGGTAATGAATATGTATACACCTTGGTTCCCTCTCACTGGAATGTGATTGGCTGGTGCCAGCCATAAATACAGACGAAGGCAAGGAGGTAGGGAGTGAGATCTACCAGTCTTCCACTAGAAAGACAGAGAGAGATCTAGAGATCTTCCACTTGAGATCTACATCTACTAATGACTACACCTACGTCTTGGGACACTGCATACAATTATTACATCTATAGACTAGATTGTTCTACCAGGTTACATTCTCCTAATAAACTGTTTTACTGTGTACTTCTATAGCAAATAATGTTGAAATGAATTCTCGTATTAATTTATAGTATACTTCGATAGTAAATAATTTTACAATGCATTTAATAAAAAATTACTGCAACAAAATAATAATTACTAGCAGTATAGCCTGGCGTTGCTCGGGTGTAATGAAAGCTTTAAAACTAATCCATGATCCTGGAGCTCAGACTCAGCCTAAAGAATATTTGTGTGAAGTTTGGTGAGAATTGGATAAAAATTGTGGATTTGTATAAAGGACATAAAGACAGATAAACAGACACACAAACATCTTGCCTTTTATATATATATATATATATATATATATATATATATATATATATTATCAATTTTCTGCATTATTATAAGAACTGCAACATTGAAACTTCTGAATATCATTTCTTATGTCTTTGTCTATGAGTGCATCAAATTTGATTAAAATTGGACCACTCTTTCTATAACCGATTTTTTCAAATATCGATTTTCGACATTTATCGGGAGTACCTTGACACAAAATCTAACAGACGCTTATAGTACAACTGTGTAAATTTTCAAGAAAATCGGTTCAGCCATTTTGGAGTCTATAGGTAACTAACACACACACACAGAGACACACATGCACACACACACACATACACACACACACACGCACACACACACACACATACACACACGCAGAGACACACATGCACACACACATACACACACACATACACACACACAGAGACACACACACACATACACACACACGCACACACACACACAAACACACATGCACACACACATACACACACGCACGCACACACACACATACACACATACACACACACAAAGAGACACACATGCATGCACACACACACACACACACACACACACACACACACACACACAGAGACAAAGTTCCATTTATAAATAAGTTTAGATTATTTTACAATGCATTTAATAAAAAATTGCAACAACAAAATAATAATTATATCTATAATTGTCCTATCCTATCAGTAATGCCTGCATTAATTCCTGACCTCTGTAAATCCCTTTCTTATTTATTTATACTGCATTCTTATTGCAAAAAACTACAAGGAAAAAATAATTATACATATATTTGAAAATTGATAATCGAAAAAATTGGGCTATAGAAGGAGTAATCCGATTTTAATCAAATTTGATACACTCATAGACAAAGACATAAGAAATGATATTCAGAAGTTCTTACAATAGTGCAGAAAATTGATAATATATATATATATATATATATATATATATAAAAGGCAAGATGTTTGTGTGTGTGTCTGTTTATCTGCCTGTATGTCTGAATTTTTTTCAGCCCTTTTATTTTAGTTTTTGCTTTGGGTTTGGCTCAAAGTAGGTATAATTGTAGTTCTTAGTCTCAGCCATGATACCATTTACTCAGAGAACTTATTTAGCCTTCAAAATTCAGTTTACAACGAAAAAAACTTATTTGATATCGATATCAGGAAATCAAAATTTGACTTACATCAATTCATTTTTCTTTCAGTCTACGGTTTCGCTTTAACTGGAAACACCTATTGCTTTTTAGTCTTTCGTGCTAACGTCCAAAGCGTCTGAGCTCCAGGACCATGGATTAGTTTTAAAGCTTTCATTAGACCCGAGCAACGCCAGGCTATACTGCTAGTGCCTTAACATTTTATTAAAGCATTCATGACTACTAACTATCTCTTCTTTCTTATTTGAAATGTATTTAATTTTAATTTAATTTTTAGCAGATCTTTTTTAATCAATTCACACCACAAAAGGCAATAAAGTTACTAATATTTGAGGGGTTACTGAGAGTGCGAAAATATGAAAATTCTTGCCTACCATCAGAATGGATTAAGCTGATCTTCTAGATAGCAACACACTTGGCACCTCTCTCAAACGACCTCAAACGGAATGATGAACTTCAGGAACAGGAAATGTAATAATTTTTTTTTCTTTTTAATCAGTTTGGATGTGTGTTGTGGCGCATTGGATATCGACTCAGAACGAGAAATCAGGGAGCTGAGTTCGAATTCCAGTTGAATTCCTTGCATTCACTTATGCGCAAATACCCTTGGGAAAGGTATTAATCCATCTCTTCCCTCCAGTTATGGGTTAAATAACAGGGCAGATTGGGTTTCTGTAGCCTTGGTCGGCAACCAGTCTATCGCAGAAAGCAATGGCAACCTACTGCAAGATAATATTCTGCCCAGTCAGTCATGTCTCAAAAGAGACATGATCGCCCAAGCGTGTATCACGTATGGCACTTCACTGACTGACTTCTAGCAAGGTAATAAAGCCACTAAGATGTGAGATGTGACTGAGTGTTAGGGAATATGAGAAAAAGTACTAGTAAGGAGAGAGGAAGAATGATAAATGAATGAGAATTAAGAAGACAAGAAAACAATTGAAATTGCATTTAAATTTTTGAAGATCAAAGTTGACTTGGAAGCCAGAAGCTGGAAGACAGTTTCTCGACCAAAATTATGATAGAAGAAACTGATGGCATGAAACTTACTGTTACATTTCGCCATTTTGGCTGTAAAAGGAAGAGACCTTGCCATGAATGTATGAAATAGGTATACCAATTTCATAATTATTATAAGGCAAAGATAGCGTAACAATATAGTGTATGAGCAGACAAATTAAACCTGGCTGATGCCCTTCAAAAAGATCTACAATCTGTTATTAAATGGGGTAAGAAATGGCTTGTAAATTTTAATGCCTCCAAAACAAAGCTGCTCTTCTTTAACCTCCTGCTTACCATCAGAATGGGTGAAGCTAGTCACCTAGTGAGCAACAAACTTCTCCTCCTTGGCCTTACTCTCTCAAATAGAATGACTACATCGAAACAATAGCTGCATTTACAAGGAAAGTTCGGCCACTGTGTTGGGCCAGGAAATTTTTCTCATCCAAATCCATTTTGCACATTTATAAATCTACCATTTGTCTGTATATTGAATACTGTTCCCATATCTGGTCAGGTATTCCTGTTATTCTTCTTGAAATTCTCAACAAAATCCAAGGGAGGATCTGCAATATAATCGATCCTTACTTGGCAGCCCACCTTCAGTCACTTTCTCACAGACATGATGTGGCTTCCCTCTGTCTTTTCTACAAGTATTTTCATGACAACTGCTCTGACGACCTTTTTTCCTGGTTCCCCAACCACATGTATTTACTCGTGCTACTAAACTGGCTACTTTTACCATCAAAATAGTTTGAATGTTTCTTTTTTAGACCTCTTCAGATATATGGTAAACTGACAAAGTAAACCTGGCTGTTGCTCTTCAAAAGAACCTTCAATCTGTTATTAAATGGGGTAGGAAATGGCTCGTAAATTTTAATGCCTCCAAAACAAAGCTGCTCTTTTTTAACCACCTGCTTACCATCAGAATGGATGATGTTTGTCACCTAGTGAGCAACAAACTTCTCCTCCTTGGCCTTACTCTCTCAAATGGAATGACTACATTGAAAAAATAGCTGCATCTACTGCTAGGAAAGTTTGGTCACTGTGTTGGGCCAAGAATTTTCCTTATCAAAATACACTTTTCGCATTTAAGAATCTACCATTTGTCCATGCATTTAATACTGTTGTGGACCCAGAATAGGTCCGGAAGAAAACTCCCTTGCATCTTAGTGGCATTATCACCTTACTTGGAGTGAAATTATTAAGAAAAAAATCATGGTTTTAGTGTAAAGAAAAGTTTGCCCTCTTCATAATTGCATCTGAGTTCATGTGTTTTAATCTTAAAAAATTTACACATCGCACATATTCAAATTAATTTAAGAGTTTTTAGATAAAAAATATAACATGCTTTAAAATTTTTGAATTAAATCATGTGCCTTAATGTTTAAAAAAACTTACTCGACCTTACATTTAAAAACTAAATCAAGGCATTTAGAATTTCAAAATTTACACCACTTCCTTTAATCATACTAACTCAGGAGTTTTAGTGCTAATAATTTACTCCACCTCATATTTTTAGTGCTAATAATTTACTCCCCCTCATATTTTTAGTGCTAATAATTTACTCCCCCTCATATTTTTAGTGCTAATAATTTACTCCCCCTCATATTTTTAGTGCTAATAATTTTTTCCTCCTCATATTTTTAGTGCTAATAATTTACTCCCCCTCATATTTTTAGTGCTAATAATTTACTCCATCTCATATTTTTAAACTAAATCAAAGGTTTCAGTATTTCAATGTTCAGAATTTGCTTAGATTGATTCATTTTTAAGATTTATTGTATTGAAGTAGTATCAGGCAGCATTTGCTTATGCACAAATACCCTTGGGAAAGGTATTAATCTGTTTCTTCCCTCCAGTTATGGGTTAAATAATAGAACAGATTGGGTTATATAGCTTTTGCTGGCAACCAGTATACCACAGTAAGCAATGGCAACATACTGTGAGATAATCTACTGCTTAGTCAGTCATGTCTCTTTTGAGACATGATCACCCAAAGCATGTATCACATATGGCACTTAACTGACTGACTAGATTGGTGGCTGGGTTTCATCATTTTCTTGCATTCACTTATGTACAAATACCATTGGAAAAGGTATTAATTCTTCTTTTCCCTCCAGTTATGGGTTAAATAATAGAACAGATTGGGTTCTCTAGCCTTGGCTGTGTTATGGTGAACTCACCTGTCTAGGGCTTGTGGACTCTCCCTCCTAATATATGTAACAGTATAACGAGTAGTCAGAGAGAAAATATGAGTCAGCGACCTGGCAAGTTACTCTGCATTATTACGTGATAAGACAAAGTTGCCACCTGTACGTCACACCTAAGGGACCAACATTTGTACTTACATACAACGCACGATCTTCTGTGTTGTACTCCACAACAACTTGGCACGAGGATTCAAACAAACTTCACATGTCCACAACAACTTGGCAACAAGCTATTCGAATTCACTGCAGACTTTTTCCTCCATATTAAATTGGCATTTAGCTCCTCGAAATCGTTAATGACCCCCTCCACAACAACCTGAGTGCTAGTTATTTGGCCCCCTTGCTGAAGCTCCACCATTCTGGCAATGAAGGATGTTAAAAGTGTATTTTTGGAATTTATAAAATTCCAAAGCGAACAACAAACAAATGCTCAGGAAAGATTGGAGAAGTTTATACTGGAACAACAGAAAATCCACAGTGAGCAAGAGGCAAAAACTTTGGAGCAACAAATGAAATTTCAAGAAACAATAGAAAAAATTCAGATAAATTTTCAAAAACTAATTCTTGAAGTAACTTCGAATAGGAAAGAGTCATTTCCACAATTCAATTCTTTCCCAGAAAGTACTGTATGTAACGCGGTTGAAAAATGTTCATACCTTCCAGAACAGGAGGTACCTTTCGCGACATCCTTAAAAAAGTATGAAGATGTTTACAGTCTGCACTGTAAATCATGGAGTGACGCGAAAACACTACGACTTCTCCTTAGTAAATTGGGAATGACAAAGCATACTAAATTGGTTAATTATATTTTACCAAGAAAGACTAGCGAATTGGCATTTGCCGAGATGGTTGAAATATTTACAGAACTTTTTAGCCCCAAAACATCTCTCTTCCACAAGAGGTGGAAATTCTTAAATTTAACGAGAGACAAAGAAGAGGATTATATTACGTTCACATCTAACGTAAACAAGCACTGCCAAGATTTTAGACTCACAGAATTAAGTGCTGACAACTTTAAATGCTTAATTTTCGTACAAGGATTAGTCGCTGCTAAGGATGCAGAAATACAACGAAGAATGCTGAGTAAACTGGAGAACGAGCCAAATATCACGTTATAATAAGTCGCGGAAGACTGCGAAAGGTTTTGTAAGTGTAAAGCAGGATTCAAAGAAAATAGAAGAACCGGGCGTGGCACATATTAAAATTCCACAACAGACTGGCAACCATTCTGCCACAGAAAGCAATGGCCACCTGCTGTGGGATATTCTTCTGTCCAGTCAGTCATGTCTCTTTTGAGACATGATCGCCCAAAGTGTGTATCCTGTATGGCATTTAACTGACTGATCAGGCAGCACCAAATAGCAATTTTCTTTCTCCTTTATGTGCCATGTTCTTTTAGGAAATAAGCAATCATGGGCTTCCACTTGCCTGTATCCCTTGTCACTCTTAACACATTTCCTCTTGATATCTATCTTGGTATCTATCTTGGTATCTATCCCAAACCATGTTTCACTGTCCAATTGTTCATGTCCATCAAGTACGTTTCACATTGCTTTTCCCTGTTCCTCTTTCTCTCTATCCATCCTGTGAGTATTAGATTCTCCAAGCCTTCCTCCACACTGAGCATGTCACTAATATTGTTTAATGTGAAAGCAGGATATTGTAAAAATATCTACTGCAGATTGAATTAACAAACAAGACTTGCTCAAATTTGGCCTTGTGCCAAGCTTGGCTGACTGAAATAGAATCAGATTAAAATCTAGCAAAAGTCTCTTTTCATTTATTAATGATGACAAATGAACAAATTCAAAAGTTAAATCAATTAATTTTTGCTTAAAAGCTCTCCACATAAAATTTCAAACAATAAAATTATTTTGTTTGAAATCTTTAAAATAGACATCAAGACAGAAACTTCTGCTACCTCTTTCTGATGTTAAGTATAAGTTATCTCTTTGCTTGCATCCTTGCTAAAATCTTGTTTTTCACATGCTTGACTCATTGTATCCTCAGCATCCTTCTGTAGAACCACATTTCAGTTGTTTCAAGTCTCACCTTCATCTTTGAGGAGATTGTCCACCATTTTCTGCCATGTAAGAGGACAGACATCATATAACAGTTCAGTACTCTTTTCTTTGTCTTTTTTTCAAGAGACTTCAGTTGTTTTTTCCTGATGCTAAGTATAAATTTTCTTTTTTTTTATATCCTCACCAAAACCTCATCGTTGTGCACATGTAGGGTCCATGGTGTCTTCAGAATTCATCTGTAGAATCATATTTCTATTGATTCAACTCTCTCCGTCATCTTTGTAGAGATTGTTTATTTGTTTGTTTGTTCCTGTTTAACGGCCTATCAACATCTAAAGGGTCATGTAAGGCCAGAAACATATTTTTATTTTAAATCACAGTTGTTGGTAACATTTTTCATTCAAAAAAGTTTTGTTGGGAATATTTTTTATTCAAAAAAGTTTTGTTGGCAATATATTTCATTCAAAAATGTTTTGTTGGTAAATACTTTCATAGCATTTTGACCCCGGTTTAGGGGTTAACTATTTATCCATAGCTGGGACCCTAACAGATGCTACCACCCTGGGTCAGAGCAGACCTGGGAACAACAGCAATTAAGAGGTGGTTCCATGCTCCTCACAACCTCCCAATCAGCAGCCTTGCTGCCAGATGCAGTTTACTGTCATACCCAGGACCTGTGGAGATTGTGCAGCATTTACTACCATATAAGAGGACAGATATCACATAACAATCCAGTACTCTTCTTTGTTTCAATACCCTGCCTAACTTTTGAAATGTGTCGTTGGCCATGTCAATGTGCCTTTAGGTCTCAGTGTCACACTTTCGATCCTCTGTCAAAATACTTCACACAATACCTTTTTAATAAACTTCAAAATTCTCTTTAATCTGAAAATGTTTTCCCTTGTCTTGTCTGTAAAACTGCTCCCAGAGCCATGAATAGTAAGCTACTCCACACTGAGCATGTCACTAACATTGTTTAATGTGAAAGCAGAATTTGGTAAAAATATCTACTGCAGATTGAATTAATAAAGTACTTCTCGATCCAATTTGGCCTTGTGCCAAACTTACTTGACTGAAGTAGCGTCAGATTAAAATCTAGCAAAAGTCTCTTTTCATTCATTAATGATGACAACTGAACAAATTCAAAGTTAAATAAATCAATTTTTGCTTAAAATCTCTTCACATAAAATTTCAAACAACAAAATCCTTTTGTTTGAAAATCTTTCAAATCGACATCAAAACAAAAATCACAAATTCATCTCAAATCTAATATCTCTGATAAACAGAATGGTTGACTTTGTGCAAAATTTGATACATAAACTTTGACTTTTATGTCAGTTTATTTCAATGTCATTTGTCTGAAAACAAATATCTAGAATTTAAAGCATAATACATTAAACATTGCCAGTGGCAGCCATATTTAAGTTATTCTGCAGTTTCATTGTAGTGATATAATATCAAAACTTTATGTTGCTCTATATTTTCATGTTCATATTGAATGCATTGTGCTCATTGCCAAAAATGGCACTAATTCTGATGTCCAGTAGGTTGCTTATTTCATAATAATTTATCTGCACCTCCAAAAATTATGGCAAATATGAAATTGCTATTTTACAAAAGTCCTTACTCTTATTAGTAGAGTTTTAAGTGTCAGTTTTTAAAAATATATTTTTATAGATATTCTATCAATATGTAGTCTGGTTCCCAACTATGGGTAAATAGAAGGACAGGAGTTGCCTTGGGTGGCAACTGGTTAGGAAAAATTCTAAAATTTTGTTTTCATAACTGTTTCACCCCAAGCAAGACAATACTGTTGTAGAGGAAAGGAAATTAAGAATTAAAATCAACCTTCTTTTTCACTTTTACAAAAATTCACAATGATATGTGAAATCCTGGTTTTTCGCAAATAGAAAAAATATTGACAATGTGCTTAAAGAAAAAGTTGAAACCGAATTTCACGAGTAGATGTTAAATTGATTTTCTGACCAATGGAAGCAATTTGCAAGACTAAAGGGACTTAGTGATCCAGTGCAAAAAATCTAAATGCTATAAATACTTCTGTCAGGGTCAGTGTCAGCCAGACAGATTCACATGGAAGCAGGGGAGATGACAAGTTAAAATCTAACAAGGCAGAAATTTCAAGTCAACTTGGACATAAGGTTGCATCGTACACTTGTTCTCTTTCCCCTTCTTTCTCATGTGCTGATTCTTTTTACTTCTTCTCCATTTAAAGACATTCCTACCAAACAAACACTCATATATACATGCATATGAATAAACTCTCTCCAACAAATTACTACCACAAACATTTCTCGATACCCTTAACTTTCTAATTGAACATTAATTTCCACCACGATTCATGTTATTCTTTTCTTTTAATAAATTTCTATTTTAAAATGAAAAATGTATATTTTCATTCTTCCACTCTTCCACACATCCACACATTTCAACCTGCTGACAACCCATGTCTATTGTACAGGTGTAGAGGCTCATCCCTTGTTCCCTGTTTAGGATGTGGTTTCCGGCTTTCTCTTTTCCAATCTTTTCACTTTTCTTTTTCTTATTTTTTCTTTTTTTTTTTTTTTTCCAATTGGAGTAGATAGACTAAACTATTGCCTGGTTCACACTCCACCCACGTCTATTGTACAGGTGTAGAGGCTCATCCCTTGTTCCCTGTTTAGGATGCGGTTTCCGGTTTTCTCTTTTCCAATCTTCTCACTTTTTTCTTTCGTTTTTTTCAATTGGAGTAGATAGACTAAACTATCGCCCGGTTCACACTCCACCCACGTCTATTGTACAGGTGTAGAGGCTCATCCCTTGTTCCCTGTTTAGGATGTGGTTTCCGGCTTTCTCTTTTCCAATCTTTTCACTTTTCTTTTTCTTATTTTTTCTTTTTTTTTTTTTTCCAATTGGAGTAGATAGACTAAACTATTGCCTGGTTCACACTCCACCCACGTCTATTGTACAGGTGTAGAGGCTCATCCCTTGTTCCCTGTTTAGGATGTGGTTTCCAGCTTTCTCTTTTCCAATCTTTTCACTTTTCTTTTTCTTATTTTTTCTTTTTTTTTTTTTCCAATTGGAGTAGATAGACTAAACTATTGCCTGGTTCACACTCCACCCACGTCTATTGTACAGGTGTAGAGGCTCATCCCTTGTTCCCTGTTTAGGATGCGGTTTCCGGTTTTCTCTTTTCCAATCTTCTCACTTTTTTCTTTCGTTTTTTTCAATTGGAGTAGATAGACTAAACTATCGCCCGGTTCACACTCCACCCACGTCTATTGTACAGGTGTAGAGGCTCATCCCTTGTTCCCTGTTTAGGATGTGGTTTCCGGCTTTCTCTTTTCCAAATCTTTTCATTCTTGCGTAGCCCCCTGCACATCAGTGGTGTTACCGCCTTGCTTGGGGTGATATGATTAAAAAAAACAACAAAAAAAACAACCTTCTGATGAAAATTTTCTGATAATTCTGATGATGACAACATCAGATAAAACTTGTAGGCTGTAGGGAGTTTGGTTATGTATGACACAAGGCTGAATTAATAAACATTAACCATCTCCTGATAGCTACAGTGCCACTGGTGCACAATGAGTGGAGAGGGAAGATAGGAAAGAAAACAGTACAGATGATGTTGTAGAATGGTTAAGATAGAGGTGCGAGTCACAAAGATAGAAGATCACAACTGATGTTGCATTTAAACTTTTGGAGATTAAATTCAAAACCAGTCAGGAAGTGGACCACCTTGCCCAGAGAATAAAGAGGTTTGTGTAGGATTAACACCCCTACCTGTAAACAAGAATTACAGAAGCATTGATGACAATAAACCAGCTCAGAATAGAGTGTGATAACAAGTGGGTGCTGATGGTCTATGCTCTACTGGAAGTGATAAGCTTTAAAAAAAAATGTAGGCTAGTTCCTGTGCGATATCAAAAGTTAAGCAACATCAAATCTGATCATTATCTAGATGGGTGACCTCTTGATGGGTAAGTTCCATTTCCTGTCATGGTTGTTACATTCACTTATGTGCAAATTTCCTTGCAAAACATGAATCCACCTCTCCTCCCTCCAGCCATTGGTTAATTAGTAAGATTTTTATTACTAAACTATTAATATCACCAAAAATACAATTATGTACAAGAAACATATAATTTTGGCATTAAATAAGTTTGATATGTCATTATACAAAAACAACCAACATCCATATCTAGCAATTATAAGGCAGATCATTTTATCACATAATAACAACAGAAAACTAATCCCCCACTTTATGCCCTATAAAATCTTACTCTAATTGTGCTTGTTCCTCTCTTTCTTAGTTTGCATGATGATTATGCCCTGCCAATATCTCATAAACTGGACTATTTTTTTTTGATCACATGGTAAAAAGTGAAAACACACTACTTGGTTTCAGTGAGAAAATGAAAGCAAGAAAGAAAGGAAGTGTAGATTAAGCTGATAAGAACAAATACTACACTTTGATCTTAGCAAAAAAGCTGAGTAGCAACTATATATTTTTTTTTTATCATGTCACCCCAAGCAAGGCATTCCACTTCCACTATAGCGCAGGGAGTTAAATTGGGCAATAGATGAGTTAGGATGTACATAGGGGGAGATTTGGAGAGAATGGGTGTGAGTTACTGTGTTAGGAGGTGTCTATTGACCTTACATTTAAACTCCTGGAGGTTATAGCCATCAGGGAAGCTAGCATGCGGAAGGGAATTCCACAGGCGGGAAGTGCGAGAAAAGAAGCTGTTGGAGTAGAAATTGCGGTTACATTTCATCGGTTTCACTGTAAAAGGGTGGGACCTAGTTGCCAATCTAGTATCTCGTGCAAACTCACACCTGGGGGCACCAGTGATTTAAGTTCATCAGAGCAGAAGCCATGAAAGTATTTATAGAAGAGGCACAGGGAAGCCACATCATGCCGGTGAGAGAGTGACTGCAGGCGGTCAGCTTTCTTGCCACCAATTTTGGCAGGGTGGAACACAAAGTCTGTTTAACCCAAGCATGTGTACCCAGACCAGGTAATAAAATAGCCCAGTCCTTGCAAACATCAGTTGCACTAGCATCAGTATTACTTTCAATTCCGCCTCTTTAGGGAAATGAGAGATGTTTTACTGTGGGCGACTGTTTCCCAAGACTGAGCAGCAATAAATAATATTTTCATTTGTGCTCTCTCCAAAGATAGAGACACAATGAAGTTGTGCTCTGTCTGAAAACATGAACACAACTGATAGATGAAATGTAGTTTATCTGCCCAAGAGTAGATACTACACTTTGACTGCAGTCCAATGTCTGAGATGTCACAATGACTGTGATAATGTGCCATTTTACTGAGAGAAATGTTTGTAAAATGCAGATTTGGTTTGTTTTGTATTAATATGAGTTAAACCTTGCTGTCCAAAGGATGTTGATGATCATAGCTCTTGTGAGAAAAATATGCGTCCTCCAGCAGGAATTAAACCTGTGCCCCTTGGGGAAAGAGTCATTAGATCTGACATACTTCAGACTGCTCGGTCATATAGAACCTTCCAATCAAACAAAGTCTGAATAGTGCTTTTGAACACACACTTCTTCCAATTCTTGAAATATTCAGGCCAATAGATATATTAGGACCTTGAATATTCAAGCTTTGTTTAATCAGAAGGTACTACGAGTGGTCAAAGTACGCCATCTCTAGTGATGGTTTTTTTTAGAAGACAAATCTTGACAGAGGACACATATTTTCTAACAATAACATTTTTTAATTTACATTCGTTGTTTTTGGTTGCTTTTTTCTAATCACCAGTCATCACCCTGTTAAATATTGCTGCCTTATTCAACAGATCAGATAAAATGTGAAGTGGACATTTTTTGCTTGTCAGTGAGATTTGAGACTCCATCTTTGAGGAAATGTCTCTTTTTCAAATACTCAGAATCTTTCTTAGAGTACACAGGTTCAAATTTTGCAGAGGACTCATAGTTTCTAACAAGATTTATCAAATATTCAGGTCAGTAGTTGTAAATAAATAAATATATTGTTTAATAGTAACAGTAGAGCTTCTACTCAAATATGAGTATCCATTAAAAATAATGTTTAAACTATGTATCCCATAATATCAGGAATAAACAGTGCATTCTACAAATTAGCAAAATCAAAATAGAAATGTCAGAAAGCAATGCCAATTTCATAAGGATACTCACAGCAGCAAATAAATAATTTTGGTTGTTTTTGTTTTATAGCATACTAGCAGTATAGCCCGGCATTGCTCGGGTGTAATGAAAGCTTTAAAACTAATCCATGGTCCTGAAGCTCAGACTCTTTGGACGTTAGCACGAAAGACTAAAAGCAATAGTTGTTTCCGGTTAAAGCAAAACCATAGACTGAAAGAAAAATGAATGGATGTAAGTCAAATTTTGATTTCCTGGTATTGATATCAAATAAGTTTTTTGTCGTAAACAGAATTTTGAAGGTTAAATAAGTCCTCTGAGTAAATGGCATCATGGCTGAGACTAAGAACTACAATTATACCTACTTAGAGTCAAACCCAAAGCAAAAACTAAAATAAAAGAGCTGAAAAAATACAGACATACAGGTAGATAAACAGATACACAAACAAACATCTTGCCTTTTATATATATATATATTATCGGTTTTCTGCACTATTGTAAGAACTGCAACCTCGAAACTTCTGAATATCACTTCTTATGTCTTTGTCTATGAGTGTATCAAATTTGGTTAAAATCGGACCACTCCTTCTATAACCCTATTTTTTTGATTATCGATTTTCAATATTTATTGGGTGTACCTTGACACAAAACCTAGCTAAGAACACTTGCAGACGCTTATAGTACAACTGTGTAAATCTTCAAGAAAATTGGTTCAGTTGTTTCGGTCTCTAGAGGTAACAGACACACACACACAGACACACACACACACACAGACACACAGACAAAGTTCCATTTATAAATAAATTTAGATCAACCTTGGTGGGTCATTTATTGCCAACTAAATTTTATTTATTTATTGCTGGTAATACCCTTTTCTTTTTCAATAATTTATTGTTGTTTTTATATAAGTTTTGTGTCTAGTAATACTTTTTTCTTTTCAAGTATCAAGATTCATTGAGATTTCTTTTTTTAGGGCGGGGTCCCAAAGTCCTACCCTGTTATTTAACCCATAACTGAAGGGAATAGATAAATTAATACCTTTCCCAAGGGTACCAGTGCTTAAGTGAATGCAGGGTATTCAACTGGAATTTGAACTCAGCTCATCGATTTCTCTTTCCCAGTCGATATCCATTGCACCACAATGCACATTCGTCACTAAACGCTTACAGCACCTGGTATTCCCAAGTGATCACCCATCTAAATACTGACCAGGCTCAACGTTGCTTAACTGCGATGATCGAGCGAGAACTGGTGTATTCAACGTGATATGGCCGTAAGCCCAAATAAATAAAAGCAGCAGTTAATAAAACAATGAAAAATTGTGATCTTAATATTTTCAGATGTTAAAAAAATTTAAATTAATTAAAATATCATAAAAAAAATCTCAGGGAATGTGAGTGTCAGTCTGAATAATTTATGAAAAAAATTAAATATTTTCCATAAAATATTTGCTCTTTGTAAACATTGATATTGTGTGTTCTAGGTATTTATGAACACATCTTCCACAGGCCATAAATGAAAAATTACACATGATTTTCTGCGTCATGTGTGCAAATTTTAACAGTCTCATTACTATTTTAGACATATTAACCTGAGAACGAATGCACTTTGTGGTGCAGTGGATATCAGTTCAGAACAAAAAATCAGGGAGCCGAGTTCAAATTTCAGTTGAATTCCCTGTATTAACTTATATGCAAATAACCTTGGAAAAGGTATTAATCCGTCTCTTTCCACTCGTTATGGCTAAAATAATAGGACAGATTGGGTTCTTAAATAATAAGACAGATTGGGTTCTTAAATAATAGGACAGATTGGGTTCTTAAATAATAGGACAGATTGGGTTCTTAAATAATAAGACAGATTGGGTTCTTAAATAATAGGACAGATTGGGTTCTTAAATAATAAGACAGATTGGGTTCTTAAATAATAAGACAGATTGGGTCCTTAAATAATAGTACAGATTGGGTTCTTAACAATAGGACAGATTGGTTCTTAAATAATAAGACAGATTAAGTTCTTAAATAATAAGACAGATTGGGTTTGGAATAATAGGACAGATTGGGTTCTTAAATAATAGGACAGATTGGGTTCTTAAATAATAAGACAGATTGGGTTCTTAAATAATAGGACAGATTGGGTTCTTAAATAATAAGACAGATTGGGTTCTTAAATAATAGGACAGATTGGGTTCTTAAATAATAGGACAGATTGGGTTCTGGGCCAATAAGTCAGATTGCCTAAATACCAAGAGATTGTTCTTAAACAATAGTATATTTGGGGTTCTTAAATAATAAGACAAATTGGGTTCTTAAATAATAAGACAGATTGGGTTCTAACAGGACAGATTGGGTTCTTAAATAATAGGACAGATTGGGTTCTTAAAATAATAAGACAGATTGGGTTCTTAAATAATAAGACAGATTGGGTTCTTAAACAATAGGACAGATTGGGTTCTTAAATAATAGGACAGATTGGGTTCTTAAATAATAAGACAGATTGGGTTCTTAAATAATAAGACAGATTGGGTTCTTAAATAATAGGACAGGTTGGGTTCTTAAATAATAAGACAGATTGGGTTCTTAAATAATAGGACAGATTGGGTTCTTAAATAATAGGACAGATTAGTTCTTAAATAATAAGACAGATTGGGTTCTTAAATAATAAGACAGATTGGGTTCTTAAATAATAGGACAGATTGCCCTCTTAAATAATAGGACAGATTGGGTTCTTAAATAATAAGACAGATTGGGTTCTTAAATAATAAGACAGATTGAGTTCTCTAAATAATAGGACAGATTGGGTTCTTAAATAATAAGACAGATTGCTCCAAATAATAAGACAGATTGGGTTCTTAACAATAAGACAGAGATTGGGTTCTTAAATAATAAGACAGATTGGGTTCTTAAATAATAGGACAGATTGGGTTCTAACACAAGATGATTGGGTTCTTAAATAATAGGACAGATTGGGTTCTTAAATAATAAGACAGATTGGGTTCTTAAATAATAAGACAGATTGGGTTCTTAAATAATAGGACAGATTGGGTTCTTAAATAATAAGACAGATTGGGTTCTTAAATAATAAGACAGATTGGGTTCTTAAATAATAGGACAGATTGGGTTCTTAAATAATAAGACAGATTGGGTTCTTAAATAATAAGACAGATTGGGTTCTAAAATAATAGGACAGATTGGGTTCTTAAATAATAGGACAGATTGGTTCTTAAATAATAAGACAGATTGGGTTCTTAAATAATAAGACAGATTGAGTTCTTAAATAATAGGACAGATTGGGTTCTTAAATAATAAGACAGATTGGGTTCTTAAATAATAAAGACAGATTGGCTCCTAAATAATAAGACAGATTGGGTTCTTAAATAATAGTATAGATTGGGTTCTTAAATAATAAGACAGATTGGGTTCTTAAATAATAAAACAGATTAGTTCTAAATAAGGACAGATTGGGTTCTAAATATTAAGCCATTGGGTTCTTAAAATAATAAGACAGATTGGGTTCTTCAATAATAGGACAGATTGCCCTTAAATAATAAGACAAATTGGGTTCTTAAATAATAGGACTGATTGGGTCCTTAAATATAGGACAGATTGGTTCTTAACACAGGACAGATTGGGTTCTTAAATAATAGGAGAGATTGGGTTCTTAAATAATAAGACAAATTGGGTTCTTAAATAATAAGACAGATTGTTCTAAATAATAAGACAGATTGAGTTCTTAAATAATAGGGACAGATTGGGTTCTCTAAATAATAGTACAGATTGGGTTCTTAAATAATAGGACAGATTGGGTTCTTAAATACTGGGATACAGATTGGGTTCTTAAATAATAGGACAGATTGGGTTCTTAAATAATAAGACAGATTGGGTTCTTAAATAATAGGACAGATTGGGTTCTTAAACAATAAGACAGATTGGGTTCTTAAATAATAGGACAGATTGGGTTCTTAAAATAATAGACAGATTGGGTTCTTAAATAATAAGACAGATTGGGTTCTTAAATAATAAGACAGATTGAGTTCTTTAAATAATAGGACAGATTGGGTTCTTAAATAATAAGACAGATTGGGTTCTTAAATAATAAGACAGATTGGGTTCTTAAATAATAAGACAGATTGGTTCCTAAAATAATAAGACAGATTGGGTTCTTAAATAATAGGGACAGATTGCTCTAAATAATAAGACAGATTGGGTTCTTAAATAGGACAGACTGGGTTCTTAAATAATGATGATTGGTTCTTAAATAATAAGACAGATTGGGTTCAAATAATAGGAAGGATTGCCCTTAAATAATAAGACAGATTGGGTTCTTAAATAATAAGACAGATTGGGTTCTTAAATAATAGGACAGATTGGGTTCTTAAATACAGACAGATTGGGTTCTTAAATAATAAGACAGATTGGGTTCTTAACAATAGGACAGATTGGTTCAAATAATAGGACAGATTGGGTTCTTAAATAAGACATTGGGTTCTTAAATAATAAGACAGATTGAGTTCTTAAATAATAGGACAGATTGGGTTCTTAAATAATAAGACAGATTGGGTTCTTAAATAATAAGACAGATTGGGTTCTTAAATAACAGGACAGATTGGGTTCTTAAACAATAGGACAGATTGGGTTCTTAAATAATAAGACAGATTGGGTCTTTAAATAATAAGACAGATTGAGTTCTTAAAATAATAAAGACAGATTGGGTCTTTAAATAATAAGACAGATTGGTTCTTAAAACAATAAGACAGATTGGGTTCTTAAATAATAAGACAGATTGGGTTCTTAAATAATAAGACAGATTGGGTTCTTAAATAATAGGACAGATTGGGTTCTTAAATAATAAGACAGATTGGGTTCTTAAATAATAGGACAGATTGGGTTCTTAAATAATAAGACAGATTGGGTTCTTAAACAATAAGACAGATTGGGTTCTTAAATAATAGGACAGATTGGGTTCTAAATAATAAGACAGATTGGGTTCTGTGTCAATAAGACAGATTGGGTTCTTAAACAGGACAGATTGGGTTCTTAAATATTAAGCCAGATTGGGTTCTAAAATAATAAGACAGATTGGGTTCTTCAATAATAGGACAGATTGCCTCAAATAATAAGACAAATTGGGTTCTAAATAATAGGACTGATTGGGTCCCTAAATAATAGGACAGATTGGGTTCTTAAATAATAAGACAGATTATTCTTAAAATAATAGGACAGATTGGGTTCTTAAATAATAGGACAGATTGGGTTCTTAAATAATAAGACAGATTGGTTCTTAAATAATAGGGCATATTTGGTTTCAAATAATAAGACAGATTGGGTTCTTAAATAATAGGACAGATTGGGTTCTAAATAATAGGACAGATTGGGTTCTTAAATAATAAGTCAGACTAAGTTCTAAATAATAAGAGATTGGGTTCCCAAATAATAGGACAGATTGTCTTTAAATAATAAGACAACCTGGGTTCTTAAATAATAAGACAGATTGGCTCCTTAAATAATAGGACAGATTGGTTCTTAAATAATAGGACAGATTGGGTTCTTAAATAATAAGACAGATTGGGTTCTTAAATAATAAGACAGATTGGGTTCTTTAAATAATAGGACAGATTGGGTTCTTAACACAGGGACAGATTGTGCCCAACAATAAGACAGATTGGGTTCTTAAACAATAAGACAGAGATTGGGTTCTTAAAATAATAGTACAGGTTGGGTTCTTAAATAATAAGACTGTCTTAACAATAGGACAGTTGGGTTCTTAAATAATAGGACAGATTGGGTTCTTAAATAAGACAGATTGGGTTCTTAAAATAATAAGAGATTGCCCTTAAATAATAGGACAGATTGGGTTCTTAAATAATAGGACAGATTGGGTTCTTAAATAATAAGACAGATTGGTTCTTAAATAATAAGACAGATTGAGTTCTTAAATAATAGGACAGATTAAATTTAAACAATAAGACAGATTGGGTTCTTAAATAATAAGACAGATTGGTTTTAAATAATAAGACAGATTGGGTTCTTAAACAATAAGACAGACTGGGTTCTAAATAATAGGACAGATTGGGTTCTTAAATAATAAGACAGATTGGGTTCTTAAATAATAGGACAGATTGGGTTCTTAAATAATAAGACAGATTGCCTTAAACAATAAGACAGATTGGGTTCTTAAATAATAGGACAGATTGGGTTCAAATAATAAGACAGATTGGGTTCTTAAATAATAAGACAGATTGGGTTCTTAAATAATAGGACAGATTGGGTTCTAAATAATAAGACAGATTGGGTTCTTAAACAATAAGACAGATTGGGTTCTTAAAATAATAGGACAGATTGCTCCTAAATAATAGGACAGATTGGGTTCTTAAATAATAAGACAGATTGGGTTCTTAAATAATAAGACAGATTGAGTTCTTAAAATAATAGGACAGATTGGTCATTCTAAATAATAAGACAGATTGGCTCAAAGAAGCAGCAAGACAGATTGGGTTCTAACAATAAGACAGATTGCTCCTAAATAATAGGACAGATTGCCTCAAATAATAAGAGATTGGGTTCTTAAATAATAAAACAGATTGCTCTAAATAATAGGACAGATTGGGTTCTTAAATATTAAGCCAGATTGGGTTCTTAAATAATAAGACAGATTGGGTTCTTCAATAATAGGACAGATTGGGTTCTTAAACAATAAGACAAATTGCCCTTAAATAATAGGACTGATTGGGTCCTTAAATAATAGGACAGATTGGGTTCTAACAATAGGACAGATTGGGTTCTTAAATAATAGGAGAGATTGGTTCTTAAATAATAAGACAAATTGGGTTCTTAAATAATAAGACAGATTGTTCTTAAATAATGACAGATTGAGTTCTTAAATAATAGGAGACAGATTGGGTTCTTAAATAATAGGACAGATTGCTCTTAAATAATAGGACAGATTAAGCCTTAAATAATAAGACAGATTGGGTTCTTAAACATGATGATTGGGTTCCAACAATAAGACAGATTGGGTTCTTAAATAATAGGACAGATTGCTCTAAATAATAAGACAGATTGTCTAAATAATAGGACAGATTAAGTTCTTAAATAACAGGGACAGATTGGGTTCTTAAATAATAAGACAGATTGCCTCAAATAATAAGACAGATTGAGTTCTTAAAATAACAGGACAGATTGGGTTCTAAATAATAAGACAGATTGGGTTCTTAAATAATAAGACAGATTGGGTTTCAAATAATAAGACAGATTGCTCCAAATAATAAGACAGATTGGGTTCTAAAATAATAGGACAGATTGGGTTTCCAAATAATAAGACAGATTGGGTTCTTAAATAATAGGACAGATTGGGTTCTTAAATAATAAGACAGATTGGGTTCTTAAATAATAAGACAGATTGGGTTCTTAAATAATAGGACAGATTGGGTTCTTAAATAATAAGACAGATTGGGTTCTTAAATAAGACAGATTGGGTTCTTAAATAATAGGACAGATTGGGTTCTTAAATAATAAGACAGATTGGGTTCTTTAAATAATAAGACAGACTGGGTTCTTAAATAATAGGACATGGGTTCTTAAATAATAGGACAGATTGCTCTTAAATAATAAGACAGATTGGGTTCTTAAATAATAAAGACAGATTGAGTTCTTAAATAATAGGACAGATTGGGTTCTTAAATAATAAGACAGATTGGTTCTTAAATAATAAGACAGATTGGGTTTTAAATAATAGGACAGATTGGGTTCTTAAATAATAGGACAGATTGCTCCAACACAAGACAGATTATTCTTAAATAATAAGACAGATTGAGTTCTTAAATAATAGGACAGATTGGGTTCTTAAATAATAAGACAGATTGGGTTCTAAATAATAAGACAGATTGGCTCTTAAATAATAAGACAGATTGGGTTCTTAAATAATAAGACAGATTGGTTCCTTAAATAATAGGACAGATTGGGTTCTTAAATAATAAGACAGATTGGGTTTCAGTCATTAGACAGATTGCTCTAAATAATAAGACAGATTGGGTTCTTAAATAATAAGACAGATTGGGTTCTTAAATAATAGGACAGATTGGGTTCTTAAATAATAAGACAGATTGGGTTCTTAAATAATAAGACAGATTGGGTTCTTAAATAATAGGACAGATTGGGTTCTTAAATATTAAGCCAGATTGGGTTCTTAAATAATAAGACAGATTGGGTTCTTCAATAATAGGACAGATTGGCTCCTAAATAATAAGACAAATTGTCTAAATAATAGGACTGATTGGGTCCTTAAATAATAGGACAGATTGGGTTCTAAATAATAAGACAGATTGGCTCTAAATAATAGGACAGATTGGGTTCTTAAATAATAGGAGAGATTGGGTTCTAAACAATAAGACAAATTGGGTTCTTAAATAATAAGACAGATTGGGTTCTTAAATAATAAGACAGATTGAGTTCTTAAATAATAGGACAGATTGGGTTCTTAAATAATAGGACAGATTGGGTTCTTAAATAATAGGACAGATTGGGTTCTTAAATAATAAGACAGATTGGGTTCTTAAATAATAGGACAGATTGGGTTCTTAAATAATAAGACAGATTGGGTTCTTAAATAATAGGACTGATTGGGTTCTTAAATAATAAGACAGATTGGGTTCTTAAATAATAAGACAGATTGGGTTCTTAAATAATAGGACAGATTGGTTTCTTAAATAATAAGACAGATTGGGTTCTTAAATAATAAGACAGATTGGGTTCTTAAATAATAGGACAGATTGCCCTTAAATAATAAGACAGGATTGCCTAAATAATAAGACAGATTGCCCTTAAATAATAAGACAGATTGGGTTCTTAAAATAATAGGACAGATTGGGTTCTTAAATAATAAGACAGATTGGGTTCTTAAATATTAGGACAGATTGGGTTCTTAAATAATAAGACAGATTGGGTTCTTAAATAATAAGACAGATTGAGTTCTTAACAATAGGACAGATTGGGTTCTTAAATAATAAGACAGGTTGGGTTCTTAAATAATAGGACAGATTAGGTTCTTAAATAATAAGACAGATTGGGTTCTAACAATAAGACAGATAGGGTTCTTAAATAATAAGACAGATTGGGTTCTTAAATAATAGGACTGATTGGTTTCTTAAATAATAAGACAGATTGGGTTCTTTAAATAATACACAGATTGGGTTCTTAAATAATAGGACAGATTGGTTTCTTAAATAATAAGACAGATTGGGTTCTTAAATAATAAGACAGATTGGGTTCTTAAAATAATAGGACAGATTGGGTTCTTAAATAATAAGACAGATTGCTCCCTAAATAATAAGACAGATTGGGTTCTTAAATAATAAGACAGATTGGGTTCTTAAATAATAGGACAGATTGGGTCTCTTAAATAATAAGACAGATTGGGTTCTTAAATAATAAGACAGATTGAGTTCTTAAATAATAGGACAGATTGGGTTCTTAAATAATAAAGATGATTGGGTTCTTAAATAATAAGACAGGATTGGGTTCTTAAATAATAGGACAGATTGGGTTCTTAAATAATAAGACAGATTGCTCCTAAATAATAAGACAGATTGGGTTCTTAAATACACAGGACAGATTGGGTTCTTAAATAATAGGACAGATTGGGTTCTTAAATAATAAGACAGATTGGGTTCTTAAATAATAGGACAGATTGGGTTCTTAAATAATAGGACTGATTGGGTTCTTAAATAATAAGACAGATTGGGTTCTTAAATAATAAGACAGATTGGGTTCTTAAATAATAGGACAGATTGGGTTCTTAAATAATAAGACAGATTGGGTTCTTAAATAATAGGACAGATTGGGTTCTTAAATAATAAGACAGATTGGGTTCTTAAATAATAAGACAGATTGGGTTCTTAAATACAGGACAGATTGCCCTTAAATAATAGTATGTAGATTGGGTTCTTAAATAATAAGACAGATTGGGTTCTTACAACAATAGGACAGATTGGGTTCTTAAATAATAGGACTGATTGGGTTCTTAAATAATAAGACAGATTGCCCTTAAATAATAAGACAGATTGGGTTCTTAAATAATAGGACTGATTGGGTTCTTAAATAATAAGACAGATTGGGTTCTTAAATAATAAGACAGATTGGGTTCTTAAATAATAGGACAGATTGGTTTCTTAAATAATAAGACAGATTGGGTTCTTAAATAATAAGACAGATTGCTCCAAATGGCCATGACAGATTGCCCTCAAATAATAGGACAGATTGGGTTCTTAAATAATAAGACAGATTGGGTTCTTAAATAATAAGACAGATTGAGTTCTTAAATAATAGGACAGATTGGGTTCTTAAATAATAAGACAGATTAAATTTAAATAATAAGACAGATTGGGTTCTTAACAATAGGACAGATTGGGTTCTTAAATAATAAGACAGATTGGGTTCTTAAATAATAAGACAGATTGGGTTCTTAACAATAGGACAGATTGGGTTCTTAAATAATAAGACAGATTGGGTTCTTAAATAATAGGACAGATTGGGTTCTTAAATAATAAGACAGATTGGGTTCTTAAATAATAAGAGAGATTGGGTTCTTAAATAATAAGACAGATTGGGTTCTTAAATAATAAGACAGATTGGGTTCTTAAATAATAGGACAGATTGGTTTCTTAAATAATAAGACAGATTGGGTTCTTAAATAATAAGACAGATTGGGTTCTTAAATAATAGGACAGATTGGGTTCTTAAATAATAAGACAGATTGGGTTCTTAAATAATAAGACAGATTGGGTTCTTAAATAATAAGACAGATTGGGTTCTTAAATAATAGGACAGATTGGGTTCTTAAATAATAAGACAGATTGGGTTCTTAAATAATAAGACAGATTGGGTTCTTAAATAATAGGACAGATTGGTTTCTTAAATAATAAGACAGATTGGGTTCTTAAATAATAAGACAGATTGGGTTCTTAAATAATAGGACAGATTGGGTTCTTAAATAATAAGACAGATTGGGTTCTTAAATAATAAGACAGATTGGGTTCTTAAATAATAGGACAGATTGGTTTCTTAAATAATAAGACAGATTGGGTTCTTAAATAATAAGACAGATTGGGTTCTTAAATAATAGGACAGATTGGGTTCTTAAATAATAAGACAGATTGGGGTCTTAAATAATAAGACAAATTGGATTCTTAAATAATAGGACAGATTGGGTCCTTAAATAATAGGACAGATTGGGTTCTTAAATAATAAGACAGATTGGGTTCTTAAATAATAGGACAGATTGGGTTCTTAAATATTAGGACAGATTGGGTTCTTAAATAATAAGACAGATTGGGTTCTTAAATAATAAGACAGATTGGGTTCTTAAATAATAAGACAGATTGAGTTCTTAAATAATAGGACAGATTGGTTTCTTAAATAATAGGACAGATTGGGTTCTTAAATAATAGGACAGATTGGGTTCTTAAATAGTAGGACAGATTGGGTTCTTAAATAACAGGACAGATTGGGGTTGCTTTGTTTTGTATTTTTTTGGACGAGTTGTTACTCTTGTTTTTCTCTTTTTCAAGTTTTCCTCATTTTTTTACGATGGCATCTTCTTCAGAAACTCCAAGAATGGCTTTATTCAAAAATTTCGCAGTGGATTCAGTTGTTGAACATGCGCAAACAAAACAGTTAATTGCACAGGATCGATTTATGGTTGTATGAAAAACTGAACCCCCAACAAAAATTGTTTAAATGTTGAAATTTTTACAAATTTTTTTCTCAATTGGAAAGTTTAGGGTTTAATCCATAAGATTACACTGAAAAAAGTCAAAAATCAACAAATTTACAGGTGGTGGTAATGTACCGGCGAGTGGTTCCAAGATGGAGGATTGATTTACTATAACGTTGTATGAAAAACTGAGCCCCCACTAAAATTGTTTAAATATTGAAATTGGAACCACTCGCGTTGGAGTTGCTTTGTTTTGTATTTTTTGGACGAGTTGTTGCTCTTGTTCTTGTTTTTTTCAAGTTTTCTTCAGTTCTTTCGATGACATCTTCCTCGGAAACTCCAAGAATGGCTTTATTCAAAAATTTTGCAAAGGATTCAGTTGTTGAATATACGCAAGCAAAAAAGTTAATTGCACAGGATTGATTTACTATAAGGTTGTATGAAAAACTGAGTCCTCCCACTAAAATTGTTTAAATGTTGAAAGTTTTTTGTCAATCAGAAAGTTTGGGGTTTAATCAATAAGATTGCACTGAAAAAATTAAAAAAAAATGATAATCAACCAATTTCTACCGCAGAAAGCAATGGCAACCTACTGTGAGATAATCTCTTGCCCAGTCAGTCATGTCTCTTTCAAGACATGATCGCCCAAGCGTGTATCCGTATGGCACTTGACTGACTGAACCTAAGAACACTAACCATGGATATATAGTACCAAATGACACCATTTTAATAACAATTTAATTACAATTTTCGGTACCTTATTCAGTCAGTTAAGTGCCATATGTGATACACGCTTGGGCGATCATATCTCGAAAGAGTCATGACTGACTGGGCAGAAGATTATCCCGCAGTAGGTTGCCATTGCTTTCTGCGGTAGACTGGTTTCCGACCAAGGCTATAGAACCCAGTCTGTCCTGCTATTTAACCCATAACTGGAAGGAAGAGATGGATTAATACCTTTCCCAAGGGTATATGTGCGTAAGTGAATACAATGGATTCAACTGGAATTCGAACTCGGCTCCCCGGTTTCTCGTTCCGAGCCGATATCCACTGTACCACAACGCACATCTGCTACATATTAGACTGAGACCGATGTGCAACATTATGTCCACCTGTTTGTTTGTTTGTTTGTTGCCGTAGTGGTCGTCTGCCAGTACTTTATTATCTTACCTAAATAATATGTTTATCAGTTCCTATTAATGTTAACTCAAAGTACAAATTTTGAAGTGCTTGCATGTAAAATATTTCAGATATATATATTTATATTTAATATTTTTTTGATATTTTCAAAATCTGGTATGATATAGCCATGGTTAGTAGCGGTGTAACTTTAATTGATGGTCAGTCTTCCAGGGTTAAGTGCATTAATATGGCAGCTTCTAATTTGACAATGGAAGCTAAAAAATATCATCTATCAGTCAAATTCCTTGCATTCACTTACATGCAAATAACCCTTGGGAAAGGTATTAATCCATCTCTTCCCTCCAGTTATGGGTTAAATAATAGGGCAGATTGGGTTCTGTAGCCTTGGCTGGCAACCAGTCTATTGCAGAAATCAATGGCAACCTATTGCGGGATAATCTTCTGTGCAATCAGTCATGTCTCTTTCGAGACATGATCACTCAAGCGTGTATTCCGTATGGCATTTGACTAACTGACTGAACTTAAGAACGTCATTTTAATTACCATTTAATCAAATTTCAGTACATGATTTTCTTACCTAAATAATGATATAAACGATTATTTATATATATATATATATATATATATATATATATATATAATGTTACTATTAATGTTAACTCAACGTACAAATTTTAAAGTGCCTGCATGTAAAATAAATAAATAAAGATTTATATTTAATATATTTTTGATATTGGTTAGTAGCGGTGTAACTTTAGTTGATGGTTAGTGCTCCAGGGTTAAGACCATTAATATGGCAGCTTCTAATTTAACAATGGAAACTAAAAAATACCATCTAGCAGTCATGTAACAACATAGTGACTTAGAAATACCTCCTATCATGAAAGTAATAATAGCCAGCTCTGTGCAAGGCCACGGGATATACTCAAAGTGTTGCACACTGCACACAATTTAAATTATTCATGATAGTTCTGGGAGTCTTGAGCAATATTGACCATGGCTGCTACCATATTTCTTGCCACAGGATTTTTAACTCTGCCACCATCATCAACATTCTAAACACAGGGATTTAAGCCCTAGATTGACAGGTTAGCCATATTAGTCCATGATGATTCTTCTACCCGTCACAGTGTAATGGAGAGGGCTCACCTATGGTGTAGGAGGTTATAGGTTTGATCCTCAGACAAGCAAAACCAAAGACAGTAAGCAACACCTCTTTGCTGAGCATCCAGCAACAAAGAGAAGGGTCAAGGATAAGAAGATCCCAGAAATAGTTGATGCGTCTAACTTTCCGGACAAACGAATATATAGTTGCATATTTATGATGTCACTTTGAACTTGTTCCATTTATTGAATTGCTGCCATTTAATTTTTCCAGTTGCAAGCAATACTTTTCAGAATCAATTGACTGGTTATTTTTGGCAGAAGCTCATAGTACAAGATTTCTTTCCAATTCCAACAGATGCGCAGCATGACTTTCTTAGGATGAAGATCTGATTTTGGGGTGGCTAAAGTTGGCTCATGTCATTTACCCCAGGATCTTTTTTGCTGAACATTGTTGTAAATGATACATTTCTCATCACCCATCATAATTGGCTTCAAAAAGGGTGCATTTTCATTGCGTTTATACAGCTAATCACAGAAAGTGGCTAAAGTTGGCTCATGTCATTTACCCCAGGATCTTTTTTGCTGACCATTGTTGTAAATGATACATTTCTCATCACCCATCATAATTGGCTTCAAAAAGGGTGCATTTTCATTGCGTTTATACAGCTAATCACAGAAAGTGGCTAAAGTTGGCTCATGTCATTTACCCCAGGATCTTTTTTGCTGAACCATTGTTGTAAATGATACATTTCTCATCATCCCATCATAATTTGCTTCAAAAGGGTGCATTTTCATTGCGTTTATACAGCTAATCACAGAAAGTGGCTAAAGTTGGCTCATGTCATTTACCCCAGGATCTTTTTTGCTGAACATTGTTGTAAATGATACATTTCTCATCATCCATCATAATTGGCTTCAAAAGGGTGCATTTTCATTGCGTTTATACAGCTAATCACAGAAAGTGGCTAAAGTTGGCTCATGTCATTTACCCCAGGATCTTTTTTGCTGAACATTGTTGTAAATGATACATTTCTCATCACCCATCATAATTGGCTTCAAAAAGGGTGCATTTTCATTGCGTTTATACAGCTAATCACAGAAAGTGGCTAAAGTTGGCTCATGTCATTTACCCCAGGATCTTTTTTGCTGACCATTGTTGTAAATGATACATTTCTCATCACCCATCATAATTGGCTTCAAAAAGGGTGCATTTTCATTGCGTTTATACAGCTAATCACAGAAAGTGGCTAAAGTTGGCTCATGTCATTTACCCCAGGATCTTTTTTGCTGAACATTGTTGTAAATGATACATTTCTCATCATCCATCATAATTTGCTTCAAAAGGGTGCATTTTCATTGCGTTTATACAGCTAATCACAGAAAGTGGCTAAAGTTGGCTCATGTCATTTACCCCAGGATCTTTTTTGCTGAACATTGTTGTAAATGATACATTTCTCATCACCCATCATAATTGGCTTCAAAAAGGGTGCATTTTCATTGCGTTTATACAGCTAATCACAGAAAGTGGCTAAAGTTGGCTCATGTCATTTACCCCAGGATCTTTTTTGCTGACCATTGTTGTAAATGATACATTTCTCATCACCCATCATAATTGGCTTCAAAAAGGGTGCATTTTCATTGCGTTTATACAGCTAATCACAGAAAGTGGCTAAAGTTGGCTCATGTCATTTACCCCAGGATCTTTTTTGCTGAACATTGTTGTAAATGATACATTTCTCATCACCCATCATAATTTGCTTAAAAAAGGGTGCATTTATACAGCAAATAGCGGATAGAAATGCAATTCATAAATCTTTTTCACTCAGATTATATGATACCCAAACATCATAGTGATCTGAGTACCCAGGTTTTACTAAGTGTTCATGGATGATGGATTTTGATAAATTTAGTGTTTCTGCCAATTCTTGTTTTGTATAATATTTATGATTCTTAATCAATGTCTTCATTTGGTTGCCATTGTAATTGGGGTGTCTGCTTTTTAGAATCAATTCACTAGTTATTTTGGCAGAAGCTATTAGTACAAGATTTCTTTCCAATTCCAACAGATGCACAGCATGACTTTCTTAGGTTGAAGATTTGCTTTTGGGCTGGCTAAAGTTGGCTCCTGTTACTTACCCCAAAATTTTTCCCCTGAATATTGTTGTAAATGATACTTTTCTCATCACCTATATACTTAAAAAAATAGGGGTGCATATTTATTGCATTTCTACAGCAAATCCCAGATAGCAATGTGATCCAAAATATTCTTTTCACTCAGATCATGGAGTACCCAGACATTGTAGCGATTTGAGTACCCAGACTTTGCTAAGAGCTCATTGATGTTGGACTTAGATAAATTTAGTGTTTCTGTCAATTCCTGCATTGTGTAATGTGGGTTATTCTTAATCAATGTCTTGATTTTGTCATTATCTCTAGAGAGTGGGTGATCTGCTTGAGTGTTCTTCATTAATAAGGCTACAATCACTAACTCTAAATTTACCAAACCATTTACATAGAGTTCTGTCAGCTAAAAAAAACCTTTATCATACACAGCAGATATCTTTTTGTTGCTTGTGGGGCATTTTTATCTTTCCAGTAATATTAAAAGCATAAAGTATCTAAAATTGACACAAATGAAGTAATTCTAAACTTTCTAATGTGTTGTAACATAAACAACTAAAAGTCAGCACAAACTTTCTGGACATCAAATATGGTGTGAGATATGAATGAAAGGGAAAATGGTAGAAAATTAAGATTATGGGGTTAAGGAGGAAATACGATGAAGGCAAGTTAACTCTGATGAAGTTACATAGTGTGTCGTAGCCATAAAGTACTGAACTAATAAAACTAAAGAACGAGGCTCAGCTGAGCATTTGTTAAATAATGGCAAGTTGTTTAATAAAAACACACACACACACACACACATACATATATATATAATAACAATAATAATAATGCTAATACTAATAATTGTTATAATATATTTCAATCCACCTCGAAAAACCTACCGAGTATAAACGCGGAGGGGAAAAAGGGGGAAATAAAAAAAGAAACAAACTAAGTACTTGAACATACGTCAAATACTCGTAGGAAAGAAAAAACCCCGAGACGAGAACCCTAACACTAAAGCGCTCAGTACAATAGTAGAGCAAACAAATTAGAATAGATCTAACCTAGAGCCAACAGACCTACCTAGGTTTCACTTAACACATCGTCAGAGCAAGTCGACTTGCCCTGACGATCCGTTAGGTGAAATCTAGGTAGGTCTGTTGGCTCTAGGTTAGATCTATTCTTATATATATATATATATATATATATATATATATGGGTGCATGACCAAGTGGTTAGAACATTTGCTTTCAGGCCATGAAACACGGGTTAGAAACTCATCCGGGTCGATTTGTCAGGAAGGTGACTTCTTGAAGTTATCAGTCCAGAGGAGGCGATCCCAGCATGTGATACCTTTGAAAAGTGACTGAAAACATTGTCAAAAGTTGACCCAAGCCTTGTGAGTGAAGTTAGTTATCCACCTTTTTTAGAGGAGCCATAGATTGTTGTCCTAGCTCAAAATTACAAGTCATCGTGACCAAGGCCACGATGTGGTTCATGTCAGATAAGGCACTCTCACCCAGAAACTGTATTTAAGGTCAGCTCAGCATAGTTGCTGTATAAACCACAGGTGGACTTTGTGGGTATTTGTTAAGTGTTACAAAAGAAAAAAAGTTGATTAACCAAAACTCAGAGTTAAATCAAAGACAAATATTTAATTTACAAAAACACTGAATAAAAATATTTACAAATATACAGTTTTTGCATTCAAATAGAAAACAGAGTTTACTACTGGCAGAGTGACGGGTAAGTGTTACGAAGGGGAAGGAAGGTGTCAAATATCTTTACCCAATTAAGATAGCAAAGAAGTTTAAGTCTTATACTTTTTGGAAATCCTCAAATGTGTATATAAAGAATAATTATTAGTTTGGTCAATGAAAGAGTCAAAAACATCTATTCACTCTTTAGTTCCATGAGGTTCTCTTTCAGGTTTTAGTTATTCGGCAACTTTTCTTAGAGATTCTTTTGGCTGGATGCACAGATCTCTGAATCAGGCCGGAGTTGATAATGTCAGCAAATCCTGTTAACAACTAACTACTCTGTTCCCAAAACCTATTTTTATAGGGGCTAACACCTAATTTGCATATTTCTAGAACATTTCGAATTCTCTTGATTTTACTGGAATTTTCTAGAACCTTCCAAAACGTTCTATTCCTAATTTCTCTATTTAACAACTACTTCATGAATTAATTTTTTTTTGTAATAACAAGTAGGACACAATAGAATCCCTTACTATAACTTTTTAGACATTATTAATTTTATTTTTATATAAATACATCCTCGTAACAGTGTTGAACAAACACAAGTGTGCCTGAGCAAGCATCTACAATAGGGATTTACAAGCCATCCTTGTCAACAGGTATCCTTGAATAGAAGTGGATAGCCATATGCACGCATATATCTATATTTATTTTTATTTGAATCCTCTCATAGCCACAAATATGTTTCCTGGTGTTGTGATTAAAAACAACAAGAAAATCATTGTAGCCATATTCATTATTTTTATTTCCCAAGCAATTTATTTCTTTTTGTTAATACATAATCGGTAGTTGTCATTCTATAAATTGAAACATATGTGATAATCCACTTTAATAGGTGACAGTTATAAAGCATTCTGTTTAAAGTGAAAATACAAGGTAACCAAAAAAGTTCTGTCCGTTTTTAAAAGAAAAAAAGAAAACGCTTCACAGTATGTGTAACTCATATTTAGTCTTGAAAGTAATCGCCATCGGCATCCAGCACCTCCTGCCAACGTGTCTCCAGCTGTTCAATGCCCTTGCAGTAGAACTCAGGGGGGTTTGAGACAAAGAAGTCTGTGAGGGCTTTGCGCAAGTCTGCTTTATTGGTAAAGGACTTCCCATGAACATGATTATCAAGGGAGTGGAGGAGGTGGTAATCAAATGGTGCAAGGTCAGCTGAATAAGGTGGATGGCACAAAGCCTCCCACCCAAGTTGCTGTAGGGTATCCCTGACCACTCGTGCAACATGCGGCCTGGCGTTGTTATGGAGGAAAAGCACACCTTTGCAATTCACCGGTGCTGGCTCCTTCTGGCACAATGTCTTGCATATGTTTCAATTGCTGCGAGTATAGGTCTCCAGTGACTGTTTTGCCTGTTGGTAGCAGTTTATAATGAACCACTTGACAACCTGTCTATCAGACAAAGTATAACCTTGCGTGGGTGCATAAGCAGTCTTGCAGTGTGGGGGATAGCATCCTGAGGAGACAACCAATATCTGGAACACTTGGGAGTTTTCATTATTGGTAAGCACTTAATTGAATAAGGATGTGGTACAGTGGCAAGAAAGCAGCCACTTGTTGTCCTTTGTGGACCTCCAACAGCGTTTGAGGAACCCACTTGCTCAGTCTGTACGTCTTACCTAGGTGGTGCAGTTGAAGTTTAACTGTTTCATCGGAAACATTGAACTGACTTGCAAGTTCACCACACGTTAGACTACTGACCTCTTCAATAGTCGCCTTCAGGAATCCGTCATTCAAGACCTATGGTTATCCACGGCAAGGCTCATCATGGAGAGACAAATCTACCGACTTGAATTTTCGAAACCAACACCTTGCAGTATGTTCATCAACAGCACTATCCCCAGATGCTTGACATGTGCGGCAACTTGATGCAGCTGCTAATAAGCCCACTTTGAAGTCGTAAAGCAAACAGCCCCGAATGAGATCTCTAGACACTTCCATCCTTCTCACAGCTGTTCAGCTTATAACTGATGACCGCGCACAGTACGTGTGTTTTTTATAATGTCTGCTGTTCCTACTGTCGGCTGTCCAAATGTGAAAACAATTGCTACACGCATTTTGTATATATTTCAACTTCATTTAATGACTAATCAAAAAACGGACAGAACTTTTTGGGTTACCTTGTAATATTGGGATGTCTATTTCTGATAAAAGTATCCACTATAATAACATTTTATTTGAAGTAACAAAAATGTCATATTAAAAATAAATCAATTTATTCTGTTATATATATATATATACTAGCAGTATAGCCCAGCGTTACTTAGGTGTAATGAAAGCTTTAAAACTAATCCATGGTCCTAGAGCTCAGACTCTTTGGACGTAGGCACAAAAGACTAAAAAGCAATAGTTGTTTCCAGTCAAAGTGAAACCGTGGTTTGAAATAAAAATGAATGGATGCAAATCAAATTTTGATTTTTGGTTTTCCATTGCAAACTGAATTTTGAAGGCTAAATAAATCCTCTGAGTAAATGGTATTATGGCTGAGACTATGAACTACAATTATACCTACTTAGAGACAAACCTAAAGCAAAAATAAAAAAAGGGGGTTATCGATTTCCAATATCGGACTCAAATAAGTCATCCAAGGATAAACTAATCCAAGTAACTCCATGAAAACTTATCGTATCCATTAGGAATAAAATTGGAGAAAATGAGCTATATTGATGGCTGAATATCAGTTTTTGATCAGATCCGATAGAATATCGGAGAAAATGATCAGATCCGATAGAATATTGGAGAAAATGAGTTGTCTAAGAAGATCTACAAATGTTCGAGACTAAAAACTAATTTTACCAAGTTAGAGCAAATTCTGCAGCAAGAACTACAATAAAAGGGCTGAAATTTTGATTTTGATCAGACCTGATCTTACACTGGGGTATCGATTTTCGATATTGGGGGAAATCGAATAAAATAAATTGGCCATAACCTGAGCAGAGCTTAAAGAATATTTGTGTGTAGTTTGGTGAGAATCGGACAGAAATTGTGGATTTGTATAAAGGACATACAGACAGAGAGATAGAAAGATAGACACACACACAAATATCTTGCCTTTTATATATATAGATAGATAAATCCAGGTAAAGAGGACCCAAGGTTTTATGATTTTGAGTTCGCTGGATTTGAATTTTTTATAAAGATATATATATATATTATTTACACATAAAAAATTCAAATCTTCTTAAATCGGATGGCCATTTTGATGGTTAAATATAGCACCCATTGCATCAGTGAGAACAAAATATTATGTATAATGTTTTGTTCTCACTGATGAGATATGTGCTAAATTTACCCATCAAAATGACCATCCGATTTGAGAAAATTTGAATTTTTATACGTAGTCAATTTAATTATATTAATCCCTCTGGCTTGATGAATGTTAATATTTAATATTAATAGGATCCTTTGGGATTTACCTCCAAACCATTTTTTCAGATTTATAACCAATATATATAAGTGACATAATATAGTTTTAAGCTATGCTATGTATGTTGTGGTGCAGAGAACGGTAAATTGGGGGAAACCGAGTTCAAATTCCAGGTTAATTCCTTGCATCCACTTACACTCAAATACCCTTAGAGAAAGTATTAATCCATTTTTCCCTCCAGTTATGGGTTAAATAACAGGACAGATTGGGTTCTATAACCCTGGTTGGCAACCAGTCTACCACAGAAAGCAATGGCAACCTACTGCGGGATAATCTACTGCCCAGTCAGTCATGTCTCTTTTGAGACATGATCGCCCAAGCATATATCACATATGACACTTAACTGACTGACTGAATATAACAGTTGAAAACATACTGGACATAAAGTGGGGGATCAGTTTTATATTGTTATGAAGTAATAAACTGATACCCCACTAATTACTACTTAATAATAAAATACATCTTCTCCCACTTTAGCTATGGGTCAAATAACAGGACAGATTGGGTTCTATAGCCTTGGTTGGCAACCAGTCTATCGCTGAAAGCAATGGCAATCTACTGCGGGATAATCTGCCCAGCCATTCATGTCTTTTTCGCCCAAGCATGTATCACATATGACACTTAACTGACTGATATTTATGGATTAAAGTGCTCAACATTGAATGTAAATATAAAATTGGGCATTGAAGTCAGCACGAAGTGGCAATTTTCATGTGTTATCTCAGTTATTTATATGCACTACCCAATTGTGCATTGTGGGTACAATTGTGGGTACATTGTGGGTACAACACAATAAAACTTACTACCCAAAATGCACCATCCACCACCATATGCGTGTGCGATATGTAAATTGTCGCCATTTTCTATATTTTTCATTTTGAGCATGTGCATTGTTTGTTCATGGTTTTGGTAACTGGAAGGGTCAGTTGGGTACCATCTGACCCTTCCAGGTCTAGTAGGATCAGTTGGGTACCATCTGTGGGAAAAAGAGCACCATGATACAATTCACTCCACCAGAAATTTGAAACAGTATTTTGTACTGCTTGGCATTCACTCCAGAAGCTCAATATATGAACAATGAGTGTTCAGATGACTCAGAAAGAGTTGGATGAGTCTAATGATGATTACAAAGGTGTTTTGAGTGATAGTGATATTATGCCTCCATTTCTCTTCCCACAAGGCCTCAGACTCAACACTGAGTCCTGCATCTAATGTATTCAGGAGCTAGTGGGTCAAGAGTGTTTCTGCTGAAAGACCATATATCTGGCAACAGGACTCTTCCCCATGCCACACAAGCGTAAAAACAAATCATGGCTGTCAGACAATTTCTGTGATCAAATCACCCCTTACACCTAACTTAAATAAGGAGACCGTCCAGAAGAGATGGAGATGATTCTGAAGTTGTCTGGAGGTTGTGGATAAAGCCAATGCTGATTTTCATGAGTAAATTCACTCCTTAGTATTTCAAAATATTTTAGTGTAATTTTGGTAAATATAAATCTTAAAATGAGATGTCAGTGTTATTTTCATTTTTGCCAAACGTTGACAATTTATCCATCTCACCCTATATAAATAGTCAAGCCAACAACAGCACACATGGCCTGAAGAGTGTGTTCAAGCATGAAACAGCTTATCAACACTCAGTGTTGACTTCAGTGTTCACTTTATATATATAATTGGTTTAAATATTTTATCAGAGTTCCTACCTTACACAAACAACATTGGTGATGTGGCAATGTGCCCATTATTTATTGCAAAGAAATAAAAACAAAAGGTGTAATGAAATTGGTCGAGCGATAAGAGATGGAAGTTCTGACCACATTACACAATGAATGAATATTAAAATTAATGAAAAAGAAAGAATATGATATGATAACTGTCAATACCTACCAACCTACCTACTTATAAATGAATTTCTGTGAATTTAGGTGTCTATAAATACCTATATCTGTCTAAACTTATAAATGGAACTTTGTCTGTGTGTGTGTGTGTGAGTATCCATTACCAATAGACTCCAAAACAACTGAACCGATTTACTTGAAATTTTACACAGTTGTACTATAAGCGTCTGCGAGTGTTCTTAGCTAGAGTTTGTGTCGAGGTACACCTGATAAATATTGAAAATCGATAATTGAAAAAATTGGGTTCTAAAAGGAGTGGTCCGATTTTAATCAAATTTGATACACTCATAGACAAAGACATAAGAAACGATATTCAGAAGTTTCAAGGTTGCAGTTCTTACAATAGTGCAGAAAATCGATAATACATATATATAAAAGGCAAGATGTTTGTGTGTGTGTCTGTTTATCTGCCTGTATATCTGTATTTTTTCAGCTCTTTTATTTTAGTTTTTGCTTTGGGTTTGGCTCTAAGTAGGAATAATTGTAGTTCTTAGTCTCAGCCATGATACCATTTACTCAGAGGACTTAGCCTTAGCCTTCAAAATTCAGTTTACAATGAAAAAACTTATTTGATATCAATACCAGGAAATCAAAATTTGATTTACATCCATTCATTTTTCTTTCAGTCTACGATTTCGCTTTAACTGGAAACAACTATTGCTTTTTAGTCTTTCATGCCAATGTCCAAAGAGTCCAAGATCCAGGACCATGGATTAGTTTTAATGCTTTCATTACACCCGAGCAACGCCGGGCTATACTGCTAGTATATGTATAAACATACAAGGATCATTCAGTAAATAAGGTGAATTTTTCAATATAAAAACTTCTAATACAGATAGAAGCTGACTTTTATTTTTCAATGTAGTCTCCCAGCAGTGTCACACCCTTTTCCCATCTGTGCACAAGCTTCCGTATTCCCTTAGCATAAAAACTTTGGACTGATGTCGCAGCCAATCGCTCACAGCACTTTTGACTTCATCGTCACTTTCAAACTTCGTACCTCTCATGAACACTTTCAAGGGACCTAACAGGTGAAAGTCTGAAGAGACAAGGTCTGGGTTGTAAGAGAGATGAGGGAGCAGTTCCCAGCACAGCTCATTGATGGTCTGCACCATTTGGGCTGCTGTGTGGGCCTTGCATTGTCTTGATGCAAGACGACTCCATGTGACTGATGACCCCTGTGTTTGTTCAACAGATATGTTCAAAGTCCTTGCAATGTCATCCACTGTCACTCGTCTGTCAGACTGAATGAGGCCATTGACTGATTCACTCACCTCAGGAGACCTCTCTTTTGTAGGCCTCCCAGGTCTGTCTTCATCCTAAACACTGCTCTGCCCTTCTTTAAACAATTTAGCCCACTTGTAGACATTTTTTGACTGAAACATGTAGCACTATACACAGTTGACATTCTCCTATGAATTTCAACTGGTTTGCACCCTTCAGTAACCAAAATCTTGATAACTGACCTCTGTTCAATCCTGGAGTATGCTTCTTGGTTGGCCATCTTTGTTAATCTCCAAAACTCTCAAAGTTCTTTTTTTCAATCTGTAAAAAAAAATTAAATCCCTTTGAAAAAGAAGTAGAGGAAAAAAATGTTTAAAATGTAAGCTTCTATCTGTATATCTGTATACTTCACCTAATTTATTGAATGACCCTCATATATATTTAATATATTTTAGTCATTTTCATTGGTGGATCTTGTTGCTGAATATTGAGGTTCTCATCAAAATTTCCTTTTGTGTGATATGAGTCCAATGTTAGATATGAAGAGACATCCACAGACATCTCATGGTTGGGTAGGAAGGTTCATGGAATGGAGAGCTCTGTCTTTTATTTGGGCTATTTCCATTTTTTCCATTTGTCTTCTAGTGTTTTCAAAGGATTTTTTTCCTAGTCTGCTCTTCTCTAATGGTTATTTTCTTCTCCCATCTCCTAATTGACCAGATTGATTTCTGTCCTCAACAAGGTTCTTTCAGCATGAAAGCCTTGGCTGTGAATTGTTTGAGTTGGTCTATGGGTATCCATTCCCAAGCAAACACACACTTTAGTTCATACCATCCACTGTGGCAAACCAAGGCTTGACAAGCAGGTTGATGATGACAGCTTGCACCATGCTCTTGACATATTCTTGCATATAGAATGTTCCCTTGGCCATCTACATGCCGGGTGTTGGATCATGCTTAGTCTGATTCCTTCCCTGAATCCTTACTGCCATGGTTGACCCGACCAGGAAATGAAATTCCTAATGACATTTCATTCAGATTCCTTGAGACAGGCAATCTCCCGCACTACAACATGCTTTTATTGTTTTCCTATCATTTATTATACTACACATATACAAAGATATGTGAATCTGTTTATATATATATCTATATCTATATATATATATATATATATATACACAAGTATAGAGTACATATGGATAGAATAATATTCCTTGTCCAAAGAAACACCATTCTTAAAAACGTGCTCAATACGAAGTAGAGCTAATAATATTTATTCAGAAATTATAACATGAATATGTTATAATATCACTACAAAAGTAGATATCTTGTTTCAACACTTCTTGTGTCTTATCAAGTGATATGGTTTATTTCAAATTATATATATATATATACATACACTAGCAGTATAGCTCGGTGTTGCTCAGGTGTAATGAAAGCTTTAAAATTAATCCATGGTCCTGGAGCTCAGACACTTTGGACGTTGGCACAAAAGACTAAAAAGCAATAGTTGTTTCCAGTTAAAGTGAAACCGTAGACTGAAAGAAAAATGAATGGATGTAAGTCAAATTTTGATTTCCTGGTATCGATATCAAATAAGTTTTTTCATTGTAAACTGAATTTTGAAGGCTAAGTCCTCTGAGTAAATGGCATCATGGCTGAGACTAAGAACTACAATTATACCTACTTAGAGCCAAATTCGAAGCAAAAACTAAAATAAAAGGGCTGAAAAAATACAGACATACAGGCATATAAACAGACACACACAAACATCTTGCCTTCTATATATATATATTATCAATTTTCTTCACTATTGTAAGAACTGCAACCTTGAAACTTCTGAACGTCGTTTCTTATGCCTTTGTCTATGAGTGTATCAAGTTGGATTAAAATTGAACCACTCGTTCTATAACCCGATGTTTTTGATTATCGATTTTCAATATTTATCGAGGGAAGCTCAACACAAAATCTAGCTAAGAACACTTGCAGATGCTTATAGTACAACTGTGTAAATTTTCAAGAAAATTGGTTCAGCCGTTTCGGAGTCTATAGGTAACGGATACACACGTACAGACACACACACATACAGACAAAGCTCCATTTATAAATAAGTTTATATATATATATTATTTATTTATTTAGAAACTATAACATAAATATGTTATGATATCACTACAAAATTAGCTATTTTTTTTCAATGCTGCTTGTGTCTTATCAAGTGATGAGGTTTATTTCAAGTTGAAGAGATAAACCTCATCACTTGATAGCATGCAAGAAGTGTCGAAACAAAATAGCTACTTTTGTAGTGATATTATAGTAAGCATTCCAAAAGAACACTGTTACATGAGCGTTCTTAGAAAAAAGTTAAAATCAGTTATTGAAAATCACCTAAAGACACCACTTATGGTAGAAACCTAGGTCGCATAACTCATTTACAAATGGAATATATATATATATATATATATATATATATATATATATGTGTGTGTGTGTGTGTGTGTGTGTGTGTGTGTGTGTGTGTGTGTGTGTGTGTGTAGGTATGGATGGAATAATATTCTGTCTCAAAAAACACTATTTTTAAAAAACTGTGCAATACAAAGTAGAGTGAATAATATTTATTTAAAAGTTACAACAGAAATATTTTAAAATATCACTACAAAAGTAGTGATATTTTAACATATCTAACAAAACTACTTGTGCCTTATCAGGTGATAGTGCTGATTTTGAGTTGAAGTGTTTGAAAAGGCTCAAAACTAGCCAAATCCCTTCAATTAGGGAGACATTGTTATTTAGTCTGTGGTGACTAATTAAAATACAAGTAATTTCTAATTTGAAGAACATAAGAACGGACTGTAAAAATAATTTATTGGGGCATTAATGTTAATGTTTAATTAAAGTTGAGATCAGTATTACTAATTGAGCATTAGTTTCACTTTACAATGAAAATTAAAATTTTTTGAAATCATTATTCAAATATAAAATGTGGAAGAGAGATAGACACACATATATACAAATATATAGATACCCACATATAGACAAACAGAAAAATGTATACGCACATATGTATATATATATATATATATATATATATATATAAATATATGCTGATACATATATACACATATAAACACATATATATACATACAAAGATTTTTTAACTCTTGTTCTTAGCGATATCAGATGTGCATTGGGTGCCGAGTTCCAATTCCAGTTGAATTCCTACATTCACTTATGCACAAATAACCTTGGAAAAGGTATTAATTGATATATCTCTTCCCTCGAGTTATGGGTTAAATAATAGGACAGATTTGGTTCTATATCCTTGGCTGGAACCAGTCTACCGCAGAAAACAATGGCAACATACTGTGGGATAAATCTTCTGCCCAGTCAGTCATGTCTCTTTCGAGACATGATTGCCCAAAGCGTATATCACGTATGGCACTTAACTGACTAAATATAATAGTTGAAAACATTATTAAGGCTTCTACTGGGCATAAAGTGGGTGATCATTTTTCTATTGTTATAAAGTAAGAAACTGATCCCCCACTAATTACTACTTAATAATATAATACATCTCTTCTTCAAGTTATGGATCAAATAACAGGACAGATTGGATTCTGTAGCCTTGGCTGGCAACTAGTATACCACAGAAAGCAATGGCAACCTACTGTGGGATAAATCTTCTGCCCAGTCAGTCATGTCTTGAAAGAGACATGATTGCCCAAATTAGATTTAGAGTCAGGTTAAGAAACATCTATAAATGCTATATATATTCAATACATATAAAACCAAATTTGTAAGATAAACGTGGGTAGGAGAAGTTTTAAATAAGGTTGAGACAAACACAGTCATATTCCAGTGCATAAACAAATAAATATAATTAAATATATCCGCATGTAAATTCACATGCAAAAAACAAAATATGTACACAACATAAAAATACCACAAAGCATCATATACAGAATAAAGCCACATACATGGATCTACTTATCGACAACTATAGGCATAAATACACACGAATAAACACAAGAACATTCACACAGAAACATACACACACATATATACATGCATAAACAAGAAAATATGTATGCATATATATATACATGCACACAAATAGATACACACACACATACATATATATATATATATATATATATATATGGTGTATGGGTAGGTATTAGAAGGCTATCACAATGCATTTAGTATAATAAAAGATAGTAAAGAAGGTGTTAGGTATTACCTATTTATTATTCATTAATATTTCGAGATCAAAATCTCATCTTCAGAATGATAAGAGAACTTGGTTTCAAGTTGTCTGCCACTGGACCGTGCCTTTAAACGAATGGGTATTTTTCACTGCTACTGCTGTCGTTATTTGTAGTAAGCATGTGTGTATGTGTACCTATAAGGGATTAGTTCATGTATGTGTGTGTGTGTGTGTGTTTATGGTTTATATAAATGTGCACAGTTGTAGGATTTGGCTTTTTCACCTCTTTTTTGAAGTGAAAGCAGGCACCGTTTTACGACTTGATGGTATATCTGTCTGTTTAATTCATGGTTTAACATGTGTGCCTTCTAATACCTACCAACACACCTTATATACACAGTGCTTCAAGCAAATTACAAAACTCTTCTATATATATATATATATATATATAGAAGATATTTATATATTTATAAAAGTCTGCCTTCTTCTACCGTGCGCCCATGACCCAGAGGTAGAAACAGACTGACGCCACTTCGGTCGGGTTTCAATCCTGGATTAAAGCAATCAGAGTCTAACCATACTGATGAGCTGTGATACAGCAAAACAGATCTGTCTGCGGATGACTATATATATATATATATATATATATATATATATATGCATGTAAAACAATATATCAATATGCCTACTAGTACATAAACTCACATGCGTAGACAAACTCATACAAATATATACACATTTGCAAACACAAATATAAACAAACAAAAGAAGTATATATATATATATATATATATATATATATATATATACAATTTAACATTGATAATAATAACAAATTCAGAAACCATGTGAAATTGATGCTTAAAAAATCATAATTATTAAAGAATAATTTAACAATTTGTGCTCAAATAAAAACTAATGACTTTATAATTTATGCTCCATTAAAATTTGTCAAATATTAACATAATATTGTATGTTAGATTAAGTACTTAATAACTATATAACTTGATAGTCTGTTAGATTAAATATTTATTAAATATTAATATGATAATATATGCCTTATTAAATACCTAGCAAAAATTAATTTGACAATCCATGTCAGAGGAAATACCCAGCAAATAAGGACAAATAATAATTGACATCAGTAAAATCACTTTATATATATTCATAACATTACTACCCATATTGTAAAGTAAATAGTGAACTATGTTTACAGTTAGCAGTAAGTCCGTTCCTCTGGTTTAACAGGTTAACCCTGTCCTTAAATCATTAAGACAGCGATAACATGGTGCATAGAGAGAATTACAAGTTCAAACCCTTCTAATTACTTTCCACTTCACAGGAAGAGTTTTGTTTTTTCTTTTAAGCACCAAAAGTGCTTGGTTAATGAGGTACTGTATTTATAAGAACATTTATATATATATATATAGTAAATGACTAACCTAGAGAGCCAATGAACCTACCAAGGTTTCACCAAAGTGGATCTTCAGGGAAAGTTGGCCTGAAGATCCAATTTGGTGAAACCTTGGTAGGTTCGTTGGCTCTCTAGGTTTACTTAGTTTGCTCTACTTGTGTATTGAGCGCTTTTTGTTTTAGGTTACTCGTCTCAGGCTTTTTTTCTTTGGGCTATGTACTTTGACTGATGTTTGGGTGCTTAGCTCGTTCTTTTTTTATTACCATTTTTTCCTTCCACATGTGTACTCAGAGGGTTTTTCGAAACAAGTATAATGACAAATTTACATTTATATATATATACATATATATATAGTATTAAATTTTAGTAATGCTTAATGCCAAAATTGCTGTTTTTTGGTAGTTAACTGGTAGAAAGGCATTTTAAGCAAGCTAAGTTTATTGTCATAAAAGTTATATCAAGATAAAGATAGAGCTCAAACAGAATTAATGCAAAGAGCTTTTTTAATTGATTGAGGAGTGTAGTTTTGGTCAGGCTGACTTCAAAGTTTTGTGAAGGCATTATTGTGACGTCTTCACTCTTCAGGGTTTTTCTACTGTTGTTTCCTAATTTACAACACTTAAAAAGTAATAAAAAGCAATTAGCCACCTGCAAATGCTACACCACTTAAGAAATAAATCCTACACCAGTTAAGCACACTAAAAAGAGGTCAATATAATAAAAACCAATTAAAAAAAGAATTAACCATCAACACTGCATAAGAAACAAAATTCATCAAGCAAAAAAATCACACACACACAAAGATATCAAATTACACCAAACTTTATATAAAAACAAAAGAAAAATTATGAAACAACTGAAAGAAAAAAATCCTGCAGAGTGAAAACATCTCCAGATTAATCCTATATATATGTGTATGTGTGTGTGTGTGTGTGTGTGTGTGTGTGTGCAATATGCATGTATGTATATATATATATATATATATATATATATATATATATATATATATGCAATTTGTTATATATATTCTATTATTTATATATTATATGTGTGGTACTTATTTAAAAGCACTTGATATCAGTGATAGAGTTAACTTATTCAGTTAAATATGTGTGAGTTTGTGACCCTGGGTTTAACACTCTTGTGATCATCAGACAATCTGATATCAGTGAATATATATATATATTTATATATATCATAATATTCCCTTATTTTTATTTTGTATTTCATCATCTTTAAAAAATGCCTGTAAGTATGAAATTAACTTTACTTTTTGCTGTTATAAAATTTTGTATTTATAATAATTTATTTAGATATATACACTATCGGCCATAATTATTAGGCTACTCCAGTGTCTTACAAAAATGATATATTTCACACTATTTTTTAGTATTTATTGTCATGTGAATAATTGTAAATGAAAATAGAATAGTCTTTTGTTAAAACTGCACAATAACATGGGCATCAAATGAATTTATAAATATTTAATAATTACCTATTTTTCAGTTTCATCAATGAAAAAATGAAAAAAATTTAGGGTGATTTGGATGAGTTCATTTTTGCTTCCTTGCCTTGTAAAATTTTGCAAAGTAATAATAACAAAAGAACCATTCTATTTTCATTTGGCAATAAATACTAAAAATAATATGAAATACATAATTTCTTTAAAAAATGGGGGGATGCCTATTAATTATCACCAATAGTATATATATATATATATGCTCATGCACACATATACATAGTTAACAGTTAAAAAAGTTAAAGAATTAATCTTTCCACAGAGAGACCACTTTTCAGCATCAGACCATTCTGTCGAATTCATTAACAAACATAAAATTTATATCTGCTGTATAAATGATTGACAGTCAATGTGTTAAATACCAATAATAACAGTAGCTGTTTCCCTATAAGGAAACATTTGGCATTCATTGAGCAAGCAACCAGTACTAATTTCAGTTGAAATTTATATGATCTATCTCTTAAAATAATTTTCTCAGGAAAGTAGGTTTCTCAAGTCCAGTAGCTCTTATTGTTCTTTCCAGTATTGACAGAGTTTCTTTCCTCGTCTTTTGCTTAAAGTGGTATGGAATGTTAACATCTTGATTATGTCATTATTGTCTATTTGAGTCATGTGTGCTATCCATTTTATTTGTTGCTGCTGTTGCTTGGTACACGTCTTTGTGATTCAATCTACAAGGTCTGAAGAAAGAGGGACCTTTCCAAGAGCCCCTTTTCATATCCAAGAAACTGTAACATTGGTCAACTCAGCATAATCAAAGTTGCAAACTGTTATAGAGGAATATCCTATCCTACCCCGGAATGGATATGGTCCGGTCTATAAAAGACTGTGTTTAGAGCGAACTATAGAGCCATTTCGAATTCCAGCTGAATTCATTGCATTCACTTACGCGCAAATACCCTTGGGAAAGGTATTAATCCACCTATTCCTTCCAGTTATGGGTTAAATAACAGGACAGATTGGGTTCTATAGCCTTGGTCAGCAACCAGTCTACTGCAGAAAGCAATGGCAACCTACTGCGGGATAATCTTCTGCCCAGTCAGTCATGTCTCGAGCGTGTATCACGTATGACACTCAAGTGACTGACTGATAGGGCCATCATCACTAGATGAGAGCATACGTCACTAGACGGAAGCATACATCACTAGACAGAAGCATATGTCACTAGACGGAAGCATTCTTCACTAGACGGATGCATACGATAATTTACCCATCGCACCCTGTAGATTTGCTTTATATATATATCTATACACAATACCGGCCATAATTATTAGGCTACCCCAGTGTTTTAAAAAAATGTTGCAGAGGAATATCCTATCCTACCCGGAATGGGTATGGTCCAGTCTATAAAAGACTGTGACTAGAGTGAACTAGAGAGCATACATCACTAGATGAGAGCATACGTCACTAGACAGAAGCATTCTTCACTAGAAGGATGCATGCATCCTAGGCAGAGACATTGTCTACTTGATTGTTATACCTGTTACTATTCGTTGTTGGTCGTGTATTGTCTATTGGTTTATTGTACTGTGGTATAATAAATCCCTATTCCTATATCTTCAGTGTTAAGTATTATTCTTGCACTATTCTTTTCCTGTTTATCCCCTCTCGGGATATATCATAAACACAGGTAGGCCCTGTGGGTGTGGAATGAAAGCAAATGTGACTGAGCAGGCATCTGCAACAAGGAATAAATAGACACCCTTATATATGTATATAGCTATAAATGCATAACTTTTTACAGAGAGATGCTCACATATATTTGGTCATACCAACAATTTCCAGTTTATATATAACTAGCAGTATAGCCCAGTGTTGCTCGGGTGTAATGAAAGCTTTAAAACTAATCCATGGTCCTAGAGCTCAGACTCTTTGAACGTTGGCATGAAAGACTAAAAAGCAGTTTTTTCGTCGTAAACTGAATTTTGAAGGCTAAATAAGTCCTCTGAGTAAATGGTATCATGGCTGAGACTAAGAACTACAATTATACGTACTTAGAGCCAAACCCGAAGCAAAATCTAAAATAAAGGGGATGAAAAAAATACAGACATACAGGCAGATAAACAGACAGACACACAAATATCTTGCCTTTTATATATATATATATATATATATATATATATATATATATTATCAATTTTCTGCACTATTGTAGGAACTGCAACCTTGAAACTTCTGAATATCGTTTCTTATGTCTTTGTCTATCAGTGTATCAAATTTGATTAAAATCGGATCACTCCTTCTATAACCCGATTTTATCGATTATTGATTTCCGATATTTATCGGGGAGTACCTCAACACAAAACCTAGATGCTTATAATACAACTGCAAATTTTCAAGAAAATCAGTTCAGCCGTTTCTGGGTCTATAGGTAACTGACACTCACATACACACAGACACACACACGCATACACACACACACACAGAGACAAATTTCCATTTATAAATAAGTTTAGATATAAATATATATATGTGGTTTATATGTATGTATGCAATATAGTACATATCATTAGCTTTCATGGGCAACTTGATTCGGGAAATTATTCTGGAACCTAAAGAAAAATGTTTTTGGGGCTGCCAGTGTATAAGGATTCCTTCAAGAAAATTCAGTCTCCATCTACTGTTTCTTGTGTTGAGATTTCGCATAAATCAATATTGAGGATAATGGAAAGAGTGTGAGTTAATAAATGGACAGAGGCTAACACAGGGGAAAAGAACATAGACACAATGAAAGACACATTTAGAAAAAGGACATTTAGAGATCGGATAAAAAAAATTGGAGTTAAAATGAATGAAAAAGGGAAAGAAGTAGAGAGAAAAGAGAGAAAGAGAAAGAGATAAGAGAAAAAGGGAGATTTTAAGAAGAATGCAAAAAGACGGGCAAGGAGGAAAATAGCTTAAAAGGACGAAAGGGTTTGAAAGAAAGAAAGAAAGATGCAGTAAGGCTATCAGGCACTTAATGCTTGCATCAGTGAAATAGAAATAATGCAAAAAAAGGAGAAAAATAGAAAATAACACAAGAAAGAAAGAAAGAAAGAAAGAAAGAAAGAAAGAAAGTGGGAGTAATAATGCTATCAGGCACTTAATGTCTGCATTATTGAAATCAAAATAAGAAAGAAAAAAGAGGGAAATTGAAAGGAAGGAAGAAAGAAAGAAAAAAAGGAAGAAAGAGAGAGAGAAAGAAAGAAATAAGGAGCAATCAGTCACTTAATGTCTGCATTACTAAAATCAAATAAAGAAGAAAAAGAGATAAACAGAAAAAACAGAAGAAAGAAAGAAGGAACAAAAGAAAGAAAGAAAAAGAAAAAGGGTGAAATTTTAAAGAAAGCCTAGAATTTAGAAACAACGACACCATCGAATACTATCAAATGAAATGTCAGCAAAGAGGAAGGAAACCAGAATAGCAAAAATAAAAAACAAAGAAAAACTGAGAGAATAAAAAAAAACTAATGAACAGGAAGAGGAAGAAAGAGTGTGAAGGAAACAGAAAGAAAAACGGAAATGCTGGATAATAAGAGAGATTGAGAAAGAAGAAAAATTGGCAGAAGTGAATGAATGAAAGCAACAGAAAATTGAAGGTAAATGAAATCAGAACAAAATAAAAAAGAGAATTCGAAAGAAGATGAAAGAAAAAAAAGCACCCGAAAAAGAAAAAAAAAAAGAAAAAATTAAATTGACAATGCTGAATAAATTTTAATATTGCATCCCATAATAAATAAAGGAGACTTTCTTTTGATAAGCTCTCTCTCTCAACATGAATGCTAATTAATTTGAATAGATTCTAAGGAAATGTTTACTTCTCTGTGCTAAACCAAACTTTGATGTCAGCACCCTGCTTAATGAAACAAAAAAAAAATTCTAGGATTTAGAGAAAGGACTTCTACTTCCATCAGAGCAAAAATGGCACTCGAGTTAAAAGCAAATTCTTTCAACCGTTCTATTAACCCTAATTAACAAGCTGACAAATTAAAATTACTGGATGAGAGGTGGAGAGAAACGAGGGTTGGAGAACTGACCAGCTGAAATACAATATTAAAAATATCAGTAATGAGGATTCTTTTTTAATGCCCTGCTCCTTCAAGACAGGTGAATATGGCCCTCCACAAATTCATTTTCTTCATTATTTCTGAATTATGACTCCCTAGGAAAAATATTGAAGTAGTTTCTTGTTTAGATACTTAAACAAAAGCAGCAGCTGAAATTTCTTTTTTCTTTTTTTTTTTGCAGTAAGGTTTGCCCCTTACAGGGATAGGAGTGGGACTCAGTGTAGAGGGTTACATTCTTCTTCTATGTGCCTTGTTCTTCCAGGACGTAGGTGATCATGGCCTTTCACGTCTCCCTATCTTTGGTGGCTCTGAGCACACTTTCTCCTCTAATGTCTCGCAGCCCTCGTTCTGTTATCTACCTGCTCAGGCCCTTCAAATATGCTATCCGCTGTTTTCCTCTGTCTCTTTTTCCCTTCTATCTGGCCTATGAGCATCAGATGCTTCAAGCCCTTCTTCCTCATTGCATGTCCCACGAACTTCAGTTGTCTCTTCCAGATGCTCAATATTAATTTCCTTTTCATTTCCATTCTTTCCAACACCTCGTCATTGCTCACATGCTTGGTCCACAATATCCACAGCATCCTTCTGTAGAAGCACATTTCAGCTGCTTCAAGTTTTCCCTTTGTCTTTGTTGATATTGTCCATATTGAATAACTGATATCACACAGCAATCCAGTACACTCTTCTTTGTTTCTAGTGAAAGTTTCCTATGTCTTAATACTTTACTCAGTTTCTGGAACGCATCCTTTGCCATGCCAAGTTGCCTTCAAATCTCTGTGTTGCACTTTCAGTCTTCAGCTAGAATACTTCCCAAATATATACATTTTCATACATGCTTGATTCTAACATCCCCCACCTGTATTTGGCATATTGAGCTGCTCTTTTAAGAGTGGAAAATATTTGTTGACTCTAGCTTTGAACAAGTTAAGATTGTAGTAATCAGGTAAGCATCATCTTGGGAGTCAGTTTCACAGAGCAATTGTTTGTTGGAAGAAGCTGTTGAAGTGGAACTTACTTTTCACCAATAGAATATGAAGGGAATGTGGATGGTTTGCTATTTTCTACAATACATAATGAGAACAGAAGACTTGAAAAATTTGACACTCACTAGAAATATTGAAAGCAAATATATACAAAGGGATACAATGAATAACCTCCTTAGTGAGTTTGTTTAAATCAATGGTAGAACAAAGATTGGTATAAATGGTTGGATTTTTAATTTTGTTTTGCAGCATATCAACACCTCTATGGGTTATTTAATGTTGAAATCTGAATATTTGGAACACAATTTTATGGCTTCAACTAAAAATATCTTGAACACAATTGTATGTCTTCAACTACAGATGAAATGTGTTGTTGGTAATTCTACTATAAATGGATATTGTTGGTTGGTTGGTTGGTTTTATTTAGTACAGTGTTTCCCAACCTTTTTTGGCCGTGCCCCACCTAATCACCTCTATAATTCTGATGTCCCCCCTTCCATATGTTGATATATAATTCTTCTGTAAAATGTGAACACCGTTTCAGGTGACGCTTTGAGTTAAGCTTTTATTTTAAACTTAAAAAAGTTTGTTTAAGGCTCACACTGCCTTAAAGCCTTAAGGTGGCTTAAACAAACTTAAACACAACATAGCATCCATGAAAAACAAAAAATAAATAAAAGACAATTAAAGTTCTGAGCAAGAAATTACCAAAAAAGAAAATATGAGGGATTGTCTTATATTATTTTTATGTTTACATGAAACAATCAAATAAATTTGAAAATTTTGCAAAATGAAGTTCTAAAATTATTTTAAAATGGAAGTTTCAATCACTGGGGTATATGAACTCCATTCCTTTGTGCCTCTTCTGGAAGTCATGAGTTATCTCCCTCTAACTCTGTAAGTTACTTGTTCACCACTGCTGTAGCCTGGTATTGAACTCACAACTTTTGGGGTCAAGTCAGAGGAATTCGCCAAAATCTATATCTACTGGGCCATGTGTCATTAAGGACAACTGAATTTTTGGGATTTATAACTCTTTTTTACTAGAGTTCATAATGCAATTTTTTGATGTTAATGGTTTTCTCTAGTATTTTTTATGTTAATGGTTTTCTCTAGTAATATGAGCTCTGGTAAAAATGTACAAAGAAAAGTAAATAGCAACAAAGATGAGGACAGTAGTCTGAACAATGTAAATACCATAAAAATGTATTTCTGATTTTTTAAATGTTGCATGGATTGTCATTTTGCTACAAAATTTTATTGTTAGTCATTATATAATAAAAATTTATTGTTAGTCATTATATAATAAAAATTTATTGTTAGTTATTATATAATAAAAATTTATTGTTAGTCATTATATAATAAAAATTTATTGTTAGTCATTATATAATAAAAATTTATTGTTAGTCATTATATAATAAAAATTTATTGTTAGTCATTACATAATAAAAATTTATTGTTAGTCATTATATAATAAAAATTTATTGTTAGTCATTATATAATAAAAATTTATTGTTAGTCATTGTATAATAAAAATTTATTGTTAGTCATTGTATAATAAAAATTTATTGTTAGTCATTATATAATAAAAATTTATTGTTAGTCATTATATAATAAACATTTATTGTTAGTCATTATATAATAAACATTTATTGTTAGTCATTATATAATAAAAATTTATTGTTAGTCATTATATAATAAACATTTATTGTCAGTCATTATATAATAAAAATTTATTGTTAGTCATTGTATAATAAAAATTTATTGTTAGTTATTATATAATAAAAATTTATTGTTAGTCATTATATAATAAAAAATTATTGTTAGTCATTATATAATAAAAAGTCCTGCTGATCTTTGTTTGGAGGTTGCCTATTTGCCCATAACTGGAAACTGGGTCAGGGTGGATTAGGGAGCAACAGTAGTTAAGAGGTGGGGTAGTTAGTTCAAAGGATAGGAAATTATGGAGAACAATGATCACCAATGTCTTGAAGAAATTCCCTTCACTGGATACTTAAATTAATTTTATTCTCATATTGCCTCTTAAGACACCAAGGCAGAGTTATGGCATGAGAAATCTTGAACAAAGCTTAAAGTTAAAAAAAGTGGGGTTCGTTTTATAGACAAGTAAAGGTATATGGTCAGTATCCCTGCTTGTCACATGAGATACTGGGGTTCAATTCCCCGCCAAGGAGCGGTTGCTATCTGAGACATGCATTGTGTTGCAGTGAATATGTTCCAGTTGAATTCTCTGCGTTCACTTACATGCAAATATAACAGACAATGAATGTCTATAATGTTTAATCATGAACCATTCTAAACATCTTATTTTGCCTTTAATTACAGGTGAAAATAAAGACAAAAATTGTCAAACATTTGGATATTTAGAACCAGCATAATAAAAAAATATCCGAATGTTGGACAATTTTTTCTGAAATTAAATCCAAAATACGATGTTTGGAATGGCTCATGATTAAACATAATAGACATTCATTGTCTGTTATATTTAACAGTATATGTTTAAAATATATATATATGTATGCATCGGTCATTCTGTAATGAATTAGAGCACTCTGGCTATTGGGCGTGTATAATGATGATATATATGCTAAAATGTCTGCCTTCTTCTACTGAGCGCCCATAGCCCAGAAGTAGAATCGCTGACTGACGCCAATTCGGTCGGGTTTCAATCCTGGGTTAAAAGCAATCGGAGTCTAACTGTACTGATGAGCTGTGATACAGTGAAACAGATCTGTCTGCAGATGACTATATATATATATATATATATATAACACCATATATATAACACCATTAATAAAATTATTATTAGTCTAAAGAGGTCCTTTCGAGAACTGAAATTTTAGGTGATAACATAGTAATACTCACACATACACACAGTAAAAAAAAATTTCAGATATTAGATACCATCTACAATAAATCTAATTTAATTTTACATTAAATTTTTTCTTGTTAAAGCATTTGTTGGGTAAATCAAATAAAATTACTTTAATTAAATTGTTTATTTTTTGTCAATATGCCTCATAAAAGATAAAATAGTTCACACTAAAAAGAACCTTCAGATATTAGAGGCCATCTACATTAAATCAAAACAACCCACACTCAATAAAATCACCTATTAATCTAGTCACAAAACATTACATTGCATTTAGACATATGGTTCTGTTGTTAATATTTTGGTCTCTCACATGGTGTGACGTCATACAACCACATTACAAATTTTTCACACTCAATAGCCAATATTTCACACTCAATAGCCAATATTTTCACACTCAAAAGACAATTTCTTTACACTCTATAGCCAATATTTTCACACACAAAAGCCAATTTTTTCACACTCAATAGCCAATATTTTCACACTCAAGAGCAAATTTTTTCACAATCAAGAGCCATTTTTTTCACACTTTATAGCCAATTTTAAACAGTAAATACACAGTTTTTCACACTCAATAGCCAATACTGTCACACTCTATAGCCAATATTTTCACACTCTATAGCCAATTTTCTTTCACACTCAAGAGCCAATATTTTCACACTCAATACACAACTTTTCACACTCAATAGCCAATATTTTCACACTCAAAAGCCAATTTTTTCACACTCAAGAGCCAATTTTTTAACACTCAAGAGCCAATATTTACACACTTAATAGCCTATTTTTTCACACTCAATAGCCAATTTTTTACACTCAATAGCCAATATTTTAACACTCAAAAGCCAATTTTTTAACACTTTATAGCCAATTTTTACACAGTAAATACAGTTTTTCACACTCAATAGCCAATATATTCACACTCTATAGCCAATTGTTTACACTCATTAGCCAATATTTTCACACTCAAAAGCCAATTTTCTCACACTCAAAAGCCAATGTTTTCTCACTCAAGAGCCAATGTTGTCACACTCAAGAGCCAATTTTTTTTTACACTCGAGAGCCAATATTGTCACACTCTATAGCCAATTTTTTGTTCACACTCAATAGCCGATTTTTTTACACTTTAAATTTTTGGGATTTAGCCATTTTTTCACACTCAAGAGCCAATATTTTCGCACTCAAGAGCCAATTTTTCACACTCAATACACAACTTTTCACACTCAATACACAACTTTTCACACCCAATAGCCAATTTTTTCACACTCAAGAGCCAATTTTTACACAGTAAATACACAGTTTTTAACACTCAATAGCCAATATTGTCACACTCTATAGCCAATATTTTCACACTCTATAGCGAATTTTTTTCACACTCAATAGCCATTTTTTCACACTCTATAGCCAATATTTTCACACTCAAGAGCCAATTGTTTACACTCAATAGCCAATATTTTCACACTCAAAAGCCAATTTTCTCACACTCAAGAGCCAATATTTTCTCACTCAAGAGCCAATGTTTTCACACTCAAGAGCCAATTTTTTCACACTCATGAGTCAATATTTGCACACTCCGAAGCCAATTTTTTTACACTCAATAGCCAATTGCTTACACTCAGTAGCCAATATTTTCACAATCAAAAGCCAATTTTCTCATACTCAATAGCCAATTTTAAGAACACTCATGAGCCAATTTTTTCACACTCAAGAGCCAATATTTTCACACTCAAGAGACAAATTTTTTAACACTCTATAGCCAATTTGTACACACTAAATAGACAATTTTTCACACACAATAGCCAATTGTTTACACTCAATAGCCGCTTTTTTCACCCTCAAGAGCCAATATTTTCATACTCAACAGACCATTTTTTTTACACTCAAAAACCAATTTTTTTCAAACTCAATAGCCAATTTTTTTAACTTTATAGCCAATGTTTTCACACTCAAGAGCCAATATTGGCACACTCAATAGCCAAATTTTTTTACACTCAATAGCCAATATTTGCACACTCAATAGCAATATTTTTTTACACTCAATAGCCAATATTTTCACATTCAAAAGCCAATTTTTTCACACTCATGAGCCAATATTTACACACTCAATAGCCAATTTTTTCACACTTTATAGCCAATTTTTACACAGTAAAAACATAGTTTATCACACTTAAGATCCAATATTTTCACACTTTATAGCCAATATTGTTTCACACCCAATAGCCGATTATTCACACTCAGTAGCCAATGTTTTCACACTCAATAGCCAATTTTTTCACAATCAATAGCCAATTTTTTAACACACAAGTGCCAATTTTTTCACACTCAATAGCCAATTTTTTCACACTCAATAGCCAATTTTTTACGCTCAATAGCGAATATTTTAACACTCAAAAGCCAATTTTTTCACACTTTATAACCAATTTTTACACAGTAAATACACAGTTTTTTCACATTAAATAGCCAATATTTTTTCACACTCATTAGCCGATTTTTCACACTCAGTAACCATTTTTCACACTCAAGAGCCAATTTTTCACACTCAATACACAACTTTTCACACTCAAAAAGCCAATTGTTTACACTCATTAGCCAATATTTTCACACGCAAAAGCCAATTTTCTCACACTCAAGAGCCAATATTTTCTCACTCAAGAGCCAATGTTTTCACACTCAAGAGCCAATTTTTTCACACTCAATAGCCAATTGTTTACACTCAGTAGCCAATATTTTCACACTCAAAAGCCAATTTTCTCACACTCAAGAGCCAATATTTTCTCACTCAAGTGGCAATGTTTTCACACACAATAGCCAATATTTACACACTCAAGAGCCAATTTTTTCACACTCAAGAGCCAATATTTCCACACTCAAGAGACAATTTTTTCACATTCAAGAGCCAATGTTTTCACACTCAATAGCCAATTTTTTCACACTCAATGGCCAATTTTCTCAAACTCAAGAGCCAATATTTACACACTCAAGAGCCAATATTTACACACTCAATAGCCAATTTGTGTCTGAGAGGCTTTACTGCTTGGGGGTGAAATAAAAAAATAAAAGTAAAGAAAATACTTAATTCATGTTTCCTTATCATCTGTTTAAACTATATTACGTATGGCACTCAACTGACTGATTGACGCTCTGGGCTTCTTCAGGTGGTTAGAATTTTGAACTTAATTCTTTACTTCAATCCCTAGGGTATGTATGTATGTATGTATGCTGCATTCACCCTAGTCGGGTTGAGCGGGCTTCCTCCCTGACTGAGCAAGTCTCATTGGGATTTGTTTAAGGGCAGGGTCCCAAGTCCTACCCTGTTATTTAACCCATAACTGGAGGGAACGGACGGATTAATACCTTTCCCAAGGGTACTAGTGCGCAAGTGAGTGCAGTGTGCTCGACTGAAATTGGAACTCGGCTCACCGATTTCTCCCTCCAAGCCGACATCCACCGCACCACAACGCACATCCGTGAACGCTAACAGCACCTGGTATTCCCAAGTGGTCACCCACGTAAGTACTGACCAGGCTCAACGTTGCTTAACTTCGGTGATCGAGCGGGAACCGGTGTATTCAACGTGACATGACCGTATATTGTTCTCATTCTATGAACCATGCCACTTCCTGATGTCTTAGTTATCTCCTTTTAACTCAACTAAGTAATTTTTCACCTTTGTTGTAGCCAGGTATTGAACTCACAACTCTTTGGGTCAAGTCACTAGAACTAACCAACACTTTTATTCACTGGGCCCAGAAGATAAAAGTGTTGTGAGTTCAATACTTTGCTACAGCATTAGTTACAATATTTTCTTGAAACATTCATTGAAATCATTCCAGTTTTTTGGTAATCGTAAAAGTTTTGTTTTTCAAAGACGAAGATTTCTGATGCAGTCTATTTTTCTGTAAAAACAGCCTCTTAATCGGGTCAAATTGTTCAATTCCCATTGTGTCCCAATTACCTTGAAAATTCTGGACATGAGATAAGACATTTTCTAGCACTTTTTTTTTAGAAATACGAAATTGGTACAAACAAAAAGAAAAGAAAATTATTCATAGATTGGGGCAACAGTCCTGAAATGAATGACAATGAGAATGGCAACAAACATTGAAAAGCAGACATAGTAAAAAAAAAAAAAAGCGGAAAGAAAAAGGAGAATTAAGTGACTAGGGAGAAATTGTAGGGCAGGGATGGAGCAGGAGTAGATGAATCAATAAAATTCTTATTACCAAGCCTAGATTCTTTTTATATATTCATGAAAAAAAAAAATAGAAACAGTAGATGTGAAAGGTTTGAGATATTTTCTAGAAAAGATGGAAGGAAAAATTGCATATACATTTAGGTGAAACAAAAATTTAAAAGGTATGAAAAGGCTCTTAACACAACATTTTACTACATTCGGTCGTTACTAAAAGGTTTCTGCAGATTTGCAGGTATTGGCGTGTTTGTTTTATTGAGCTTAGTGCTGCACTGAATAGAGATGATCAAAAGAATAATCATCAGTTGTTGCCAAAATAAGAAAAGAGAAGGACCAAAATCTTAGCACTCAGAGAAACAGGAGCAAAAATAAAGAATATATATGAGTTAGAATTTGCTTGAGAAATGTTTACATTAGGTTAAAATTTAATTTTTCTTGAAAAAAAATGTTTGCTCATTAGAAAGAATAATGAACAGACATGAAAAACCAAAGAAAGATGAGGAGAAAGAAAAAAGATAAGAAAAAGAAAAAAAGGAAAAAAAATTACCAAAAGGTGTAAAACAAGAAAAAGATAAAAACTAAAAAAGTAAAAAAATAGAAAAAAAAGGAAAAACAGAAGAAGTTAAAAAGATAGAAGCAGAAAAAGTAAAAGAAAAGAAAAAGAAAGAAAAAGGAAACAATTTAAAAAGGGGTAAAAAAGAAGTTAAAAGCAGAAAAAGTAAAAAAGACAGACAAAAGTAAGTACGTAAAATGTTTTGCAATGAAGAAAACAGAAAAGACAAAAAATACAAATTAGTAAAAGAGATAAAAAAAAGGAAGAAAAAAAGGAAAAAATAAAAAAAAGATAGAAAAAACAAAACAGATAGAAAAGGGATAAAAATGAAAAATATAAAAACTGAAAAGGAAGGAAAGAAATATAGAGAAAAAAGAAAAAAAAATGGGAAAAGATAGAAAAAAAAACAAAGACAGCAAACGTAAAAATATCTTTAAAAAGTGGAAAAAAGAAAAAGGAAAAGTAAAAAATATAGAAAAAGATAGAAATGAAAACAAAAAAATATGAAGCAAAACAGCAAAAGATAAAATCAAAAAAGAAAAAATAAGAAAATGATAGAAATATACAGTCAGTCAGTCAGTCAGTTAAGTGCCATATGTAATACACGCTTTAGGTGATCATGTCTCGAAAATAACATGACTGACTGGGCAGAAGATTATCCCTCAGTAGGTACCCATCGCTTTCTGCAGTAGACTGGTTGCCAGCCAAGGCTATAGAACTCAATCTGTTCTGGTATTTAACTCATAGTGTGAGGGAGAAGAGTTGTATTATATTATTAAGTAGTAATTAGTGAGGGATTAGTTTATTACTTCGTAACAATATAAAACTGATCCCCCACTTAATGCCCAGTAAAAGCCTTAATCATGTTTTTAACTATTAAGTCAGTCAGTTAAGTGCCATATGTGATGCACACTTTGGGCGATCATGTCTCTTTCGAGACATGACTGACTGGGCAGAAGATTATCCTGCAGTTGGTTGCCATGGCTTTCTGCGGTAGACTGGTTGCCAGCCAACGCTATAGAATGCAATCTGTCCTGTAATTTGACTCATAGTGTGAGGGAGAAGAGATGTATTATATTATTAAGTAGTAATTAGTGAGGGATTAGTTTATTACTTCGTAACAATATAAGACTGATCCCCCATTTTATGCCCAGTAGAAGCCTTAATCATGTTTTTAACTATTATATTCAGCCAGTCAGTTAAGTGCCAGAAAGAGACTGGGCAGAAGATTATCCTGCAGTAGGTTACTATTGTTTTTTGCAGTAGATTGGTTGCCAGCCAAGGCTATAGAACCCAATCTGTCCTGTTATTTAACCCATAACTGGAGGGTAGAGATGGATTAATATCTTTCCCAAGGGTATTTGTGCGTAAACGAACGCAAGGAGTTCAATTGGAATTTGAACTCGGCTCCCTGATTTGTCGTTCCAAGAAATAGACAAAAAACAGAAAAAGGTAGAAAAAGAGAAGAGAAGGGAGAAAAATATAAAAGACAGAAAAAGTAAAAAAGATAGAAAAAACAAAAAAAAAAAATACAGAAACAAGATTTTAAAAAAAGATGGAAAATATACAGAAAAGTTAAAAAGACGAAAAGGAAAATATGAAGAAGCAAAAAAAGAAAAAGGCAGAAAAAAAGACAAAACAAAAAATTCAAAGAAAGAAAACTAAAAAGAAAAAAATGATAGAAATTCCCTTCTCAAATTTACAATAGGTTACAGAGAATCCACATATATTCCAATGATTGACTTTTGCTTTTATAAGCATTGATTTACAAAGGACCTTAAAGAAATGATGAGAAACAAGTGAGACCAAAATATAGCTGAAAAAAAAAATATATCCTAAAGCATACTGAAAATCTTACATGAAAAAATTCACCATCTTTCGTCATGTGCTATTAGTATAGAAAAGATCCGAAGGAAATCATGTTAATATCTTCTTCACTGTGCATCAACCCTGTGTCACGTTCAATGGTTAAATCCTAATTGAAAGAATCTGAGAGAAGAGATAGCTTTCTTTACATTGGGATAATTAAGGTAAAAATACACTCAGGGGAAATACACTTACAGAAAATAAAATGACAACACCCCGAATATGTGACAAGAATAAGCGTCTACCTAATATGGCCAGATTACATTAAATATATTGGCTGTTGACTTGATAATCTAACATGGACATTGCTGACTTCTTAACACAATTTTATTGATCATAAAAAACTAGCAAGGGTCTTAAATTCTTTTTCACACACAGAGAAATATATATATATATATATGGTAGACTTTGAAAAACAGTAGCTACTCTGGCATGTACGCATCACTCATTCAGTAATGAATTAGAGCACTCTGGTTATTGGGTTATGATAATATACACGCTAAAAAGTCTGCCTTCTTCTACTGAGCGGCCATAGCCCAGAGGTAGAATCGCCGACTGATGCCAATTTGGTCAAGTTTCAGTCCTGGGTTAAAAGCAATCAAAGTCTAACTGTACTGATAAGCTGTGATACAGTGAAACAGATCTGTCTGCAGATGACTATATATATATATATATATATATATATATATATTACTGAATTATATGGAAATTTACAAAACTAGAATTAGCCGACATATTTGAATTTTTATTTGTTTAACATCATTATTTTTTAATTGATACTCATATTTGAGTGAAAAGTCTGTTTACTTTATATCTAAACTTATTTATAAATGGAAATTTGTCTGTGTGTGTGTGTATATGTGTGTGTGTCTGTTACCTATAGACTCTGAAACGGCTGAACCGATTTTCTTGAAAATTTACACAGTTGTACTATAAGTGTTTGCGAGTGTTCCTAGCTAGGTTTTGTGTCAAGGTACCCCTGATAAATATCAAAAACTGATAATCGAAAAAATTGGGTTATAGAAGGAGTGGTCCGATTTTAATCAAATTTGATACACTCATAGACAAAGACATAAGAAATGATATTCAGAAGTTTCAAGGTTGCAGTTCTTACAATAGTGCAGAAAATTGATAATATATATATATACATATATAAAAAGCAAGATGTTTGTGTGTGTGTCTGTTTATCTGCCCGTATGCCTGTATTTTTTTTTCAGCCTTTTTATCTTCCGACAGTAATCGAAAGTGCATACTCCCTATGCTGGTGAGATGCTGTCTTAAGATCAGACATGTCTTTACCAATCGACCCACAGAATATTTCATTTAAAACAAAGTTCAATTTCACTGTTATATAGCTATTCTCCTGATTTCCATTGAACGATTAATATCTGCTCAGGTTGGATCCAAATATAAAGAAACACAACCGAAGACAACATTACAGAATTTAACGGAAATCCACAAAACTGGCATTAGCTGACATATTAGACTTTTTATTTGTTTAACATTATTTTTCTTTGATGGATACTTGAGTGAAAAGTCCATTTATTTTATATAGCCCGGCGTTGCTCAGTTGTAATGAAAGCTTTAAAACTAATCCATAGTCCTGGAGCTCAGACTCTTTGGACGTTGGCACGAAAGACAAAAAACCGTAGTTGTTTCCAGTTAAAGCAAAACCGTAGACTGAAAGAAAAATGAATGGATGTAAGTCAAATTTTGATTTCCTGGTATCGATATCAAATAAGTTTTTTCGTCGTAAACTGAATTTTGAAGGCTAAGGCTAAGTCCTCTGAGTAAATGGTATCATGGCTGAGACTAAGAACTACAATTATACCTACTTAGAGCCAAATCCGAAGCAAAAACTAAAATAAAAGGGCTGAAAAAAATACAGACATACAGGCATATAAACAGACACACACCAACATCTTGCCTTCTATATATATATATTATCAATTTTCTTCACTATTGTAAGAACTGCAACCTTGAAACTTCTGAATATCGTTTCTTATGTCTTTGTCTATGAGTGTATCACTTTTAATTAAAATTGGACCACTCCTTCTATAACCCGATTTTTTCGATTATCAATTTTCAATATTTATTGGGGGTATCTCAACACAAAACCTAGCTAAGAACACTCGCAGATGCTTATAGTACAACTGTGTAAATTTTCAAGAAAATCGGTTCAGCCATTTTGGAGCCTATAGATAAGGGACGCACACATACACACACACAGACAAAGTTCCATTTATAAATAAGTTTATATATATATATATATATATATATATATATATATATATATATACATATATATCAATATTTATTGTTGTTCAGGTAGGCTTGGAATCCATTCATTTTTATAAAACTTTGTTTGATTCATTATCTCTCTGTGAATTCGAAGTGCCATAGGTTATACTAACAATGGTCTAAAAAAATCAAATGCATGTGATACATGATTGACCATTGAAAATCAAACAACACAAAAAAAAATCCACCAGAATTTCTTTCTTATTTTCCTCTGTATCTCATTCTCTAATGAATATTTAATAAAAGAATAGTTTTAATGAAAACCTGTTAGATTGATAAGCAGTTCCTATCACAATTTCACAGGGCCAAGCATCCAAGTCGAAACAGCCGTAAATCCAGTCGTCCACCTTATCAGCTCTTCTCACTTATTCACTGTCAATGACTTTTGAAGGTAATTCATAGCTAGAACATTTGAATTATTCTATCAGGTTTGTAGGCAGCACATGCAGGTTGTTCTATTAACTGTCTTCTTTAATTAACATCAGAAAGAGTTTCTTCTGGTTTTTATTTGTAGCATGAAGCCAATGGCATCAGTATATGCACACCTTTAGTCTTTTTGAAGGTAAGTGTATTTCAGACTCATCATAGCATGTGTGCGTGTGTGTGTGTGTGTGTGTGTCTGTGTGCATAAAAGAGCCACTTTCCATAAAAGAACAGCTTTTCAAAAATGACCCACTTCTCATAAAAGAGCCACTTTTCATAAAGAGCCACTTTCCATAAAAGAGCTGCTTTCCATAAAAGACCAACTTTCCATAAATTAGAAACTTTTCATAAAAGAGGAACTTTCCATAAATGACCCACTTTCCATAAAAGAGCCACTTTCCATAAAAGACCCACTTCCCATAAATGACCCACTTCCCATAAAAGAGCCACTTTCCATAGAGAGCCACTTTCCATAAAGACCAACTTTCCATAAAAGACCAACTTAATTATAAATTAGCAAGTTTCCATAAAATAGGAACTTTCCATAAATGACCCACTTTCCATAAATGACACACTTTCCATAAATGACCCACTTTCCATAAAAGAGCCACTTTCCATAAAGACCAACTTTCCATAAAAGACCAACTTTCCATAAATTAGCAAGTTTCCATAAAATAGGAACTTTCTATAAATGACCCACTTTCCATAAATGACACACTTTCCATAAATGACCCACTTTCCATAAAAGACCCATTTTACATAAAAGAGACACTTTCCAAAGTCTGATAAGAAGAGAGCAGTGGAGAAAATATATTTTGATGCACCAAAATTAAAAGGAACAATCTTACCTCAACTGTTTTCTCCAAAAGTTTGTGAACTTACCTAGAAAAAAAAAAGAAAAAATAATGAAACAAATGAAGAAGTTCAAATAAAGAAGTTTTTTCTTTCATTTCCAATGTGATGGGGAAATAAATCACAATATAAGATGAGGCTAGGCTGAAAAAAAGATAATGCCAAGCATAAATGTTGTAGTAAAAGGGATGTGAATTCAGTCTTGCCAAGAAATCATTCCTTATTTCTAACCTTTAACATTTCTAAAATTTCTTACTTCCCAGTCAACTTTGACCTTCAAAAACCTAAACACAATATCACTTGTTATCTTCAGTTCCCTTATTTCCAATTCTTTTATTGGCCTCTCACCTTAAATTTTTATTTTTATTTTCTTGTATTCGTTCACTTTTGTGTCTTAATGGCTTTATCAAGCTGGTGGAGGTCGACCAAAATTGGGATCATCAAGTTAATGCAGACTCCATGATTCCATTAGCTACATAGTAAGTGCTTTGCCAGGGCTACATGCATTTTGGCATTTAAAACTGTCCGTCTCCTAAACTGGTTGGTAGCCAAGGCTACAGAGCCCAGACTGTCTTACTATGTAATCCATAGTTGTAGGTTTTGAATTCAGAGTTGTCATTCTCCTAGACTGGTTGTTATCCAAGGCTATAAGACCCAGTCTGTCCTGCTATTTACCCATAGCTATACAGAGAAGAGATGGATTCATAGGTATTTGGATGTAAGTGAATGCAATGAACTTGACCAGAATTTAAACTTGGCACTCTGATTCCTCAATCCAAGCTGCTAACCATTACTCCACCATGTATCCATCCCATCACCTTGCTTCAGTGTGAAATGATTAAAAAAATAAAATAAAATAAATTATATGACTATCCCCATCTTTGTTATTTTTATACATATCCAGTCACCTAACTCTTCAGTTAATCACTATAATCTTAACCATTTTAGCTTCTGTTTGAACTGATTGATTTTTATGGCTTATCAACCCTTTGCAGATTGTTTAAAGCCTAAATAATTGTTTTTAGAGTAAGAATCTTTGTAGGGAAGATAATAAGTTTTGTGATACAAGTTATATTAATTAAACCATAGCTAGGGAAGAAGCAATGGGTTTGTACCTTTCCCAAGCTTATTTGCATGTAAGTGAATATAACAAACCCAATAAGAATTGAAACTCAGTTCTCTGATTAACAATTCTGAGCCATTATCCATTACACCACCTGCACACCCAAGCTTACAGCTCCTGGTATTCCTAATATACTATACTGTTCAGTACAAGGCTCAAGAACCACTCTAGATAGAGTGTTACTATTTTTATTTTTTTAAATCATTTCACCCCAAGCAAGGAATTCCACTGCCACTATTGCGCAAGGGGTTATATAGGGGAAGGTAAAGAGAAAGAGTGGTTAGATATAGGAAATGTCAGAAGGAGGGTGATAGATGAGTAAGAATACCGAGGATGAGGGTTGGGTAGATGGGATGAGTATTTGGGAGAATGGATGCAAGTTAGTGTGTTAGGAGGTGTCTATTGACCTTACATTTAAGCTCCTGGAGATTGTAGCCATCGGGGAAGCAAGTATGTGGAAGGGAACTCCACAGGCGGGAAGTGCGAGAAAAGAAACTGCTGGAGTAGAAATTGCGGTTACATTTTATTTACTAAATAAGATTGTTGTATAAACACATGAGGAGGAGGTAAAGAGTGCAGATTATAAGGATATGTAGGATAGATAATAGTTGACCCTAGACTTGAAGTAGTTAAGATTGTAGCGATTGGAGAAGATTCCACTTGCAGTCTGTTCCACAAAGAAACAGCCTTTGGGAAGATGGTAACCAAATAGAATTTCCTCCTTACTAATGGAATATAAAAGGAAAAGATGATTTGAATTTCATCTATGGCTTGGTGGATCTAAGCTGTAAAGCTTTAAACAGATGTTACTAATGAATGAAGTTTGGCAGAATATTTCCCATGGTACTAGCAATAGAGAGGTTTGTAATGTTTCATTAGTGGGGAAGGGATTGTGAGGTGCAGAATAATTCATCACCTACAAGACTATATTGTAGGGGCCTCGGTGATGCTTGGTAAATTGGCCTTGTGCCAAACACGTCTGAAGTCCCCATGATTTAAGTCATAGAAGGTTGAAGGTTAGATGTTGAAATATGGAAGGAGAAAAAATATTTCGTTTCTACATTAAAGCAAAGATTTAAAAATTTAATTTGCATATCTATAGATTTTTTTCACTTTAAACATTATTTTTAATGGATGCATTGTTTATTTGAAAACATTATTAAGATCATGTAAAAGGCAGGTTAACATCTTGACCATTAAGGAGGGAAAGGAAGAAGGGAAAAGGGTAGGATGAGGGAGGAAAAAAAAGAGAAAAAGATTGTTAGTATGTATTCTTTGGGGCCAAATCCTGAAATGAATCTTGGCTCTGATTAATCAAAAGAAGCACACATGTAAATTTTATATCTTCCCACATACATACACAGCAAACCAAACGTTTTTGTTATTTAAATGTAAATCATCTGCACAACTAACATCATTATTGCCTGATGATGAGAATCTATCTGGAAACATAGAAATTTCTGTGTCAAAAAGTACAATTAATTCATAACTATATAATTATATATATATGTCAGATTAAATAAATTGCAAACATTGTGTCTGCTTATTTTTAATAAAATCCATTCATACTCATGGATAATCTTTCGCGTAAGCATGAAAATGTGTTGCTAAAAATTACTGCAAATTTTTTTCTGCTTCAAATATAACAGTTAACAAATTGCGAACATTCATTAGAACGTGAAAATTATCAAAAATGGGATTATTTTATATGTTGCAATGTCATGGTCATGCATGTGTTAAAGTATGAAAAAACTGTTCTTTTTACAAGCATTTTAGAACATTACTACATTATTCATAGCTGATTCTATTAATTGACGGCTTAAGTGTTTTAATGAATATTACCTCAAGAAGCTGTTGTTTGCTTTCGTTGTTTCCTACAAATAATCTCTCATTACAATTGAAGTCCTCTGAAGAGGAAAATTTGAAAAAAACCACTTCTGCTATTTGTTACTCCTCAGTAATGAATTGAGTCCTCCCGGTGAATGGCATGTATATACACTGCATATGTACAGCATGCAAAAATTTCCCCTCTCTCATTCCATGCACCTATGGCTTAGGGAGTAGGGAGTTCAAATGACACCAAATCAGTCAAGTTTCGATCTCGGCCAGAAGCACATGGATGTCTAACTACACTGATGAGCTGTGATACAGTGAAACGGGCTTGTATCTGAATGACTAATATATATATATATATAACTCTATCTCTATCTCTGCCCATCTGTTTTTATGTCTGTCTGACAAATTATAAAATTTTTTCTTTCTTAATCCCTGACTTTTTTTTTTAACTTATTGTGTATATATGTTTTAGGGCTCCTTCGGGTTTGTGAATTTTTGTACCATATTTGAATTGATAAATTTTTGTTTCTGATCGTTGCTGAAGAAACAAGAATTTTCTTGCTGAAATAGCTACTCAACAAATGTAGAATTCAGAATTTATATATATATATATATATATATATATATATATATATATATATATACTAGCAGTATAGCCCAGCGTTGCTCGGGTGTAATGAAAGCTTTAAAACTAATCCATGGTCCTGGAGCTCAGATTCTTTGGACATTGGCATGAAAGACTAAAAAACAATAGTTGTTTCTAGTTAAAGCGAAGACATAGACTGAAAGAAAAATGAATGGATGTAAGTCAAATTTTGATTTCCTGGTATCGATATCAAATAAGTTTTTTTGTTGTAAAGTGAATTTTGAAGGCTAAATAAGTCCTCTGAGTAAATGGCATCATGGCTGAGACTAAGAACAACATTTATACCTACTTAGAGCCAAATCCGAAGCAAAAACTAAAATGAAAGGACTGAAAAAAATACAGACATACAGGCAGATAAACAGACACACATACAAACATCTTGCCTTTTATATATATATATTATTGATTTTCTGCACTATTGTAAGAACTGCAATCTTGAAACTTCTGAATATTGTTTCTCATGTCTTTGTCTATGAGTGCATCAAATTTGATTAAAATTGGACCACTCGTTCTACAACCCTATTTTTTCGATTATCAATTTTCAATATTTATTGGGGGTACCTTGACACAAACCTAGCATTTCGGAGTCTATAGGTAAAGGACACACACACACACACACACACACACACACACACACACACACACACACAGACAAAGTTCCATTTATAAATACGTTTAGATATATCATCGCTCATTCAGTGAAATGAATTAGAGCGCTCTAGCTATTGGGTGCATATAATGATATGCGCTAAAAAGTCTGCCTACTTCCACTGAACGCCCATAGCCCAGGGGTAGGTCGGGTTTCAATCCTGGGTAAAAAAGCAATCGGAGTCTAACCGTACTGATGAGCTGTGATACGGTGAAACAGATCTGTCTGCGGATGACAATATATATATATATAAAGAAAAACTCAACACATTATTTAGATTGGTTATAAATTATAATTCATTTTTATGAGCTAAATTGGCTCATTTCATCAGACCATACTATATTCGTTCCATTCGGTATAAATATTTTTCCAGAAACATTTCTTTAAAATGAAATGGAAAACAAGTAACGCGATCTAAAACAAAAACTTTAGCCATATCTCAGTTGGAGATTATTAGACTGGTCGAGAAGAGTTCATCGTTCTTAGATAGTGACCATAATGCCCACTCACAAGCACATGAATACATATATACATATAACCCTACATATTAACACAATTACACATACTTACTTATATCCATATACACATATTCCCATACTTCCACATGTGTACATACAAATGAGTCTGTGCGTACAGCTACATATACCCACAAACACACATCCATCCATGTTCACATATAAATATTTAAATACATATTTATGAAGACCAGATTTATATGTGTATAATTAATAGTAACACATATTTATGTGAGTATACTAACAAATCTCATATATCCCTGAATTTTGGCTTTTGAACTCTTAACTCAGGTTTGGAGGAGGGGTATGTCTATTAATAAGAGACATATGTATCTGTCTGCTTTCCCCTTTACTTCCTTAAATTCCAAAATTGTTAATCCTACCCCATTCTATTTTCTTATGGATGGAAGATATTTTTTGGACTTCTGCCAGTGTAAAATCTTATAATACATTTGAATTTGAGTAAATAAAATTTTCATTTCACCATTGCTGAAGAAGCGAGGATCTCCTTGTAGAAATGGCTATTCAACAGATTTAAATATCGAAATTTTTGTTTTATTGTTTATATTTGGCTTTGTAAATAGAATATATCTGCATCGAGCCCACCACCTTGATCGATTTTAATATTAATGAAATTAATATTAATTAGGATCGGGTTTTTGGGATTTACCTATCTGATCATCCTTTTGGATTTAAAACATATATATATATATATATATATATATATATATATATATATATATATCAGCATGCAGTGTGGGTATAGAAGAATCAAAAGGAGTATCCTGTACATACAGTGGTAGGATAACTCTCTAAGAGAGCACTAAATATATATGTATATAAATACATATAGAGCAAATATAAGAAAAATTAATGCAGACACGTTATTTCATGGTGAATCGGAAGTATAAGCCTATTTCAGGCAAACCATCATCAGCTTCCGTCGGACAGAAGCTGATGAAATAGGCTTATACTTCCGATTCACCATGAAATAACACGTCTGCCTTATTTAAATGCATATATATATATATATATATATATATATATTTATATTTATATTTATACATGCCAGATAAAATATAATGCGTGAATAAACAAAGGTGAGAATGTTTGTGTAAATAAATCATGGAATTGTAACAAGAGTTCTTTCAGAATGGCAAACAAAAGTTATGAGAATTTTTACAGAATTTTCACTTTCCCAAGCCAATAATGGAGAAGCCAATTTTGCTTTGAATAAAGATGAAGAAAACGAAGCCCCCCCTTCCACTTATACCTCTTAAACAATGACAATCAATTTTTCCGTGTTCTTTCAATCAAATAAAACAATGTTCTCACTTGTCATTTCTTTTTGCAGTTGCCAACAGCCATAATAATCAACTAAAAAGCTTTTACTCCAAAATTAATTAAATCAACAACGCTATGTTGTTGGGATTTTAAAAAAATTTTTAATTTATTTATACCCAGATGGTACTTTAAATATTATATCAAATACACTTTTAGATATATACATATATATATAATATCCAAAAACAATATGTAATATATATATATGAGTTGAATGTATGGTTTTAAATCCGACCAGAAAGGTAGAAAAAGTGTCTTCACTTTATTAAGCTTCTTCAGAGATTTGTTAATAAGACAATGATTTAAAATTTTGAAAAAAATCAAAGAGACAGAATGTTGATTGAGAAATATATATATATATATATGTGAGTGTGTGTGTGTGTCTATATATATATATATATATGTGTGTGTGTGTGTGTGTGTATTTAAGCATCAAATCTTCTTTTAAGCATGTCAGATGAAAAAAATTGCAAACATTATGTTTACTTATTTTTAATAAAATCCATTCATATTCACGGGTAATCTTTCGCGTTTTACAATCAAAAGATGTCAGAAATAAGCTGTGATGCTGACAGATATTATTTTCATTCATTTCTTAAAGTACCCAACTACTTTCAACCTCTTTCCGAGATCATCTTCAGAGGTGTGAGGTATGATAACAAATGTAATTGGAAAACTGTATTGCTAAAAATTACTGTACATTTTTTCTGCTTCATTTTTACTGTACATTTTTGCTGCAGTCAGGTATTGAACTCACAACTCTAAGAGTTAAGTCAAGTCGTTAAGGACACATGACCCAGTGGATATAGACGTTGGTTAGTTCCTGACTTGATTCTTAGAGTTGTGAGTTCAATACCAGGTGACAGCAGTGGTGAACAAGTAACTTGCAGGGGTAGAGGGAGATAACTCATGACTTCCAATCAAGGCTTTATGCAAGGAATGAAGATGATATACCCCAGTGGTTGCAATAAAGGGTTTGGTTTGAAATTCCTAGCAACTGAAGAAGCCCAGTGCGAACAATGGTCGAAACGTTGAACGCAGGGGTCATCAGTCACATGGAGTCATCTTGCATCAAGATAATGCAAGGCCTCACACAGTAGCCCAAACGGTGCAGACCATCAACTGCTCCCTCATCCCCCTTACAGCCCAGACATTGCCCCTTCCGACTTTCACTTATTTATTCCCTTGAAAGCATTCATGAGGGGCACAAACTTTGACAGACAATGAAGTTAAAAGTGCTGTGAGCGACTAGCTGAGACATCAGTTCAAAGAATTTTATGCTGAGGGAATATGGAAGCTTGTGCACTGATTGGAAATGTGTGTGACACTGCTAGAAGACTACGTTGAAAAATTAAAAAAAAAAGTAAGCTCCTATCTGTAGTTGAAGTCCTTATACCGAAAAATTCAGCTTATTTATTGAATGACCCTCGTAGAAGTCCTTATACCGAAAAATTCACCTTATTTATTGAATGACCCTCGTAGAAGTCCTTATACCGAAAAATTCAGCTTATTTATTGTATTAGCCTCGTAGAAGTCCTTATACCGAAAAATTCAGCTTATTTATTGAATGACCCTTGTAGAAGTCCTTATACCGAAAAATTCAGCTTATTTATTGAATGACCCTCGTAGAAGTCCTTATACCGAAAAATTCAGCTTATTGATTGAATTAGCCTCGTAGAAGTCCTTATACCGAAAAATTCACCTTATTTATTGAATGACCCTTGTAGTTGTGGTACAGGTGAATTGAAATTGATTCAATCCCAAGAAGCAAAGATGGTGATTATTCTGTTATTGTTGCAAACAAGAACAATGACAAGTTTGTAACATTGTTCATCAGCCTTGGTTCAGAAGATGACTGAACAGAAGGACAAAAACCAACACAATACATTCAACAAAATTAATTCCTGCTGACTAATCATCTGAGGTCAAAAAGGACCCAAAGATTTAATCCTGTTGATGTCCATAATTTGCTATGCCATGACTTTATGCTGATTAGTTTTTTTCCCATCACATCAGTCCATTCATTTCTATTCTCTTCTGTCATCTGAGAAAATCATGTTCCCTTACATCTGGATGAATTATAACTCAGCAAAACTAATGCAATCATCATTCGATATATTAACAAGAGGTTAATTGTTCTTCAACTGAATATTCAGATTGCAATAGATGAATTGTCATCAAAATTATATAAAAATAAAAATAACACTTATCTCATTTTAACAGATATATTTACCAAAATTACAAAAATATTTTCTTGAAATACTAAAGAGTACATTTATTTAATAGGGCACCTTGGTGTGGTGAAATGGTTTGCAAGCTCGTATCACTGAAATCATTATAAATGAGTAGGGAGTTCAATCCTCAGTGGGTACCCCCTACTTTCAGCCATGTGTCATGTCTAAGCTATGCTTAGAAAATCACCTCCCTCCTGGTTTGGGGGTTGGGCGCAGTGCTAACAACCCTGCCCCATAAAAAAACAGTTTATTACGGAAACAACAAAAATGCTGCCCTACACACCAGTAGGTGTAATGGAAAAGTTACATTTATTTAATAAAATTACTATTGGCTTCAATCACAGCCTCCAGACAAATTTGGTATCTTCTGCAACTCTTCTAGATAGTCTCCTTGTTTAAGTTGATGAAAACTACCATAATCTTTACTTTCAGTTTATCTTTGGTATTAAAAGGAGTTTCTACAGTATTTACATTATTCGGACTATTGCCCTCATCTTTGTTGCCATTTGTATGACGTTTCGGAAGTTATGCACTCCAGCCTTCTTCAGGTGCTAGGAATTTTGAACCAAACCCTTTATTACAATCACTGGGGTATATCCTTCTCATCCCTTGTGTAGTAATGCCTCAATTTGAAGTCATGAGTTATCTTCCTCTAACCCTGCAAGTTACTTGTTCACCACTGCTGTAGCCTGGTATTGAACTCACAACTCTTTGGATCACAGGAACTAACTAAAGGGTTCAGTTTGAAATTCCTGGCACCTGAAGAAGGCTGGAGCATACAACACCTGAAACATTGTACAAATGCAACAAAGATAAGGATAATAGTTTGAATAATGTAAATACAGAAATATAAACATATACAAAAACGTTTTGTTGATTTCTCACTCAACTGTACCTCAGACTGGAATATATCATCCTCATTCTTTGCATAAAGCCTCAATTGGAAGTCATGAGTTATCTCCTTCTAACCCTGCAAGTTACTTGTTCACCACTGCTGTAGCCTGGTATTGAACTTACAACTCTAAGAGTCAAGTCAGGAACTAACCAACGTCTATATCCACTGGGCCATGTGCCCTTAAGGACTTGACTCTGGAACATGGGTCAGTAGATTCAAGAATACTAGGAATACTGATAATAGGAATCAATATATAGAATCTTGTATATAAGAAGTAAGTCCAGGTAATAAGTCTATATTTTACTGACCAACTAAGTGGCGGTACAACTACTCAACTGAACTCTTTACAACTCTTTTACAACTGCTGCTCTCTGTATAGGCAGGATTGTTTGCACAGCTTGGATGAGTTCATTTATTGTGCAATTAGGAGTGATCCCCAACACACGCCAAAAAGGGCCTTTTTTTTAACTTCCAGCAGTACAGCATGCCATTTCCAAATTTCTTCCAGAGTGAAATGTGACCTGGTGCTCTTTTTCTCCCAAATGGTGCCCAACACACCCTACTGTACTGTGTAGTCAACAAAATCAAAAACAAACAATGCCTATACACAAAATTAAAAATATAAAATGGGGACAATTCACCACTCACACCCTGTATAATATAAATTCAATTCTCTGAAAATTTGCATTTCCACTGCAACCACAAGTTTGAAAAGTTGTGCCTGTTCTACATAGTTCAAAATTAATGTAAGATCATTATCAAATTCAGTACCCATGCAGTGTGACAAAATTCAAAACTGCAAATTCTTTTGGGTATCTCAGAAAACATTATTTTTTGCAAAAAGATGTTTAGGGATCATCAACATCATCATCTTTTGATGTCTATTTCCATGCTAGTATGGGTTGAAAAGGGTTTTCTTGATGGTTCCATAATTGAACCGTGATGAAAATATTGGTGCAAGTTTTACAGCTATATGCCCTTAATAATACCAACCAGTTTAGGAAACCGGAAACTGAGTGCTTTTATCAAGGCACCATCTCCAAGAAGATTACCTACCAAGGTTAGAGAGTTCAGCTGAGACTATTCTACACAGAATGGTTTATATTTCAGAGATTTCTTTCTCTTGGACAAATTGCTATTCAAAGCTAAAGACTCTTAGCAAGCCCAATGCCCAACTTTTTCTTTTTCGCTTAAATGACTCAAGTTTGGAGGAGGATAACTATTTGTCCATTGCTGGGACCCTAAGAGGTGCAATCACAAGAGGTTAGCTTACACCTCAGAACAACAGTAATTAAGAGGCGGTTCCATGCTTCTCCAAACCTTCAATCTTCTGATCAGATGTAGTTTATCATCATACCAAGGACTAGGTTCTACATTTGCCTCTATCACTATAATTACAATTAAGAGGTGGTTCCATACTTCTTAAAACCTCCAATCTTCTGATCAGAGGCCTTGCTGCCAGATGTAGTTTATCATCATACCAAGGACTAGGTTCTACATTTGCCTCTATCACTATAATTACAATTAAGAGGTGGTTCCATACTTCTTAAAACCTCCAATCTTCTGATCAGAGGCCTTGCTGCCAGATGTAGTTTATCATCATACCAAGGACTAGGTTCTACATTAGCCTCTATCACTATAATTACAATTAAGAGGTGGTTCTATGCTTCTCAAAACCTCCAATCTTGTGATCAGACGCCTTGCTGCCAGATGTAGTTTATCATCATACCCAGCACTAATGTTTATGGATATCTGTTCCAATCAATTTGGGAGAAGCCTTAAAAATGGAATTAAATTAAAAAGCAATAATTGCTTGCAGGTCGGATTTCACTTAAACAAAAGTATCATTTACTTCTCAAAACAACATTGTTCAATTGCTGTTTCACACAACAACAAATATTTGCCAGCACCGGGAGTGTCAAGAAATATGTTTACAGTTCATTTTATTTATACTATTCACATTATTCAAACTGTTTTCCCCATCTTTGTTGTTTCATTCATGACATTTTGGCTGGTGTACACTTTGGCCTTTTTCAGGTGATACGAATTGAAATTTCAAAAGGAACTTTTTTTTAAATCCGGTTGAGTAGATTGACAATTGTCTCTGTTGCAATAATGCAGTTTAGCAGCTTCCTTGTGAATTAAAAAAAAACTTATTTTATTTTCATTCAACAATCAAAACTGATAATATTTTTAATTATTTTATTTCTGAGATTAGTCCTTCAAGATGGTGCATAATGGATACAGTAGTTTATAGAGATGACAATGAGGAGAACAGACTTTCTAATAATAGTAAGATTTTAACAAAATATTAGTTTCATATATGATGTCATTTTTTATGGCATCATAATATAATAATCATATTAATATAAGATTTTACTGAATATAAAGTCGAGGATAAGCCTTCCATCCGTGCATGGAATACTGCTGTCATATATGGTCATGCGCCTCTCCTGTTCATCTCAGTGTTCTCGAAAAGGCTCCAAAGGAGAATCAGTAATGTGATAGGTACCCACTTGGCAGCTCAACTCCAGTCACTTTCTTACTGATGGGATGTGGCTTCCCTCTGTCTGTTCTATAAATATTTTCATGGCTTCTGCTCCAACGAACTTGTCATTGGTGCTTCTGCTACAGGAGTTTACTCATGCAACCAGACTGGCAACTGGGTCTCACCCATTCACAGTTAGATCAACCAAATGCAGCCAACAATCCTTCTCCAGCAGCTTCTTTTCTTGCACTTCCTGCCTGTGAAATTCTCTTCCATATTCTTGCTTTCCTGATGGCTACAACTTTCAGGAATTTAAATGCAATGTCAATACTCATCTCTTAACCAGTTCTTTCTACATCACTCTGTATATCTTTTTCTTTCTCTCTAACTTTGAAACTGTCATCACACCTGTATTTCAATCTTTCTGTTGCTCTTTTCTCTGACACCCCTTGTAACTCATTCATTTTTCTCTTTACTCTCCTCCTATCTAATCTTTTTCTCTTATGTAGCCCCCTGCACATCAGTGGCATTACCACCTTGCTTGGGGTGAAACAATTATAAAAAAAAAATTAAGTAATAAACAGACAACCCTAAATTCTTCTCTTCTTTTTTTTTGCCATGTTCCTTCAGGACATTGGTGATCATGGCTACCCACAATTATCTAACCTCTATAACTCTTAAAATATTTGGTCTTTTTGTTATCTCACCTAAACCTTGTTCCAGCATCTATTTACTTGAGCTTGCTAAGTAGGCTATGCATTGCTTTCCTCTGTCCTTCTTGCCTTCAATCTATCCTGTGAGTATCAAATTTCTCAAGCCCCCTTTCCTCCAAATGTGCAGAAAAAAATTACTGTATGTTAATGTAATTGTAAAATTTTCTTTTTGAAAACATACATGCAGGGATGTGCATTTCGTTGCAGTAAATATCAGCTCAGAACAAGAAACCAAGTTCAAATTCCACTTGAATTTGTTGCATTCACATATGTGTAAATACACTTGCAAAAGGTATGAATCTGTTGCTTCTCCCTTTAGCTATGGGTTAAATCGCAGAACAGGTTGAGTTCTACAGTCTTGGCTGACAACTAGTCTACCACATAAAGTAATGGCAACCTACTGCGTGAAAATCTTCTGCCCAGTCAGTCATGTCACTTTTGAGACATGATTGTAACAAGCGTGTATCATGCATGGCACTTAACTGACTGACATGTGAAAATTTGGTAATAGTATGGAATTAAGAAAATATCAATTTCATATATTCTATCATTTCTGATGGCATGGGAAACTAGTATTTATATAAGATTATACTGGTCATAAAATGGGGGATCTGTTTTTTATTGTTATTAAGTTACAAAAAGTTCCCCCTAAATTACTATGAATATAATTATAAGAATGTGTGAAATCCTCCATAGTAATAAAACATCAATTTTGTATATCATTTTTTTTTTTTTTTTTAATCATATCACCCCAAGCAAGGCGGTAACGCCACTGATGTGCAGGGGGCTACATAAGAGTGAGAAGATTAGAAAAGAGAAAAACAGGAAACCGCATCCTAAACAGGAAACAAGGGATGAGCCTCTTCACCTGTTCAATAGACGTGGGTGGAGTGTGAACCGGAAGATTCTAGATTTCAAAATGTTGACGCAAAGCTTTCTATAGTTATTTAATATTTCACAAGAATAACTACATACTATTATAATTATAAAAATTTATTTAAAGACTCAGATGATGAAAGCTTCCCATGATAGTAAACGATTAACAAAATATTATATGCTTCTGTTTTTGATGACATGAGTAAACTAATATTAATATAAGATGCTTCTGGACATGAATACCGGAATCAGTTAACTATTTTGATTAAGTAAAAATTTGTTCCCTGCTCTGCAAGACACACATGCAAAAACCTTTTTGTTTTTTAATCATTTCATCCCAAGCAAGACACAAGGGGTTAATGAGTGCGAGAGAATATAAGAGAAATTAAAACATTATTAAGGTGAGAGAGTGGAATAGTAAAAAGACCACTATATTTAAGATGAGAGGAACTTGTGGAGGACTATGGCTAACCACATCCTGAAGGTACAGAATTCATAAAAGAAGGTATATTTATGCTGTTGAGTAGTTTTCGCACTGAAGGTTAATCGTGCTATGTCAGTTGCTAATCGACTTAATGCACCCAAAATGTTAGGAACTTGGTAATCGTCCACTGAAAGCTGACTCCTTAGTATTCAGCTAACTGCCGACTAATATCAACTTCCTAGTAGTTCGACTGAACTCCAGTAGAACTCTAAAGAACTCGTATGAACTTCCTAAGAACTTCTCAAGAACTTCTCCTGTTAACTTCCTGTTAAATCTTATTAATATAGGAGGGAGAGTCCATTATCTGAGGAATAGGTGTGTTTCCCCATAACAATTTGTAAGTTAGGAGAGGCATTTTTTTAATCATTTCACCCCAAGGAAGGCAATAAAGCCAGTTAGACACAAGGGGGTTACTGAGTGTGAAAGAATATGAGAAAAATAAAAACATTATTAAAGAAAGAGAACAACGAAAAAAGAAAACAGATCATAAAATTGATATTGCATTAACATTTTTGAAGATCAAAATTGACTGTAAAAAGAGTTCCACAAACAAGAAGTGTGAGAGAAGAAATTATTAGCATAGAACTTACAGTTACATCTGGCCATTTCAACTATAAAATGATGAGACCTGACTGCCAATCTAGTAATATGTTTAAATTCATAGAATCTAGGTACTATACAGGAGAGTGATACTTTTTTATAATCGCTTCACCCCAAGCAAGGCAATACTGACACTGGTGTGCAGGGGGCTACATAAGAGGAGTGTGAAGAGAAAGAGTAACTGGTTATAGTGGGTATCAAAGAATGGATTAAAGAAGGATGGAAATACTGTTATGAAAAGAGTTATGTGAGAGTGAAAAGGGAGAAGAACAAGATATAGGGAGTGTTGGGGAAAGGGTAAGGGAAGGATGGGAGTCAAGGGGATAAGAGATGGTAACTGCTGTTGCATTTAAACTCTATTTTTGTATGATACAAAAAATGTGGCACAAGACTGAAATTGGGATGTGGAAGTCTGGTATTCATCTATTTTATATTTAAACTTAGCTAACCACAACCTCTGACCAAAACATACCACAATATTCCTTAGGCCAAAAACAATTCTTACTTAAAATTCTTACTACAGTCACCATAATACCTCAGAGTCTCTATGAAGTCTTAACTCATCTCCATATGTACTATACAGGAAAATTTATCAGAAGACTTATCATTAATGTATTTATAGAAAAAGCAAAAGAAACTACATTACAGCAGACGTAAAGTGACTGAAGCCAAAATGCCAGGTCAGAACTAATAACACTGCAGATTCTTCTTTGAATTTTATCAAGAATCTTTGAATATATAACAGAAGCATCAAACTAGATGTGACAACAATTTCTAATAGTTAGTTTAATGTATACCATCATTTTTTTATGTCAAAGCTATTGTATATTAGTAGTATAGCCTGGCATTGCTCGGGTGGAATGAAAGCTTTAAAACTAATCCATGGTCCTGGAGCTCAGACTCAGCCTAAAGAATATTTGTGTGAAATTTGGTGAGAATCAAATAAAAATTGTGGATTTGTATAAAGGACATACAGACAGATAAACAGACACACACACAAACATCTTGCCTTTTATATATATATATACATATATATATTATCGATTTTCTGCACTATTGTAAGAGCTGCAACCTTGAAACTTCTGAATATCATTTCTTATGTCTTTGTCTATGATTTGATTAAAATCGGACCAATCCTTCTATAACCCGATTTTTTCCATTATTGATTTTCGATATTTATCGGGGGTACTTCGACACAAAACCTAAGAACACTCGCAGACGCTTATAGTACAACTGTGTAAATTTTCAAGAAAATCGTTCAGCCATTTCGGAGTCTATAGGTAATGAACACACACACACACACACACAGAGACAAAGTTCCATTTGTAAATAAGTTTAGATAGAATAAAAAAAAATTTAATCTCAGAAATTCTGAAATCTATTTCAATAATCCTCTTTATGTGCCGTGTTCCTTTAGGATGTAGGCAATCATAGACTTCCATTTGGCTCTGTCTCTTGTTATTCTCAAGATATTTTCTCTGGGTATCTTTTTTAAACCCTGCTCCACCATCCATCTGCTCAGTCCTGACAAGTTTGTGAAAATATTACATTTTTATTTAGTTACTTTGTTTTAAAAAAAAACAGAAGTTTGACAATAAAATGTTTAACTGTTTCAATCTCAGTAAAAGTGAAAAGATATTTTAATTCTCTAAATTATCAACAAGTCAGATGTCAGTCAGTTAAGTGCCATACGTGATACACGCTTGAGCAATCATGTCTCGAAAGAGACATGACTGACTGGGCAGAAGACTATCTATCAGTAGGTTACCATTACTTTCTGCGGTAGACTGGTCACCAACCAAGGCTATAGACCCAAATCTGTCCTGTTATTTAACACATAACTGGAGGGAAGAGATGAATTAATTCCTTTCCCAAAGGTATTTGCGTGTAAGTGAATGCAAGGAATATCAACTGGAATTCGAACTTGGTTCCCCAATTTCTCAGTCCAAACCAATATCTACTGCTCCACAACGTATATCCTCCAGAAGTTGGATGCACCAAAACTGAAATGAACGTTTAAATGATTGGAATCAACAACATGCAATGCAAACTATTTGCCAAACCAGTTCAATGATCCTTACTGAGCACATTGGTTGCCACTGATTAGATGATGTATGTAGAAATAACACACACACTGACAACATCAGCTTCCAAAAACAGAGAAAAGAAGAAGGATTTTATGTAAAATATACTCGAAGAAATGGGATTCACTTCTCTTCTTTGCTATCTTTGCTTACTTCATGAAATTTGTTACTAGCCTCATGTGAAGCACAAACAATTTTCTAAAAGCCTGTGTCACTCTTTTGTGACAACCATTAATTTGAACCATACGGAACATGCACCCTTGAGACTTTTAATAACAGTCAACCTTCTTAATTGGGTGCTCCTAATAAACAGGCTAAGATGAATTTAATAGCTGGGGATCTGTTTATGAAAGGGTTATGTCTAAAAATAGCAGATTAAAGAGAATGGTGGTTTAATTTTTCATAATAAACAGAAAATCAAGTTTTGTTTTTAATGTTTTTTTTTTGTTTGTAATAAAAAATTCATTTTTTGACAGATTTTCTTCTTTTCAAATGATTTTTTTGTTAATAATTACTTTCATTCTTTCTTATCTAATAGTATATACTGGCCTTTCCATGCACACACACTTTTACATATATATATATGTGTGTGTGTGTGTGTGTGTGTGTGTGTGTGTGTGTGTGTGTGTGTGTGTGTTAAATAAAATAAAGACAAAAGGAAAACATTATTTATTTAACCATCCTGTCCTTAATTTCAGATAATAACTGAGTATATGTTTACACACACTCACACACACACACACACACACACACACACATATATATATATATGAAAGCAGACAAAAGGAAAACTTATCTTTGCAAACATGTTTTGTCCTCTGTTGGAGGGACTTTATCAACACAAATCATAAATTATTGTCTTGATAAAATAATAAAATAAGAAGATGAAACACATTGGCTAAATTAAGTTCTTCATATCTCTTTATATATATATATATATATATATATATATAAGTAGAGACTTAGGTAAAATTGAGCATCAATGGTCTGTTTCGTGCTTGAACACAATGTTCATAGTCCTGAAGGTTTTGAATCAAGCAGTTGACGTCAGTGTCCACTTTCATTGGGATACACACTCTATACCTGATAGTGAGCAAATTTATTTTATCCATAAATATACCAAAACCTCAAACAATATTTTACGATATATATATATATATATATACATGTGTGTTTAAATGCCAGTTCCATTTTTGAACAATGTAAAATATCATCACTTACTCAAAAACATCTTAGTTGATAAAACTGATAAGTCTTTTTTAGAATGACTGTGTTAGTCAAAATTACTTGAATATAACAAGAAAATATATTAATTTTTAGCAATTTATTCAAAACTTCAATCTCAATATGCAACACCTCATTCAAATTTTTCAAGATATAATAAAAAGTTAAATAGAGAGACTTTGTCATAGGAATTTAATAAAATCTGTTTATATATATATATATATATATATATATATAGGATAAGATGATATATGAAAAGATAAAGAAACGTTTATCAATCTAACATGTTTCACATTATTAAAGCTTTGTCAGACAGAATTTATTTTTTCTCTGTTTCTCACTCTGTGATAAGTTTTAATAAAAATAAACCCCTTTGGTATAGAAAAAGTTAAAAGTAACCGCCTCTTCTACACTCACAGTTAATTTTCTTGCATTTAACACCTGTGGAACACCCTTCCATTTACTTTCTTCTCCAATAGCTACAATCTCCAGAAGTTAAAAGAATGTGATGTAAGTGTTGGTTTTTGTTGTATATGTATAATAGGATTCATACTTGGTCAATTTTGCCAGATAGCAGGAGTGATGTATGTACAATTGGAAGAACAGGGGCAGGAATTACGGGAGCCTGTAATGTGATGCAATGATATTGTCATACAGAAGAAGTGGATGCATTGTTCTTGCAACATCAGAAAGGTGGGCACCTTGTAGAAAACATGACATTGTTATGGCATATGATAAGCTAGAAGTCACAAAAAAAACGCAATTTTTGTTAGAATACAACTAAGCGTTTCAGAGATATAAATGATTGCAAAAAGCAACATTTTCCAATAATTTTGTTCGACAAGTTGCTTGATTTTGGTTGAATTTGCATAAAGCATCTTGAAAGAGAACAGTTTGTAAATTCTAAGCATTTCTGCCGTACCCTGTAAGCTGATTCAAAATTCTTTTTGCATACATTAAAGGTTCATGTTAGGATAAACAAGTGATCCAATTTTGGTTAAAATCAGACCAAGAGTTTCGAAGAAGTAGGGCTCATTAAAATGGAAACACATAAGCACACACACATACACATATCCCTTTTTATATATAGAGATTACAGTTTTTAATTTTTAAAAATATATTTGGCATTAAAGATAAATGTGATTTGTATAAATATGTGTCAAAAATTATTTTAGTGTTGTGAGAAAAATGAATATTCACAACTCAAAAATAATTTTTTATACATATATATATATATATATATACATATAAATCCCATTTATCTTAAATGCCAAAAATATTTTTATTCATTTTACCCTTTTTTATTTGAAATACTTAAATGTAACTTCCACTTCTACTCAAACAGATTTTTTTTTCTCACACTTCTTACCTGTGGGGTTCCCTTTCGTTTACTTGCTTCACTGATAGCTACAATCTCTAAAAATTTTAATGAAACATCAATTTCCATTTTCTCCCTTCTTGAATATTATTCATCTTTTATTCTTTCTTTCACACCCACTGTACTCAGTCTTTTCTCTCCCTGTGACCCTGTGTGCACTAATGTTAGTCCTGTCTTGTTCGGTATGAAATTATGAAAAAAGAATATGAGTGTGTGTGTGTGTGTGTGTGTGTGTGTGTGTGTGTGTGTGTGTGTGTGTGTGTATTAGTAAATATCCATATTTTTCTATGTTTAAGGAATGACTCAGAGTTTCATACAGTATGTAATCATCAGGTGTATGTTACAAACATCCATACTTATATATATATATATATATATATATATATATATATATATATATATAGAATAAAAAGTGTGAGAAGCCATGAACTTTTCTTTAAAGTGTATATTTATTTTTTGTAATTAGACATGTTATGATACATTAAGTGTCCATAATGGTATTTGTGATGCTACACCTACATGTGTTTCAAGTCTAAAATTGACTCTCTTCAAAATATATATATATATATATATATATAGTAGTCATCAGCAGACAGATCTGTTTCACTGTATCACAGCTTTTAACCCAGCATTGAAACCCAACCGAACTGAATTGGCGTGAGTCAGCAATTCTACCTCTGGGCTATGGGCACTCGGTAGAAGAAGGCAGACATTCAGCGCATATATTATCATTATACACGCCCAATAGACAGAGTGCTTTAATTCATTATTAAATGAGCGATGCTCATATATATATATATATTGTCATGTTCTTTACACTCTTTTCTATTAAATGGATGTTAACTACTTGACAACAAAAGTCGAATAACTGATTTAAGTTTCTGTACATGAGATCAATAAGTAAGTGGTTCATGTGGTGATTTTTTATAACGAAACTAAAGTTCACCTTACTTTTTCTCAGTTTTTCTTCTTTCATTGGCTACCTTTTCAGCTGGTAGGCAGTTCCTTTTTTTTATTGGTCAATATATATATATATATATATATTTTAACACAGTTTTGGTCAATGAGTAATGAATATAATTGTTTTAGAGAGAGAGAGAGAGAGAGAGAGAGAGAGAAAGAGAGTAATGCAGGAGCCAAACTTCAGGGTCTAGTGACATACTCCCTACTCTCATTGACCAACCAATGCTGCTATTGTCACAGAACATCAGTCAACAACAACCAACATTCTTTTGCCTTGTTTTTTTCCCCTTTCTTCTTCTCCAACTCTGTTACCTTCACAACAGCAACAGGTCGTAATCTGATGTCTTTGTACATATGTATATGAATTATACATTTATTTACCCAAAATCAGACATATTTCTTTTTCCTTGAATTCACATTTGCTAAGGTGAAGAACAATATAACCGCTACAGTAGTAACAACAACAGTCATAGTTCTGTATGCCATTCTTCACTTCAGCAACAATAATACACACACACACACACACACACACACACACACACACACACATATATATATATATATATATATATATATAAGAAAAGTTAAGACTGACACATTATTTCATGGTGAATCGGAAGTGTAGGCCTATTTCAGGTGAACCATCATCAGCTTCTGTCTTTATTTTACAAAAGATTTTACACGAATCATGTAAAATCTTTTGTAAAATAAAGACAGAAGCTGATGATGGTTCACCTGAAATAGGCCTACACTTCCGATTCACCATGAAATAATGTGTCAGTCTTAACTTTTCTTATATTTACTCTATATGTATTTATATGCTTAGAGCTCTTTTAGAGAGTTATCCTACCACTGTATGTACAGGATACTCCTTTGGATTATTCTATACCCACACTGCATGCTGATATATATATATATATATATATATATATATATATATATATATTTAGTGTATCGAGGCAGCTGGTAATTTTCTAAACATATACTGTTATATATTACAGACTATGAATGTCTTATGTTTAATCATGAGCTGTTCTAAACATCATATTTTGGTTTTCATTTCAAATGAAAATAAAAACAAAAATTGAAAGCATAATAAAAAATATCCAAATGTTGGACAATTTTTCTTTATTTTCACCTGAAATTAAGGCCAATATATGATGTTTAGAATGGCTCATGATGAAACATATTAGACATTCATTGTCTGTTATATTTAACAGTATATGTTTAGAAAAAATATATATATACATACATATATATATATATATATATATATATATATAGGGTGTCCCAAAAAATAATTTACAACGTAAATATCTGAGTAACTACATGTCCCATGCAAACTAAATTAAAATAGGTTTCATATTTAACAATAAGATATATATTTATCAATATTTGAACAAAATACTCAAAGGGATTTAGATTTCATAAATGAAATCCTAAAGACAACTAAAAGAACTAAAAGCAAATGCCAACCCAAAATTTAAAAAGCATCCTAACCTTATAGGGGATCACAAAATGCAACAAGAAAAGGTGTGTGGTTTGCAACATAATAACGGAAGGAAACCACTTCAAGTTCGAAAGCCCATCTACATTTGAAATAAAAACAAATCTGAGCTGCAACTCTAAAATCATAATTTATGCTCTGAAATGCAATGAATTCAGAATAATATACATTGGGGTGACACAAGATCTGAATAAAAGAGTAGCCCTGCACAGAAGTAACATTAAACTAGCCAATAACAGGAAATTGTATGTTTACTAAAACTTAAACCAATGAAGTCGGGATAAATTCAGAATAATCTTTACCAAAATGCATAGTATGATATGCTCATGATGTAGGAAAAAATATTTTAAAAAATACAATTCCCTGTACAAAACAACATGAAAAATCTGATGCACACACTAAATTCAAAAGATTACAGATTAAATCACTGAAAACTGAAGGTAATATTCATGGATATAGAGTATACTCTTGGCATCTGTTGACCATGTCCGTCATAGTATATGGATATAGAGTATACTCTTGGCATCTGTTGACCATGTCCGTCACAGTATATGGATATAGAGTATCCTCTTGGCATCTTTTGACCATGTCCGTCACAGTATATGGATATAGAGTATCCTCTTGGAATCTGTTGACCATGTCCGTTATAGTATATGGATATAGAGTATCCTCTTGGCATCTGTTGACCATGTCCGTCACAGTATATGGATATAGAGTATCCTCTTGGCATCTGTTGACAATGTCCGTCATAGTATATGGATGTAGAGTATCCTCTTGGCATCTGTTGACCATGTCTGTCACAGTATATGGATATAGAGTATACTCTTGGCATCTGTTGACCATGTCCGTCACAGTATATGGATATAGAGTATCCTCTTGGCATCTTTTGACATGTCCGTCATAGTATATGGATATAGAGTATCCTCTTGGCATCTTTTGACCATGTCCGTCACAGTATATGGATATAGAGTATCCTCTTGGCATCTGTTGACCATGTCCGTTATAGTATATGGATATAGAGTATCCTCTTGGCATCTGTTGACCATGTCCGTCACAGTATATGGATATAGAGTATCCTCTTGGCATCTTTTGACCATGTCCGTCATAGTATATGAATATAGAGTATCCTTTTGGCATCTGTTGACCATGTCCGTCATAGTATATGGATATAGAGTATCCTCTTGGCATCTGTTGACCATGTCCGTCATAGTATATGGATATAGAGTATCCTCTTGGCATCTGTTGACCATGTCCGTCATAGTACATGGATATAGAGTATACTCTTGGCATCTTTTGACCATGTCCGACACAGTATATGGATATAGAGTATCCTCTTGGCATCTGTTGACCATGTCCGTCACAGTATATGGATATAGAGTATCCTCTTGGCATCTTTTGACCATGTCTGTCACAGTATATGGATATAGAGTAACCTCGCAGCACTTAATCTGTTCAATGAAACAATGTTAATGATTATTTTTCCCGTACCAGACACACTCCTGAACCGGATTAGATCGGCAATACTCGGAAAAATATGGCCGCCTTTTATACATGTCACATTGAATATTTTGAGCTTCCTGATTGGTTAAGCCTTCTATTGGTGAACTATAAAATGGCTTAGCCCATGAGTATCAGCACAGTATACAATGTATCCAAAAAAGTCCAACAAAGAGTAGCCCTGCACAGAAGTAACATTAAACTAGCCAATAACAGGAAATTGTATGTTTCCTAATACTTATACCAATGCATTAGGGATAAATTCAGAATAATGTTGACCAAAATGCAAAATATGACATGCTCATAATGCAGGAAGAAATATTTTAAAAAATACAAGCCTTTCCTGAACAAAAAAACATGAAAAAACTAATGCACACATTAAGTTCAAATGATTGTGGATCAAATCACTGAAAACGTTATTAAAAATAAAAAACCAAAACAAATTTCATAAGCCATTGCAAAAAATAGTCATTCTGAATTCCTATTGAACATAAAAATAACGAATGGAACTTTATGACCCGTGCCATATTTCTTATCACTAAAAAGTAGAATTTCACATGCGCAAAATTGGATCAAAATCGCTGAAAACAATTTTGAAAAAAAAATACGAAAGCAAATTATGCGAGTCAGTGTGAAAAAGTTTTCTGGCCATTGAAAAATGTGTGATTCTTAAAACTGAGAAAAATTTAACAAGCCAGTGTGAAAATACCCAGCAAACAAACACACATGCATACCAACCTTCTGAACTGTTCACTGACCACTTATCTATATTAACGTGGTGTTTTCAGCCGTGAGAAAAACAAACAGATTTTGATATGTAAAGTTAGTAATCTATTCACCTAAAGAGAGTGAATTTTGGACTCAAAACACATGTAGCGACACAAATATGATTATGGACACTTAATGTATTATACAAAAGATAAATATTATCAACAAAAATAATAACAATAAACACACACACATGTCTATATATTCTAATTTTAAAGATATCATGTGATGTAATGAATATGTAATGAATATGCATACACCTTGGTTCCCTCTCACAGTAATGTGATTAGCTGGTGTCAGTGACTTAAGTTCGTCGAAGCAGAAGCCATGAAAATATTTATAGAACAGACAGAGGGAAGCCACATCCTGTAGGTGAGAAAGTGGCTAGAGTCAAGCCACCAAAATGGTACTTATCACATTACTGATTCTCCTTTGGAGCCTATCAAAAACCCTGAGATAAACAGCTGGTGCAATGACCATATATGACAACAGTATTCTATGCACAGTTGGATGGTTGATTTGTATATGTGCAAGATGTACCATGTAACTCAGTGCCCTCTGTCACATGATCAGGTCATTGGTGACCAAATTATTTTCAAGCAAAGGTTGAAAACAAAGCCTATCAAATAACTATTGAAACTTCTTTTAGGATCATTGGCCTTGAGTATTCTGAGATAAACCTGGCTCTATATCTCCATGTAGTCAAAACAGAGATGACAAAATATCAGTTGGAAGAGGACTTCCTTGAATGAAATCAAGATCTATCTCTACTCTATCGCTACTTACATGGTAAATGAACAGATGAACTCCTTTCTGTAGTGCCGCCAGCTCAGACCATGACAGCCAAGACCCACCTTGCTAAATCCCAGTGTGGAATCACTTTCATTCCATCTGCATTTTGTTAGCAAGACAGATTTTACTATTTTTTTTTTAATAATTTCACCCCCAAAAAGGTGGAACCGCCACTAAAGTTCAAAGGGTTACAAAGACAGAAAATACCAGGTACTGTTGCACACTTTCTTCTAGTGAGTGCAGAGCCAGGGATCGAACCACAGACCGTTGGATTTCAATTCAAAGCTCTCCCGGCTGGCTTCTTGCTACGCCTCTTCCTCCTCCACTTTCCTCCTTCCGCCTTTTCACTGCTTCTCTCTGCGTCAGCTTCTCGCCAAGAAATTGACGCCACAAACTGCCCCGGTGAACTTGGTCGGTTGGTTTTATCTATCCATAATCCATTTCTCTACCCATAATCCATTTCCTCAGTCTATAAAAATTCCACTCGAGGGCCTCCTCTCTTTTTTCCTTTAGAATGAGCTGAAGGTGGATTATTAAGACAGCGGTGCGTATTATTATTATTTTCTTTCTTTGGAACAGATTACTGCCCTGCACGCCAGACACAAACGAACCCTCTTTTTTCCAGAGCCGCCGCTAGTCGCCTTTTCATGTTCACAGTACAGTGGGTATTGAAGAAAGGATAAGATTTAAGAAGATAAAAGATGGCAATTAAAGTTAAATTTAAATTTTTGGAGATTGTAGCTATCAGGGAAACAAATAAATAGAAAGAAGTTCCACAGACGGGAAGTGCGAGAAAAGAAACTATTCGAGTAGAAGTGCCAGTTACATTTAACAATTTCCATGGTAAAAGTGTGGGATCTAGATATCAATCTAATACCACACTTAAATTTATGTAGAAGCAGCACCAAGGAAAAAATCTTGTCAGAGCAGTTGCCATGAAAATATTTGTAGAAAAGACAGAGGGAAGCCATTTCACATCAGTATGAAAGTGACTGAAGTCAAGATACCAACTCAGGATCAATTACATTGCAGATGTTTTTTTGGATTTTGTTCAGAATCTTGAGATGAATAACAGGAGCACCTGATCAGATGTTGCAACAGTATTGAAGCAGTTTCTTTCAAAGAACTCTTACTTTATAGAACTCCCACATGGATGCTTCCCTAAATATTACTATTTAACCTCTTCAAGTCAAGGGTTAATTGTTATCTCTCGTCCTAGGATGTGCATCGTGGTGCAGTGGATATCGGCTCGGAATGAGAAATCAGGAAGTCGAGTTCGAATTCCAGCTGAATTCATCGCATTCACTTACGCACAAATACCCTTGGGAAAGGTATTAATCCGTCTACTTCCTTCCAGTTATGGGTTAACTAACAGGACAGATTGGGTTCTATAGCCTTGGCTGGCAACCAGTCTACCATAGAAAGCAATGGCAATTTACTGCAGGATAATCTTCTGCTCAGTCAGTCATGTCTCTTTCGAGACATGATCGCCCAAGCGTGTATCACGCATGGCACTTAACTGACTGACTGACTGATTGTCCTTATCTTCACTTCCTTATGTCCCCTCTTATATTCATAGCACACATCTCATTTAATAACACCTTAAATTGAGTGGCTCTTGTGCCTCGTATTGGTCAAAATTTCATAAGAAAAATTAATCAGAATAATATCTTTACTGAATTTGACAATACTCTTAGGGATACTTGCTGTTACTTGATATTCACCAAAAGCTTCACCCACTGTCATGATATAGACCTTGATAAAATCCAAAGAATCTGCAATTTTATTAGTCCTGACTTGACATCTTGGCTTCAATCTCTTTCCCACTGCTTCAACATAGTTTTTCTGTGTTTTTTTCTATAAATACTTTTCTCAAAATTGTTCTAATAAGCTTTCCTCAATGGTACCTAGATTTTATGAATTTAAATGCAGTACAACAAATCGGGGAGCTGAGTTCGAATTCCAGTTGAATTCCTTGCATTCACTTATGCACAAATACTCTTGGGAAAGGTATTAATCTGTCACTTCCCTCCAGTTATGTGTTAAATAATAAGACAGACTGGGTTCTATAGCCTTGCCTCGCAACCGTCTACCACAGAAAGCAATGGCAATCTACTGCAGGATAATCTTCTGCTCAGTCAGTTATGTCTCTTTCGAGACATGATTGCCCAAAGCATGTATCATGTATGGCACTTAACTGACTGACTGGATTGGCACTGTGCTGCAATAGAATGAGAAATCAGAGAGCCAAGCTTGAATTCCAGTTGAATTCATTGCATTCACTTATGATCAAATACCTGTATGAAAAGTTATTAATTTATCACTTCTCCATCCAGCTATGGGTTGAATAGCATGACAGATTGGATTCTCTAGCCTTTGTTGGCTAACAGTCTGGGTTCTATAGCCTGGTGGTTGTTTTCTGGACAAAGTTCTGCTGGTGTATAGAAGGTTTGAGATTGATAGCGATCATGCTACCTGGAAATTTTCTTTTTTTATGTACCATGTCTTATGAGGACCTCTGCAATCCTGTCCTCTGTAGCTCTTAATAACATTGAAAAAGGTATTAATCCACCTCTTCCCTCCAGTTATGGGTTAAATAATAAGACAGACTAGGTTCTATAGCCTTGCCTGGCAACTGTCTACCGTAGAAAGCAATGGCAACCTACTGCAGGATAATTTTCTGCCCAGTCAGTTATGTCTCTTTCCAGACATGCTCGCCCAAAGCATGTATCACGTATGACACTTAACTGACTGACTGGATTGGCACTGTGCTGCAATAGATATGGGCTAAGAATGAGAAATCAGAGAGCCGAGCTTGAATTCCAGTTGAATTCATTGCATTCAATTACGCACAAATACCCTTGTGAAAAGTTATTAATCCATCACTTCTCCCTCCAGCTATGGGTTGAATAGCATTACAGATTGGATTCTCTAGCCTTTGTTGGCAACCAGTCTTATTGCAGAAATAAATGGCAGCCTACTGCAGGAAAATCTTCTTCTTAGTCAGACATGGATTGAAAAAGATGTGTTGGCCTTTGCATGTCTCACGTATAGATTTTAACTGATTTACTAGATTGGCAACAAGGTCTCATCATCTTACAGTTTTATTGGCAAGATGTAACCGTAATTTCTATGTGAACAGTTTCTTTCCTCACACTTCTCACTTTCCGGCCAACATTGATCTTCAAATATTTACAGACATAATCTTGCTGCAGACCTTGAACGGGATCTATACTCTGTAGTGAATTGGGGCAAGAAGTGGCTTGTCAACTTCAATGCGTCTAAGACCAAGCTGTTGTCTGTCAACCATCACAGGCAACCCTCTCCTGCTTCCCATAAGCATGGACCAAGAGATTCGCCCTGAAAGCAATACACTACGCCTCCTCAGCCTTACCCTCTCCTCAGACCTCAAATGGAACCACTATATTGATTCCATAGCTAAATTTACTGCTAAGAAGGTTGGGTCACTATGCCAATCCAGGATGTTTTTTCCGCCTGAATCCATCCTGCATATATACAAGTCAACCATCCGTCCATGCATGGAGTACTGCTGCCATTTATGGTCAGGTGGCCCTGCCGTTCTCCTCAGTGTTCTCAACAGGCTCTAAAGGAGAGTCTGTAATGGGATAGGTACTGATCTGGCGGCTCGACTGCAGCCACTTCTCCACTGTCAAAATGTGGCCTCCCTTTGTCTGTTCTATAAATACTTTCATGGCTTCTGCTCGGATGAACTTAAGTCACTGGTGCCTCCTCAACAGGTGTTTATTCGTACAACCAGTTTGGCAACTGGGTCCCACCCATTCACAGTCAGGTTAGCCAAATGCAGATGACAATTCTACTCCTGCAGCTTCTTCTCTCACACTTCCTGCCTGTGGAACTCGCTCCCATATTCATGCTTTCCTGATGGCTACAACCTCCAGGAATTTAAATGCAAAGTCAATACTCATCTATTAACCATTTGACTCTAGCTCTCTCCCCACCCCATATATCCTATCCTTTCTCTCCACCTTTGAAACTGTCACCGCACCTGCATTCTCAGCTTTCTATTGCTCCTTTCTAACTAGTTTGTACTCCTCACTCTTTTCTAATTAATCTTTTTACAGTTATGTAGCCCCCCAGCTCATCAGTGGCATTTCTGCCTTGCTCGGGGTGAAATGATTAAAAAAAAAAGATGTAATATCAATTATCTGCCATTTTCCTGAGCAGTCTTTTTTTCTTCTCTCTCCTCAGTAATACTTCTGTTTTCTAATTCTTTCACACCCAGTAACCCCTTGCGTCTTAGTGATTTTACTGCCTTGCTTAGGGTTAATTCAATTAAAATTAAAATACTAGAAACACATTTTTGTTTAATTTGACATCATCTTTTGTTTGACATTTTGTGAGCAGCAGTATCAACCATCAGTCTTTGCATAAAGTCTAGAGCAATACAACTTTGTATTTTGAAATTTGAAAGGGCATAGGAGTCAACTTTGATCTTCAGAAATTCAAATGCAATGTCAGTCGTTATTTTTTCATTTCTTAATTCTTGTTCTGGTTCTTTTATTTTTCTTTCTTTTAAATATTTTATTCTTCTGTAACACTCAGTACTCCTTTGTGTTTTTGTGGCTTTATTGCCTTCCTTGGGTGAAATGATTAAAAGAAATACTACTGATGTCATTAGAAATAATTTAAAAGATTACAAGTTTAAAAATAGTTTCGAATTTTATTCCTCAATAAAAAAGATAGAAATTCTTCAAGTCATTTTTGTAGTGATTATTATTATTATTAATATTATTATCATTATTATTACTATATTTGTTTTATTTTCCTTCAAATAATGATCTTCTGGCTGAAAAAAATCCACATTTGACAATGTTTTCATTAATATTACATTTTGAAAGTCATTTAATAGTGTCAAAAGAACTGGCAAGGCTATTATGGGAAAAAAAAAACCCTCGTATTTTTAAGAGAAAAATAACAATGAAAAAGGAAGGAAAAAAACATTGAGAAAACATTTCCAATATTAACTCCTCAGGTTGTGTATTAAAACTCTCCGTAGCTTTGGAAGAGAACCAAATAGAAACACTAAGTCAAAAATCACCAGTAACCAGGATTCATGCTAATAACTTGGGCTCTTTTAGCTATTTAAACAACAACAATGAAAAATGAAATAAAGAAGATGTTTTTTCTTTCCCCATTCCCTGACATTATTGAAATGTATTAATGAAAAGTAAATGGTTTCTTTCAGGTCTGTTCCTCGAGAAAGAAACAATGTTTTCTTCTTGAGAGCAAAAACTCTAAATATTCACAAACCAAAATCAAGGATTTAAAAATTAAAATACTTTTAGCTGAATTACAATGTGATTAAAAAAAAAAATGAAATAAAAAAATCGGCAAATTTTCAAATTTACAGCATCATGAAAATCTAATGAAATATCAATAAAATGCAAAATCTAATGGACGGATCACCAATAATGAAGCTTTTCAACAATTTAAAATGCCAACGAAATAAAGAAAAATATACAAAATAAATTTTTAAAAATTAATGGCAACATAACCAAAATAATAAAATATAAAAGAATAACAAATAATAAATTAGCAGAAAATAATGAAAACAGAACCCATTCTATGGTGTAGTGGTTATCCCATTTGTTTAACATTAAAAGGTCATGGGTTCAAAACTTGCTAGAACTTACCATATAAATGAATTTTTTAGGATGTGCATTGTGGGGCAATGCATATCAGCACAGAAAGAGAAATCGAAGAGCCAATTTCAAATTCCAGTTGAATTAATTTCATTCACTTTCACACAAATACCCTTAGGAAAGATATTAATCCATCTCTTCTCATGTTCCCAGAGCTTATTGACAGCAAAATTATTGGATGGAGAGAATCAAATTTTGGCAGACACATGCTTTTTTTTTTCTTTAGCTCTCTCCCATATAACCTTCCCTTTCTCTCCACCTATGTATCTGTCATCGTACCTGCATTCTCAGCTTTCTATTGCTCCTTTCTAACTAGTTTGTACTCCTCACTCTTTTCTAATTAATCTTTTTACAGTTATGTAGCCTCCTGCTCATCAGTGGCATTTCTACCTTGCTCAGGGTGAAATGATTAAAAAAAAAGAATACATTCATTCTACCTTTACTTCCAATTTTCCTTTCTTCGTTTTCATTTCACGCCACCAAAAAAAAGAAGAAGAACAACAACAACAGGACATTAGGATGGAACAGGCTTGCCTCCCAGAGAGTAAAACACTATGCCTCCTTGGCCTCACACTCTCAGTGGACCTCAAGTGGAATGACTATATCGATTCCATTGCTAAATCCGCTGCTATGAAGGTCAGTTCTCTGTGCAGGGCCCAGAAGTTTTTTTCTGCCTGAATCTATCCTGCACATATATAAATCTACCATCTGCCCATGTGTTGAATACTGCTGCCACATCTGGTCGGGTGCCCCTGCTATTCTCCTCGAGATTCTTGACAAAATACAACAGAGAATCTGTAATGTGATCGATACCGACTTGGCAGACTGGCTGCAGTCACTCTCTCATCGGCGTGACGTGGCCTCCCTGTGCCTCTTCTATAAATACTTTCACAGCTTCTGCTCCGATGAACTCAGATCACTGGTGCCCCCTAGGTATGAATTTGCACGAGATACTAGATTAGCAACTAGGCCTCACTCTCTTACAGTGAAACCGATAAGCTGTAATGGCAATTTCTACTCCAACAGCTTCTTTTCTCGCACTTTCTGCCTGTGAAATTCCCTTCCTCATGACTGCTTCCCTGACAGTTACAATCTCCAGGAGTTTAAATGTAAGGTCAACAGACACCTCCTAACACACTAACTTGCATCCATTCTCTCAAACACTCTTCCCATCTGCCCAACCCTCAGCCTCGGTATCTTCACCCATGTATCACCCTCCTTCTGACATTTCCTATATCTAACCTCTCTTTCTCTTCACCTTTCCCTTATATAACCTCCTGCACAATAGTGGCAGTGGAATGCCTTGCTTGGGGGGAAATGATTAAATAAAAATAAAAAAACATCTTCAACTGACCGATAAAAGTAATAACCACTCAGTACAATTTCTTTATTTGTTTCACCTTTTGTCTCACCCTGTAGCCAACCTACCAAATGAAGGAAAAGAAACATAAAACATTACATTCTGCTACTATCAACTCTAAATTCTAGACACTTAGCTACTTACTACTATTTCTCTGGAACATTTAACCACGTGTATTTTCACTATAAACAATTTCACTTCTCCTTACAATAATGTTCTGTTAACAAAATTTCACTTATATTACAAATCCATGTTATCGTATTCAATTAACAAAATTCTACTTATTTTTTCAACAACCTTCTGATATTTTAAAATGTGGGTATTATCAACTGTTTTTTAAGTGGCCTTGTACCATGGATGGCTGGCCCACACTACAAATTTCATTCACTTTCCCATAAATAACCTTGGGAAAGATATTAATCCATCTCTTCTCCCTTCAGCTATGGGTTGAATAACAGGAAAGATTGGATTCTATAGCCTTGGTTGGTAACCAGTCTACCACAGAAATAAATGGTAAGCTACTGTGTAAAAATCTTCTGCTTAGTCAGTCATGAATCAAAAGATATGTGATTGCCCAAGCATGTATCACATATGGAACTTAACTCATTAAGATGTATCATAAGTCATTTATGTGACTGAGAAACCAATTGTAATAATGAATCTTAACTACCAATTGTACATGGCAGTTAAGAATACATTTAGTGTATAATTTACGTTCTGCATGACCGCAGTGTACGCAGTGAATTAAATGCAAAATTATATTCTCTGCCAAGACAAGAATACAGCAAGATTATTAAGTGAAAAAAATTTACAACATAATCTTTTCTACAGCATCCACCATATTCACTTAACTTAATATCAACCAAACATTACTGTCTTTTTGATTGCTGCAAAATGCTTAGATTGGGAAAACATTCTATAATGAAAACAAAATTGAAGAATTTGTCAAAAACATTCCCGCCTCAAAATCTGCAGAATTTTACTCAAATGTTGAACTTAAAGCAGTTTGTGGATGCTCGTCACAAAAGATGCTATATGATCCTGGTATTTTTAACTAGATTACAGAAATGATTTCAAAGTGGCAGGATGTTGAGGTCTGTTTTTTGTCATATAAGTTGTAGTTGTCACTTCCATTTAAGTTATGTTTAGGCATGCTCATCACAAAAGATGCTATATGATCCTGGTATTTTTAACTAGATTACAGAAATGATTTCAAAGTGGCAGGATGTTGAGGTCTGTTTTTTGTCATATAAGTTGTAGTTATCACTTCCATTTAAGTTATGTTTAGGCATGCTCATCACAAAAGATGCTATATGATCCTGGTATTTTTAACTAGATTACAGAAATGATTTCAAAGTGGCAGGATGTTGAGGTCTGTTTTTTGTCATATAAGTTGTAGTTGTCACTTCCATTTAAGTTATGTTTAGGCATGCTCATCACAAAAGATGCTATATGATCCTGGTATTTTTAACTAGATTACAGAAATGATTTCAAAGTGGCAGGATGTTGAGGTCTGTTTTTTGTCATATAAGTTGTAGTTGTCACTTCCATTTAAGTTATGTTTAGGCATGCTCATCACAAAAGATGCTATATGATCCTGGTATTTTTAACTAGATTACAGAAATGATTTCAAAGTGGCAGGATGTTGAGGTCTGTTTTTTGTCATATAAGTTGTAGTTGTCACTTCCATTTAAGTTAAGGAATCTAGTTAAAAATACCAGGATCATATAGCATCTTTTGTGATGAGCATCCACAAACTGCTTTCAGCTGAGGACTTTGAAAACAGGTTGCCTGAGTTATTTGGCAGTGAGGTGGCAACTGCCATGGTTGCCATTAGTTTGCTCAGGTTCATGAAGGCATTCATTTGGTCAGGTTTGTGAAGGTGTTCGTTTGGTCAGGTTTGTGGAGGCGTTCATTCAGTCAGGTGCAAAAAGGGCATTTCTTTGATCAGATGTTGTACCGCCATATGTGACAGTGTTGTTTTTCGGTTTTGATTGTTACCAACTACATCTTTTCCTACCAATCTGAAAAAGACCCATGCTGTTTTCACAGTGAACATTTCTGAGCTACTGACTCACTGTAAAACCAATGTTGATTTCACCCATGAAAGCAGATCTAACTTGGCTGGCATTAGCAACAGACTCCATGGCAGGCAAATTTAACCAAACATGGCCTACTACACCAGGGGTTGGCAAACCTACAGCACAAATGCCACACATGGCACACCAAGCAATTTCGATTGGCACGCAAAATGTGTAAAACTCAAAGTAACAAAGTTGTTATCAATATTGAGCAATTGGTTAAGACCATAGAAGGACAAGGCTCCCACTAATGATAAAACTTTAAAAAAACTTTTAAAAACAGTTTATTTCTATTAATATGGTTTACATATATATATATATATATATATATATATAGTATATATTACTGTTCAAAATATATGTTAGGAATTTCAAACCGAACCATTTATTACAACCACTAGGGTATATAATTCTCAATTGTTGCATAGTAGTAATGCCACAATTGGAAGTCATGAATTATCTCCCTGTAACTCTGCAAGTTACTTGTTCACCACTGCTGTAGCCTGGTATTGAACTCAGAACTCTAAGAGTCAAATCAGGAACTAATCAATGTCTATATCCTTAAGGACACATGGCCCAGTGGATATAGACGTTGGTTAGTTCCTGATTTTTTCTAAACATATACTATTAAATATAACAGACAATGAATTTCTATTATGTTTAATCAATTCTAAACATCTAATCAGAGTGAAGATTCATTTTGGAATTTGGTCCCAAAGAATACATACTAACTTTTTCTCTTTTTTCCTCCTTTTTCCCCTTCCCTTATCTTACTTTTCTCCTTTCTTCTTTTCCCTCCTTAATGGTCAAGATGACAACCTGCTTCTAACCTAATCTTATCATTTTCCTTTTTTCCTCTTTTATTTTTTTCTCACTTAGTTTTATTGTCTTTGATGTGATGTGCCCATTTAATACCAAGACTGTCCTTTTCACTTTCTTATCATTTTTGGTTTCCTTAGTTAAAAGAAACACAAAGAATTGATGGAAATGATAGGAAACCTCGACATTTTCGGGAAAGATATAAGAATAATCAAGAATCTCTACTGGCAGCAAACGGCCTGCATACGGACAGGTAACGACCTCAGTAGATACACAAAGATAGAAAAAGGCGTAAGACAAGGCTGTGTCTTTTCACCGGATTTGTTCAACCTATACAGCGAGAATATTTTGAGAACCCTAGATGACACACCAGGATTTATTATTGGAGGCCACAACCTGAACAACATAAGATACGCGGACGATACAGTACTGATTGCGGACACGGAAAGGAAACTGCAAGATCTCATACAGAAAGTAGCAGTGGAGAGTGACAAGATGGGACTACAAATAAACTTTAAGAAAACTGAGTGCATGGTCATCAGCAAAAGATACAACCCAAAATGCCAAATACAGGTGGGGGATAACAGAATCAAACAAGTCCAAGAATTTAAGTACCTAGGAAGTGTTCTAACAGGAGATGGAAAGTGCGACACGGAGATCCGAAGGCGAATTGGCATGGCAAAGGACGCGTTCCAGAAGATGAGCAAAATACTAACACACAGGAAGATCTCAATAGAAACGAAGAAAAGAGTGCTAGACTGCTACGTGATGTCAGTTCTTCAGTACGGCTGTGAATGCTGGACAATATCATCGAAAATGAGGACAAAACTGGAAGCGGCCGAAATGTGGTTCTACAGAAGGATGCTACGGATATCGTGGACTGAGCATACAAGCAACGACGAAGTGTTAGAAAGAATGGCAACAAAAAGGAAATTGATGCTGAGCATCAGGAAGAGACAACTAAAGTTCCTGGGACATGCAATGAGGAAGGAAAGCCTGGAGAACCTGATACTGACTGGTCAGATAGAAGGAAGGAGAGACAGAGGAAGGCAGCGGATAACATATTTGCAGGGCCTGATCAAGGTGGATGACGGAACGGGGGTTGCCAGGAGCAACAGGAGCAAACATACTAAGAGCCACAAGGGATAGGGAGACGTGGAGATCCATGATCGCCTACGTCCTGAAGGGACAGGGCACATAGAAGAAGAAGAAGTTAAAAGAAACACACATGTAGATTTTATATCTTCCCATATACATACACAGCAAACTTAAGGTGTTTTGTATTTAAATGTATATCATCTGTACAAACAACATCATACATTGCCTGATGAAGAGAATCTATCTTGAAACATAGAAATTTCCGTGTTACAATCTACAATTAATTCATAACTATATATATAGTAATAGATAGATGGATAAGAGCAAAGTGAGATATACATAAAAATGAAATGGATAGACATGTGATGAGTAGATAGGTAGTAATAAATTATATTGAAATAAACTCTTTTCTCTTTACTAATAAAGTGTCAGAGAAACTCTCTCTCTCTCTCTCTCTCTCACTCTCTCTCTTTCTCTCTTTTTATCTCTCAAGACCTAGATCCATTCACCTCTTTCAATTCTTCCATATTTCTGGTAACCTAGATATTAACCCAGACATAGATTATGTGGACAACTGACATCGTGCAAAAATCAACCAATGACTAACATTTCCTCCAAAATAAAATCAGAGATGTAGGCATTAAATAAATATAAAAAGAACAGTGAACATGTGCATAGCCTCTTCAGTTGGTCCATGTTTTCACACATGCACATTTGGCATGAGTCAGTCATTGAAGATTCAATCACAACACCAACCAACCAAAGGAAGACTAACTCTGTGCATACCAGTGATGGACTTAAATTATCTTCACAAAAAGAATATGCAGAAAACCAGGCAATGAATTCAAGCGTAGAATTCACACATTCAAATAGCAGAAGATAATGTAATGTAACACAAACAAAAACCTGATCCTGTGGCGGATAGGAAATTAAGAATTAAAATCAACCTTCTTTTTCACTTTTACAAAAATTCACAATGATGTGTGAAATCCTGGTTTTTCTAAACAGAAAAAGGATTGACCATGTACTTAAAGAAAAGGTTGAAACCGGATTTTACAAGTAGACGTTAAAGTGATATTCTGACCAAAGGAAGCGAATTTCAAGACTAGAAGGGATTTAGCAATCCAGTGTGAAAAATCTAAATACTATAAAACCTTATCACATTTCTTACCAGGTTATCATCTACGCCATATTGATTGATTATTTCCATGAGGGAAAAAACCTTTAGCCTAACCAGCATGTCTAACCAATGTAGCTCTACATTCATCACTGTTGAAAATTTGGTATCATTTTCAAGCCATTTCTGTTCTTGTTCTTATCTTGCCAGTGCTTTCAATTGCTTTTTTTTTGGGGGGGGGGGGCAGAAATAGACTGGACCACTTGTTAAAAAAGATTGAACATGTCTCATCTTACATTACAACAGACTAAACAATAGTAAAAGAGAACAAACACACTTTCTCAGTGATGAGATACTCCGTTCTTATGATAACAAGTGACGTTTCTCAAATGCAATAAAATATACTCACATTACCATGATAATGAAATAAATAGGAGGGATCAGGTTGATAATACTATGATAATACTCACTTTTACAAAAATTCCCAAATAGAAAAAGGATTGGCCATGTGCTTAAAGAAAAAGTTGAAACCGGATTTTGCAAGTAGGTGTTAAACTGATTTGTTGATTAATGGAAGCAGCTTGCAAAACCAAAAAGGACTTTGCAAGTCAGTGCAAAAAATCTAGTTTACAATACAAGCACTTCAATCAGCATGTCAGTCAGTCACTCAGATGGGAGCAGCAAGAGACACCTCTAGAATTTAACAAGAGAAGCTTCAAGTCAACTCGGACATTCGTCCTCTTGTTCTTTCCTTCTTATGTGCTGATTCCTTTTACTTCTTCTTCTCCATCCAAAGACATTCCTACCAAACAAACACATACAGATGTATGCATATACTCTTTTAACAATTACTGCTACAAACTGTTGATACCTTTAACTTTCTCATAGAACTTTTAACTAATACTTATTCTTGTTATTCTATTCTTTTAATAAATTTTAAAATGAAAAATGTACATTTCGTTTTTACACTATTCCACACATTCAAACCTGCCAACAACCAATCTTCTGATGAAAACCTTCTGATAATTCTGATGATAACTCTGGAATAACTTGTAAGCTGTAGGAAATTTGGTTAAGTATGACGCAAGGCCAAATTGAATAAAGAATAACCATCTCCCCCTATAGCAACAATACTACGTTCCACCTGGCACACACATGGAAGAACAAATATGCTATATTTACATGAATAGACACGGAAAGAAAATTCTTTATAACCTGAACATGGCAATCATATACAATAAGAAACATTCATATGAATACCACAACGCCTTATACAAAAAAAATATCAAAGACGCAAAATACAAAAAGATAGACATGATAATTGTTCACATATAACAAAAGATGTAACCTTATGGAGTCAACGACAAAAATAAAAATGGTGGTATAGTTAATAAAACCTGGCCTTTACTCATCTATTATCACAACAACGTCTATACCATACTGGTGAACTCTGACGTTCTAAAGAACACCCTTAAAAAATACCATAGACAGATATAAATAAATTGAGGAGGATAGCTAGCTTGTTAGCTAAATATGAGCAGACCAAGGTCAATATATATGAACAGAATATGATAGACATGTACCTAAACATATACACACAAATGTATGGATTGATAAATAAAAAAGGGAAAAAAAAAACAGAAGACATAGAAAGATAACTATGAATAAAATATGACATAAGGATATAGAGGTAAAGAAATAAAAAATCAATAATGAAAGTTCTTTAGAATAAGGTAAATTTTCCTTCAATAAATAAATAAGGAACATTAGTTACTGTGATAGAAGACAACTATAGCTGTGTTCCCGTTACACTATTTCACTTTAAAAGAAATAGTTGAACCTCACTTATAAGAAACTAGCAGTATAGCCTGGCGTTGCTCAGGTGTAATGAAAGCTTTAAAACTAATCCATGGTCCTGGAACTCAGACTCTTTGGATGTTGGCACAAAAGACTAAAAAGCAATAGTTGTTTCCAGTTATAGCAAAACTGTAGACTGAAAGAAAAATGAATGGATGTAAGTCAAATTTTGATTTCCTGGCATCGATATCAAATAAGATTTTTTCATTGTAAACTGAATTTTGAAGGCTAAATAAGACCTCTGAGTAAATGGTATCATGGCTGAGACTAAGAACTACAATTATACCTACTTAGAGCCAAACCCGAAGCAAAAACTAAAATAAAAGGACTGAAAAAAATACAGACATACAGGCAGATAAACAGACACACATACACAAACATCTTGCCTTTTATATATATATATATATTATCGATTTTCTGCACTATTGTAAGAACTGCAACCTTGAAACTTCTGAATATCATTTCTTATGTCTTTGTCTATGAGTGTATCAAATTTGATTAAAATCAGACCACTCCTTATATAACCCGATTTTTTTTATTATCAATTTTCGATATTTATTGGGGGGTACCTTGACACAAAACCTAGCTAAGAACACTTGAGGAGCTTATAGTACAACTGTGTAAATTTTCAAGAAAATTGGTTTAGCTGTTTCGGAGTCTATAGGTAATGGACATACACACGTAGACACACACACACACACACATACACACATACACATACACACACATACACACACACACAAAGTTCCATTTATAAATAAGTTTAGATAGTCAAATTTCATTGAATAAAGCTTTACTACAAACTTAAACTTTTGTCTGTTTTTCTGTACAGATATATTAAAAATGAAATACTTACTCTCCAAGCAAAGCAGTAAAGCCGCTAAGATGCAAGGCTTTAATGAATGTAAAAAAATATGAGAAAAAAAAACACAGCTCAGTAAAGAGAACAACAAAAGAATGAAGTTAAAATGACAAAAGGTAATAATTGGCAATATTCAAAGCATGTACGAATGGTAGATTTATAAATGTATGTACTAGCAGTATAGCCCGGCGTTGCTCGGGTACAATGAAAGCTTTAAAACTAATCCATGATCCTGGAGCTCAGACTCAGCCTAAAGAATATTTGTGTGAAGTTTGGTGAGAATCGAATAAAAATTGTGGATTTATATAAAGGGCATACAGACAGATAAACAGACACACACACACAAACATCTTGCCTTTTATATATATATATATATTATCAATTTTCTGCACTATTGTAAGAACTGCAACCTTGAAACTTCTGAATATCATTTCTTATGTCTTTGTCTATGAGTGTATCAAATTTGATTAAAATCAGACCACTCCTTATATAACCCGATTTTTTCGATTATCAATTTTCGATATTTATCGGGGGTACCTTGACACAAAACCTAGTACCCTTATAGTACAACTGTGTAAATTGTCAAGAAAATCAGTTCAGCTGTTTCGGAGTCTATAGGTAACAGACACACACACACACACAGACATACACACACACACACACAGACAAAGTTCCATTTATAAATAAGTTTAGATTTAGATAAAATAGATTCTGGTGAAAAAAATTGTCTAGCAAGACGCAGTGAAGCAACATTTTTAGCAGCAGAATGAGAAATGTATCCAATATAATCTTTCTCCTTTATGTCAATGGAAAACATTAGCCTGAGAAATGAAAATGAGTCACTCTACAAAAGGTTAGCATCAACTATTTTAATGGATGGCGAAAAAGTTTCACTCAGATGATTAAAAGAGAGTGGTTTTATTTTGGAGGTGTTAAAATTAACAAATCATTCATTTTCATCAAGCAGTTAACACCTGATAAAATTATTTTCATGTTTTTGCATGGAAGTTTTATTGGCTAATAAATTGACCAATGAAATAGAAGGATACTTTAATTTTGCTAGCTTTCTTTTTGCTGTGTCGAATTGCACATTTTGTAGTTGATTATTCATTAAATCTTATACTGCAGACAAGGGACTAAAACAAATGATTCATATTTAACAATTTAAAATGCAGAAAAAATTCTACTGATTTAGACAGAAAAATGACTGTGTTATTTGTACTTTAGAAAGAAGAGAGTTCATGATCTCAGGGGAGATAACACTGACTATCAATTTGAAGGAAGTAAACTTATTATCTGGAGAAATGTTCTAAAAGAAATCATAATAAAGAGTTAGATGAATCCAGAATTTGCTTGTTGTAGTAAGGTCTTTGCATCTTTCCTTTACTGCCCAGCAAGTAAGTGAAGAGGAAGAAAAAGTGATAAAGGAAAATTGTACTTATCAATGTTAATTTTAGGAGTCAAATGAAATGTTTCATTGTTGTTGTTGTCTTCATCTTCTTTGTTGATGGAGAGAAGGTGAGGATGAAGAAGAAGAGATAAAGAAAATAACAAGCAAGAAGAAAAGGAAGAGTGAATGGACACAACTGGCCATAATTATTAGGCCACCCCAGTTTTTTAAAGGAAGTAATGTGTTTCATACTATTTTTAGTATTTATTGCCAAGTTTTTTGCCCTCTTGGCAACTCCGACCATGCTGTTGTCTTTCTCAATATTTCTTTCCACTCTCACTCTCCCCAGGAGCCTACTACCTTGAGAATCTTGAATAATGCCAAACAGTTGTTTGCTGAGAGAATGTGACAGCGCATAGCTGACCGTAAGTTCAGCTCCAAAGACTATTGGCGGTTGTGCAAATGGGTGCTGAACAATAGTAAAACCTCAATACCTCCCTTAATCAATGAATTTGAGGTTCTCACATCATCTGCGAACAAAGCTGAGTGCTTTGCTTGCAGATTCTCATCCAACTCCACATTTGACTCATCTGGAGTACACTCACCCGACTTCCCTATTAGAACTGAGGCCAAACTGCACAACGTATGTATTATCCCGACAGTAGTTTCCCCAATAATCTCAAAAATTGACCCCCATAAGGCTTGCGTTAGTGATGGAATCCCTGTGATAGTACTTAAGAGGTGTGCTCCTGAACTCTCCCCTGTCCTCTCTAAACTATATAACTACTGCCTTTCTGCTTCCTGTTTCCCTGCATGCTGGAAGTTCTCTTCAGTTGTTCCCTATATTTAAGAACTGTGGTGAATCCTCAAACCCATCCAACTATCACCCTATCAGTCTACTACCAATATTCGGGAAATCAATGCTGAAATATTTCAATATTTTACTGCCCACAAACTCTTCTCTGACAGGCAATATGGCTTCCGCTTTGCCAGGTCCATGGCCAACATGCTAACAACCATTACGGAGTACATGCTCCAGACCCTTGATGAGTCAGGCGAGGCTCGTGCTGTTGCCCTAGACATCTCCAAGTCTTTTGACAGGGTTTGGCATTCTGGCCTTCTATGCAAGCTATGAGGTTATGGTATTGCCGGATGCTTGCTGGATCTAATCCAATCTTTTTTAAATAACTGCAAAATGAAGGTCGTCTTGAATGGGCATGCCTCTTCATCCTACAGCACAAATGCTGGTGTCCCACAGGGCTTTATCCTGGGCCCGATGCTCTTCCTTATTTTCGTCAATGACCTCCCAGATGAGATCAAGTCCCAAGTAGGCATCTACACAGATGACACCACAATTTACTTCCGCATCAGTAAAAAACCCATCGTGGCAGACAAGCATAATCTTGCTGCTGATCTTGAATGGGATCTACACACTGTGGTGAATTGGGGCAAGAAGTGGCTTGGCAATTTCAATGCATCTAAGACCAAGCTGTTGTCTGTCAATCATCACAGGCAACCTCTCCTGCCTCCCATAAGCATGGACCAAGCGATTCTCCCTGAGGGCAATACACTGCGCCTCCTCGGCCTTACCTTCTCTTCTGAACTCAAATGGAACCACTACATCGAGTCCATAGCTAAATCCACTGCTAAGAAGGTTGGGTCACTGTGTTGGGCCAGGATGTTTTTTTCCGCCTGAATCCATCCTGCATATATACAAGTCAACTATTCATCTGTGCATGGAGTACTGCTGCCATATATGGTCAGGCACCCCTGCCGTTCACCTCTGTGTTCTCGACAGGCTCCAAAGGAGAATCAGTAATGTGATAGGTACTGACTTGGCAGCTCGACTACAGCCACCTCCCCACCGACGAAATGTGGCCTCCCTTTGTCTGTTCTATAAATACTTTCATGGCTTCTGCTCGGACGAACTTAAGTCACTGGTGCCTCCTCAACAGGTGTTTACTTGTACAACCAGTTTGGCAACTGGGTCCCACCCATTCACAGTTAGGTTAGCCAAATGCAGATGACAATTCTACTCCTGCAGCTTCTTCTCTCGCACTTCCTGCCTGTGGAACTCACTCCCATATTCATGCTTTCCTGATGGCTACAACCTCCAGAAATTTAAATGCAATGTCAATACTCATCTATTAACCATTTGACTCTAGCTCTCTCCCCACCCCGTATATCCTTTCCTTTCTCTCCACTTTTGAAACTGTCATCGCACCTGCATTCTCAGCTTTCTATTGCTCCTTTCTAACTGTTTTGTCTTCACTCTCTTCTAATTGATCTTTTTACACTTTTGTAGCCCCCTGCACATCAGTGGCATTTCCGCTTTGCTTGGGGTGAAACGATTAAAAAAAAGCAAAAAAAAAGCTAATAATTCTGAAAGAAAATAGAATGTTTCTTTTGTCATTATTAATTTGTAAAATTTAACATGGCAAATAGTGGCAATTTAACAACCGCACCCTGTAGATTTGCTATATATATCTATTTATACACTACCAGCCATAATTATTAGGCAACCCCAGTTTTTTAAAAGAAATAACGTATTTCATACTGTTTTTAGTATTTATTGCCAAGTGGATAATTATAAATGAAAATAGAATGGTTCTTTTGTTATTATTACTTTGCAAAATTTTACATGGCAGCCAGGAAGCCTTTGCTTTGGCCAGCCAATAAGAAGAAGAGACCAGCATGGGGAAGAGAGCACAAACCTGGACATCAGAACAGTTTATTTGATGCACATGTTATTGTGTAGTATTAACAAAAGAACCATTATATTTTTATTTAGAATTATCACCTTGGCAATAAGTACTAAAACATAGTATGAAATACATCATTTTTTTTAATAAACTGGGGTGGCCTAATAATTATGGCCGGTAGTGTATATATAGATATATATAGCAAATTTACAGGGCGCGATGGCTAAATTGTCGCTAGTTGCCTTGTAAAATTTTGCAACGTAATAATAACAAAAGAACCATTCTATTTTCATTTAGAATTATCCACTTGGCAATAAATAGTAAAAATAGTATGAAATATATCATTTTTTATTTTAAACTTGGGTGGCCCAATAATTATGGCCGGTAGTGTATGTCAGCAAAACATTATGTTCGATTCAGTATTTTGAATTTCTCTTTTACATTTTGGCGATATCCTATTTTATCTCTGCTCCTATCTGACTGATTCAACTTCTTTTCTTTGTTTATATCAAATAACATTTTGATACTTGTTTGTTAATTTCTCTAAGGGATATCGGCTCGGAATGACAAATCGAGGAGCCAAGTTTAAATTCCTGTTGAATTCCTTGCATTCACTTACACGCAAGTATCCTTGGGAAAGGTATTAATCCATCACTTCCCTCCAGTTATGGGTTAAATAACAGGACAGATTGGGTTCTACAGCCTTGGCTGTTAACCAGTCTGCTGCAGAAAACAATGGCAACTTACTGCAGGATAATATTCTGCCTAGTCAGTCATGTCTCTTTTGAGACATGATTGCTCATGCATGTTTCACATATGGCACTTAACTGACTGACTGAATATAATAGTTGAAAGCATGATTAAGGCTTCTACTGAGTATAAAGTGGGGCATCAGTTTTATATTGTTATGAAGTAATAAACTCCTGGCTTCTTAGGCGGTGCTATGAAGATCGACTTGCTGAGGTCATCTGGTATTACACCACTATTATAAATTTCATTTATTATTTCTGCAATTTTCTCTATGCCAAATTCTTCCAGGGCTATCAGCAGCTCAATGACTATGCCATCTGGTCCAGCTGCTTTGTTTCTGTTCAGTTTGGCTACTGTAGATTTCACTTCAGACTTTAATATTTCTGGTCCGTCCACATCTTTGTGTATTATCGGTTGCTCTTTCTTGTTGTGGAAAAGATCTTTTATATATTCTTCCTATCATTGCAGTATTTCCTCTTTCTCTAATATGATTCTCTCATCCTTGGATTTTATGCATCCTGTTGAAGAGCAGGGTTTTTTTTACTCTCAGTTCTTTTATTTCTTTATGCATGTCTGCTTTATTATTCCTGCTCGGTCTTTCTACTTCTGCACATTTGTCATTGAGCCATTACTCTTTAGCCTGTCTGCATTTTCTCCTTATTGCCTTGTGTAGTTCCCGGTACTCCATTCCATGTCTTGATATCATTTTCTGCCTCCTTTGCATCATGTCAAGAATCTCTTCAGTCACCCACTCGTTTTTTTCTTCTGCGCCTGATTTTTTTGGGGGGCAATGTTGTTTGCTGATGTCACTATTGCTTCCTTTAGTGAGTCCCATGAATGCCAAATGTATATTTAAATGGATAATATTATCATTACCATTACAAATGAACTAATATTACGATTACCATCAAACCTAATAGACTAGCACTACAGAATCACAAAGAATTTTATCAAATAATATAAACCCTATCACTTGAAGATATTGAACAGCAGCTGCAACCAAAAAAGGATAGCACATGCAACTCAAAGAGAAAATAATGATATAATCAAGATGTTGATGCTCCATACAAACGGACTAGAATTGATAAGTGGTCAAATATTGCTTTGAGTTACAAAGAGTAGGAAGATGTGGATAGCCTTGATCACCCACATCTCAAACAGACAGAGCAGATAAAATATCTGAGTAAATCAGTGTGAAATAATGACAATTTCTCTTCACAAAATTCCAGACCAAAGCTAAGTTTAGTAAATAATCAGAATTTGTAGCCTTTAGCCTATTGCTTTAATCACTGGTCGTTTCTTTCAATGAAAATCAACATACTTTATATTAATGATTTGACATGCAAAGATGAAATCTCAAGTAATGGCTGTTTTAAAAGAAAACTTTGATCTTAAGTGATTTTTGTGATGAGAAATGGAATTCCTTACATCTACAAAGCTCAAAAAAGTCAAGCGATAATTGATAACATATTTGGCAAAATACACGTACTTTATTTTTTCTCAATATTATTTGTATATCAACAAATTAACCGTTAAATATTAGGCGATGAAAAAAGGCTTAGTCCTTGGTAGTATTCAATAAAAGAAAAGTCTTCCTTTGATCTTGTACGTCAGAATTTTATCAAGAAATGTCTAACAGCTGAATAAATATACACAAATTTTCTCTTCAGAAAGGATATTTAGATTCAAACATACATACACATAAAAAACATATAACAAATACATACGTGTATATATATATATATATATATATATATATATATAGAGAGAGAGAGAGAGAGAGAGAGAGAAAGAAAGTGAGTGCAGTGAAAATCAACTCAGAACAAGAAATCAAAAAGCAGTTGGAATTCCAGTTGAATTCGTTGCATTCACATACATGCAAATAGACTTGGGAAAGGTATTACTCCATCACTTCTTCCTCCAGCTATAGGTTAAATAGCAGAACAGATTGAGTTCTATTACCTTAGTTGGCAATTTTTGAAACATTTATATCTGCTTATTTTCATATCTGAAGCTAAAAAATCAATTTCTAAAGAAGTAACAAAATATTATTGATTATTCCAACAGATTTTATCACTTAAAAATTATTTTATTTTACAGAAAGTAATGGCTATCTACTATGGGAAAATCTTCTGCCTAGTCAGTCATGTCTCTTTTGAGAAATGATTGCCCCAGCATGTATCACATATGGCACTTAACTGACTGATATATATATATATATATATGTAACAGTAACAAGTTTTTCTTTATTAATCTGACTAATTATATCACTTAAACATTATTTTTATTGGATATCCACAATTGTGCAGATGCTCTGTTTATATATTAAACAGTATATTTGTTTATTTTTATCTGCTGCCCTGAATATTTGAGAAATATTGCTTAATAAATAAACAGATTGTCTACTCAAATATGGTTACCCACTAAAAATAATTTTCCAATGATAAAATCTGTTGGATTAATCAATAAAAAATTCATTACTTCTTTAGAAATTGCTTTGTTTACATTAAGATATGAAAATAAGCAGTAACAAATGTTTCAAAAATATTTGAAGAGATTAGCGAAGGAAAAGATGACACTTTCTTCTGCCAAGAGGGTCATAGATCCAAATCCTGCCCATCATCACATTTTTTCTTTAGTAAAATTTCTTGAGTATTCACGCAGGTAGATGAATATAAATGAATATGCTGTTCAATAAATAAACTGAGCAATATGAAAATGTCTATATATTTAGCAGTTTGATCGACCCTTGACACATGGTTTGATCATACCATGAAAACTACATCATATAGTATAGCCCAGATAATGTAACAAAAAATATTACTGACTTCAACATCTCAGACCCTTGGATTAGGTAGTTTGTGATAAATGTTAGAGTATACAACTCCTACTTTAAATCAGATCATAGTTTACTTGTAACTTAACTAACAATACCAGCCAACAAAATAGCCCACATAAACCAAGGAAAACTCCAAGATATAATTTTCAAATCTTTACAATTTAGTAATGTGCATTGTGGTGCAGTGAATATCAACTTGGAATGACAAATCAGGGTGCCAATTTGAATTCCAGTTGAATTCCTTGTATTCACTTATGCACAAATACCCTTGGGAAAGGTATTAATTTGCCTCTTCCTTCCTTTTATGGGTTAAATAATAGGACAAATTGGGTTCTATAGTCTTGGCTGGCAGATAGTCTACCACAGAAAGCAATGGCAACCTACTGTGAGATAATCTTCTGCCCAGTCAGTCATGGCTCTTTCGAGACATGGTCGCCCAAAGCGTATATGGCTGACTGACTGAATAAAGTAGAGTTCAAATTGATGTTAGTAAATCTAGATCAAAATTTAGAGGAATCTAATAGGATTATTATATTGTTAACTGAAGTATGTGAGACCATCCCAAGAAGACCTAGAAAGAACAATATACACCGATGGGACAAAAGTTTTGTATTGATAAAATTGAAACAAATAGGGGAGGATAAAAAATGTGGAAAAGTAAATGCCAATCAATTAGATAATAAAATTGTTAATTCTTTGAGAAATCAGGATATCCAGAAAATTGGAAATGGAATTATTAAAGTCAGGCAGCATAGTCAGTCAGTTAAGTGCCATACGTGAAACATGCTTGGGCAATCATGTCTCGAAAGAGACATGACTAACTGGGCAGAAGATTATCCCGCAGTAGTTTGCCATTGCTTTCTGCGGTAGACTGGTTGACAGCCAAGGCTATAGACCCCAATCTGTCCTGTTATTTAACCCATAACTGGAAAGAAGAGATGGATTAATACCTTTCCTAAGGGTATTTGTATGTAAGTGAATGCAATGAATTCAATTGAAATTCAAACTCGGCTCCCCGATTTCATGTTCTGAGCCAATATCCACTGCACCACAACGCACAGACAATGAGTTAAAATGTCAAGAAAAGCAAATAACATACAATCAAGACCCCCTCCTCAAGAAAAATTTCCTGGTCTCAAAAGACACTTTGAATCACATTTTGACCTTGACTAGACCTTGACTAAAGATGTTAAAAAAATAGAACACATACCAACATTCATCAAAGTCTATCACTGAGGAAATTAAGAAAGCTCTTAAAAAGTAAGTTAATAATAAAGCATCACTTGAGAATGAAGCTGAATTTTTGAAAACAGCTTCCTTTATCTCTGAATTCATTAACAATTTCCTTTAAATGAAAGACGTCTGGAACCAGAAATGCACCTTAAAAAAGTGGGGTTTATCATGCATTAAAGCATTATGGAAACAGAAAAATAACCCTCAACACTTTCACACATATCTCAACTGGGCCCATCATGAGGAAAGTATTAATGAATATTATATTGACCAAGCTCTCATTATATTGACCAGGCTCTGATTATTTGACAAGGCTCCCATTATTTGACCAGGCTCTAATTATATTGACCAGGCTATTGTCATTTAACAAGTCTCTCATTTGACCAAGCTCTAATTATATTGACCAGGTTCTCATTATTTGACAAGGCTCTCGTTATTTGACCAGGCTCTAATTATATTGACCAGGCCTTCATTATATTGACTAGATATTCATTATTTTATAAAAATCAGCTCTTCACAACCCAGTTAGTTTTCATTCTGGCAGGACAGCAATGCTGATTTTTCCATAATTTACTGATAGGAAGGCATTTTTTTGTGAGTAGGTTTTTTTTTGTTTTTTTGTCATAAAGCATTTGATATCAACATTGAGTATTAATAGAATTACTGGGGAGAAATTTTTCATCTAACTAGGCAGTGTTGTTTCAGTTATGCCGGCTTTGAAGTTTCATGAAGTAATTATTATGATGCCTTCATTGTTCAGGGGTCTTGATATACATAAATATAAATATAAAAATGGACACTGAAGTCAACACCCAGAGGTGATGGCTTGTTTCAAGCTAAACACAACCATACAAGGCTTGATAATTGCATTTAGCATGAAACAGTCTGTCACCTGGGTGTTGATTTCAATGTTCACTTTTATATTTATGTACACTCTATCCCTGATATTGAGCACTTTAACCCATAAATATACTGTACCTTTATATATTTATATATATATATAAAAAATTGAGGCAGACATGTTATTTCTTGGTAAATCGGAAGTATAGGCCTATTTCAGGTGAACCATCATCAGCTTTTGTCTTTATTTTACAAAGGATTTTACAGGAATTTGTGTAAAATCTTTGTAAAATAAAGACAGAAGCTGATGATGGTTTGCCTGAAATAGCCCTATACTTCTGATTAACCATGAAATAACGTATCTGTCTTAATTTTTCTTATATTTGCTCTATATGTATTTATACACATATATATTCAGAGCTCTCTTGGAGAGTTATCCTACCACTGTATGTACAGGATACTCCTTTGGATTCTTTTATACCCACACTGCATGCTGATATATATATACATATATATATATATATATATATATATATATATATATATATATATATATATATATATATATATTTGTCTTTATTTTCACCTGAAATTACACCCAAAGTGCAATATTTAGAATGGCTCATGATTAAACATAATAGACATTCATTGTCTCTCATATTTAACAATATATGTTTAGAAAAAAAAAATTAAAAAAAATATATATATATATATATATATTATATTTGTCTTTATTTTCACTTGAAATTACAGCCAAAATACAATGTTTAGAGTGACCCATGATTAAGCATAATAGACATTCATTGTCTGTTACATTTAACAGTATATGTTTAGAAAATTATCTGCTGCCATAATACACTAAATCCATATATATATATATATATATATATATATATACGAGAAAAAATCGCAAGATCGCCAAGACCTACCGCGGTTTCGCACAACAGCTCGTCAGGGCAAAGGCAGACCAAGGACTAATCAAATAAATAGACATCTATTAAAGACTAACCCATTTGGGGAAGGGGGTGTTCGAAGGAAAAAAAAAAAAATTGGGGGGGGGGGGGGTCACATTAAGGTCCGGTACACTAAGCCAGAAATTTTGTTTTGTGGATTCTACACTTATTTAGTATTTCTGTTTTAGCGTTAATAAGTTTGTTGGCTGGTTCAAATTTAGCTATTGCTAGCTTCTCCTCGTCACATACCCTACAAAATTTATTGTTTTTGTTATCGTTAGGGCACTTTTTTATTATTTCCCATTTCAAAATGGGGTCCTTTTTAATTTTGGTTTTTATTTCCCATACATAGGTAGATAACGCTGTGCTATGCTTATACTTCTCGTTTTTAAAAGAAGTTTTATGGTTGCAAAACCTAATTTTAAAATTATCGTGGGTGGATCCTATGTATGTTTTAGGGCTTTTGTCATTTTCGTTAACGTAAACTTTAACTTTATAAACTACGCTTGTCTGATTGCAATTACCCCTAATAGGGCAGTCCTTTTTAATTCTACAATTACACTTATGTTTATTAACGTTATTATTACTAGGGGCATTAATATTATCTTTCAATTTACTTTTATTGGTATTGTTAATTATTTTACCAATATTAGGTAAACAAGAATAGCTCAGTTTAATAGTTCAGTTTAATATATATATATATATATATATATACAAGGCAAGGAAGCAAAATTGAACTCATCCAAATCACCCTAAATTTTCTTCTGTCTTTCATTGATGAAACTGTAATATAGGTAATTATTAAATATTTATAAATTTATTTGATGCACATGTTATTGTGCAATATTAACAAAAGAACCATTCTATTTTCATTTACAATTATTCACTTGGCAATAAATACTAAAAAATAGTATGAAATATATAATTTTCTTAAAGCACTGAAGGTCCTAATAATTATGGCCAGTAGTGCACATATATATGCACACACATACATTTTAATAGGTCTTTAATAATTTCAACAAACCCTCAATACATACCAGATATACTGACAGCATTTTCATGTTCAAGAAATAATCCTATGTGTGGAAATAAACTAGATCCAACAGCAACACCTCTGATTGGGAAATATGGACGATTTGAGAAGCATTGAACTGACTTTTAATTAATGTTGTTAAAGATCACCCTTGACTTTAGGTAGTAGCCCCTGTTAGGGTCCCAGCTATAGGTAAATAATGAACACCCCAAGCAAAATACTATGAAAGTATGAAAATAGATTTTTTCAGTGGAAATACAAGCAATATATTTTAATATAAAATACAGATTTATAGTAAAATGACTAACAATACCAATTTATAGTAAAAAGAAAAACAATATATATTTACAGTAAAATGACTAACAATACATATTTATAGTTAAACTAGCAGTATAGCCTGACATTGCTCAGGTGTAATGAAAGCTTTAAAACTAATCCATAGTCAGACTTAGCCTAAAAAATATTTGTGTGAAGTTTGGTGAGAATCGGATAAAAATTGTGGATTTGTATAAAGGACATACAGACAGATAAACACACACACACACACACAAACATCCTGCTTTTATATTTATACATTATCGATTTTCTGCACTATTGTAAGAACTGCAACCTTGAAACTTCTGAATATCGTTTCTTATGTCTTTGTCTATGGATGTATCAAATTTGATTAAAATTGGACCACTTCTTCTATAAACCGATTTTTTCGATTATCAATTTTCGATATTTGTCAGGGGTACCTCGACACAAAACCTAGCTAAGAACACTCGTAGACACTTATAGTACAACTGTGTAAATTTTCAAGAAAATCAGTTCAGCCATTTTGGAGTCTATAGGTAATGGACACACACACACAGACACACACACATATACACATATACACACACACAGAGAAAAAGTTCTATTTATAAATAAGTTTAGATGACTAACAATACATATTTATAATAAAATGACTAACAATATATATTTATAGTACAATGACTAACAATACCAGTTTATTGTAATTGACTAACAATACCTATTTATTGTAAAATGACTAACAACATATTTGAAAGCAAAATAACCAACAATACATTTTATTTGTATTTGAAAGCATGCAACTTCATTCAAAATATGTTCATTTGAAGCCATAGCATTGTGTTCATATGATTTTGATGGTGCCATGAAATAAATAGAGATCTTGATATGTCCCTAAACAAAACAAACTGACCAACCGACCAGCCAACCAATATTCATGAAAAACAAAGTTAAATTTATAATCCTTAAAGAAATATTTTAAAGTAACTCTGTTCTATAATTCATTTAGGAACTCAACATGGAAAATAGAATCCAATTTCTGGATGTCTAGTATAGTCTAATAATGATGATTTTATACTTGAATATATAAAACAAAATCTAATAATAAAAATTCATGTCTCCTTAATTATTTATAGTTTGTATATTAAATTTTGTTTAATATATATATATATATATATATATATATATATATATAGAGAGAGAGAGAGAGAGAGAGAGAGAGTTATCATTTCAATAAACCTTAATTGACTAATCATCTGTCATTTTCTCACCTAAACGTGGTTCATTTATTTTCTCATGAAAAAAAGTCCAAATTTCTTTACTTTCAGACAGTTTTTTCTCAAAGAAATTGATGGCCTTTGTCACTGTTCCAACAGTTTCAAAATTTATGCAGGTGCCTATGGGAGGAATTACACAAAGACCTTAAAAAATATATATTGAATGTGAGAGGAAAATGATCATTGCCGGGAGCCATGGACAGAATCACCTTTAACCTTTTCCCTTTTAGCATCATTAGATTTCTTGTCTAATGTGACATTTTTAGGGATTTCTTAGGATAGAAACTTTTGAAGTTATCCTGCTTAAAGCCATTACTCATAGAGAATTTCTGTTTTCTTCCAGGATTATTATAACTAAGCAAGAAGCAAGCAGGTCAATTAAAAATGGGTAACCAGTTATGTTTTACTGATATTTATTTATTTATTTATTTTTTTTAATTGTATCACCCCGAGCAAGGCGGTAATGCCACTGATGTGCAGGGGGCTACATAAGAGTAAAAAGATTAATTAGAAGAGAGTGAAGAGGAAGATGAACCAGTTAGAAAAGAGCAAGAGAAGGATGGAAATACAGGTGTGATGACAGTTGCAAGGGTAGAGAGATAGGAGAGGATATACAGGGTGGTGAAAGAACTAGAGTCAAGTGGATAAGAGATGGGAATTGACATTGCATTTAAATTCCTGGAGATTGTAGCCGTCAGGAAAGCAAGTATATGGAAGCGAGTTCCACAGGCGGGAAATGCGAGAGAAGAAGCTGCAAGAGTAGAATTGTTGTCTGCATTTGGTTAATCTAACTGTGTGTGGGTGGGACCCAGTTGCCAATCTGGATTTAATTGCTTTTGTAATCGCTGACATCATGGCTCATAGAGAAACTATGAGATCAATAAGTTTATAACTTAGGATAGAGGAATTAACTAAATTTGCAGCTAAAACTTTAATTCTGTCATGCTTAGCATATATGATTCATATTTACAATCAAATATCATAGACTTGAGAAAAGAATGAGATTATGCTGAAAAGAAATATTTTGCATAAAATAACTAGTTTTTCATCATTATCTGTGCATTCATGTAGATAAAATGCAAACCAAATATATATATACGGAGCTATGGTATAACTGAACATCTGTTTGACCTCACCCAGTCATTCCGCTCTAACCGCACATTGAAGGTATTATTAAATGGGCATGCCTCACAAAACTACCATACAAACGCAGGCGTCCCTCAAGGTTCTATCCTAGATTCCACGCTTTTTATGATTTACATTAATGATCTCCCCAATTCCATTAGATCCCAAGTAGGCATGTATGCTGATGACACCACAATCTACTCTCACCTCGATCAAAAACCTGGTGTGGGTGACAAAGTGAACCTCGCTGCCAAGCTTGAAAAGGACCTCCAATCTGTAGTGGCCTGGGGTAGGAAATGGCTAGTAAATTTCAATGCTTCTAAAACGAAGCTGTTATCAACTAACCACCATAGACAATCGCATCATTTATAAATATTTAATAATCATCTATATTGCAGTTTCATCAATGAAAAATTGAAGAAAATTTAAGGTGATTCGGATGAGTTCATCTTTGCTTCCTTGTCTTGTAAAATTTTGCAACATAATAATAACAAAAGAACTATTCTATTTTCATTTGGCAATAAATACTGAAAATAGTATGAAATAAATCATTTCTTTTTAAAGAAAACTGGGGCAGCCTAATAATTATGGCCGGTAGTGTACATACAGTCGCACATGTAAACAGGTGTTTTGTCCGTGTGAATACATACACAGATATCAGAAAACTGTAGTTTGTCCTACCCCTTCCCACGGCAAGATGACAGCAGGTAAATTCATTCTTTACTTGTTCCCTCAATAAACTATATTCGGTTATCATGCTTAGAATCTTAGTTTGAAAATCTATTTCAAGTCTTATTTTGTTCGACTCAGGCAAGTCTGAAGTGGGGTGTCGGGGAAACAAGAGTTGTGGAAATTAAAAAACAAGAAATAAATCAAATTTATTATTCTTTTACTGAGGAATTCTTTAATGTGAAGCAGTCTGTCACCTTTTGAAAGAAATTGAAACCAAAGGCACCAAATGTTTCAGTGCCCCAAGCTTTGATTTGGTGCAGGGGTTCAACAGTGATCTCATATTTCTTGATTTTGCTGCTCCTTAAAGAAAAACTTACATCTCAGCTTTCATCTCCTCTACAGTCACCTGACTAGCCTCAGGTTCTGTTAGATATGATTAGTCATATATATATATATATATACATTTATTTATTTATTTATTTATTTATTTATCTGTGAATTCAGATAAAACTTAGTGGGGAAATAGCTATTTTCAACATGTCATTTTAAGACATGCATTTTCAACCCCTTATAAACAAAGAATGAGGAAAAATTGTAAACCCAGAGGTTAACTCTAGTAAACAAAGGGGTTGGGCAATATTGGTTTTTATAGAGTTAAGCTAGTGGAATTTTAGTAGTAATTTCTTCTTTAGTAGTGGGAGGTATGTGACTTGATCCTTGAGTTAGTAGTGGTAGGTGGTGGGGAAGTAACTGTTTAGCCGAATTAAAAAAAATCCTTATTGTGATTAATTGGAAGAATAGGATAATTATTGCTATTTATACTTATGACACATACTAATGATCACCCTCCCTTTATATATATATATATATATATAAATTAAGGCAGACACGTTATTCCATGGTTAAGCGGAAGTGTGGACCCATTTCAGACAAACCATTGTCAGCTGCCGTCTTTATTGTACAGAATATTTTGCACAGATTTTACACAGATTCGTGTAAAATCTTTTGTACAATAAAGTTGCAAGCTGATAATGGTATGCCTGAAATAAGCCCATACTTCCTATTAACCATGGAATAACATGTTTGTCTTAATTTTTACATATATTTGCTCTATATATATTTATATGCATATATATTTAGAGCTCTCCTAGAGAGTTATCCTACCACTTTATGTACAGGATACTCCTTTAGATTCTTCTATATCTACACCGCATATTTATATATATATATATATATATATATATATATATATATATATATATTGTTAAATATAAGAGACAATGAATTTATATTATGTTTAATCATGTGCCATTCTAAACATCATATTTTGGGTTTAATTTCAGGTGAAAATAAATTCTCCAACATTTGGATAATTTTTTATTACGTTGGTTCTAAGCTTTCGGCTCACATGAGCCATCTTCAGAGAGGTTACAAGGACATTTACATAAAAACATCCTTTGTCAGCGACAATTTTATCTTGTGTTGACGTAAAACTTTGCTAAGCGATGATAACAGTTACTAAAAACAGCAAACGCAATTCATAAATTTGTAATGCAGTTCTATGACGTCACTATCATATCAGACAGATTTTAGTCAACAATAGAATAATCCTCACTCATTCAGTTAAGTGCCATACGTGATACACGCTTGGGCGATCATGTCTCGAAAGAGACATGACTGACAGGGCAGAAGATTATCCCGCAGTAGTTTGCCATTGCTTTCTGCGGTAGACTGGTTGCCGACCAAGGCTATAGAACCCAATCTGTCCTGCTATTTAACCCATAACTTGAAGGAAAAAATGGATTAATACCTTTTTCAAGGGTATTTGCGCGTAAGTGAATACAATGGATTCAGCTGGAATTCGAACTCGGCTCCCCGGTTTCTCGTTCCGAGCTGATATCCACTGGACCACGACACACATCCTCACTCATACACACAGTAAAAAGAACCTTCACATATTTGGTGCCATCTACATTAAATTCAAACAACCCACACTTGATAAAATCACATTTAAATCTGGTCATAACACATTACATTGCATTTAAATATATTGTTCTGTTATCATTTCGAGCTCTTGATATATATCTATATATATATATATAAAAGTTACCTTAATATTTATAATTTCTGATCTTTAAGACAGGTTGAGGCGGAAGCCCACATATATATATATATATATATATATATATATATATATATATATATATATATATTAATAAATATACATATTCTCCTACATCGATGACACAACTTAGAGTTTTATGTGTTATACAATCATCAGGTTACACCTCTTTGATTTCATCTCCCGGTATTTTAATATTTGCTAATTTTAAAATCTTAATTTTAATTTTTATCTTCATGTAATCATTGTGTATTCAAATTTTACTCATTATTAAAAAACAGTAACTTAACTTTATAAGATTTAACTCCCATGAGCATCGAGTGAACTTAAATTCAAATCAATGAAATTGTCATTTGCACCTGATGATTATATAACACATGAAACCCAGAGCTATGCTATCAATGTAGGTCAATTTATTAATATAATACTTAAAATAGCTCTGTTCATACTACATTGAAAACTGTTTTATTAATAACTGAATATAACAATATACATGTATGTCCCCTCATACATATATTTATTAATTCATGTAAAAATATATATATATATATATATATACATATATTCAGATGGGTTTCAATCCTAGGTTAAAAAGCAATTGGATGTCTAACTGTACTGATGAGCTGTGATACAGCGAAACAGATCTGTCTGCAGATGACTATTTAGGCTCTCACACCCTGATTGAGCACTCTGGAAGAAGAGTAGACTTTGAAAAAACAGTAGCTACTCTAGCATCTACACATCGCTCATTCAGTAATGAATTAGAGCACTCTAGCTACTGGTTTATGATACATTATATGCTAAAAGTCTACCTTCTTCTGCTGAGCGCCCATAGCTCAGAAGTAGAATTGCCGACTGACACCAATCCGGTCAGGTTTCAAGCCTGGGTGAAAAAGCAATCGGATGTTTAACCGTACTGATGAGCTGTGATACAGCAAAACAAATCTGTTTGCGGATGACTGTGTATATATATATATATATATATATATATATATATATATATATATATAGAGACTACCGGGCATAATTATTAGGCCACACAAGTGTTTTTAAAAGAATGTATTTCATACTATTCTTTAGTATTTATTGCCAAGTGAATAATTGTAAATGAAAATAGAAAGGTTGTTTTGTTAATACTGCACAATAACATGTGCATCAAATAAATTTATAAATATTTAATAATTATCTATATTGCAGTTTCAACAATGAAAGAATGAAAAAAATTTAGGCTTATTTGCTTCCTTGCCTTGTAAAATTTTGCAAAGTAATAGTAACAAAAGAACCATTCTATTTTCATTTAGAATTATCCACTTGGCAATAAATACTAAAAATAGTATGAAATACATCATTTCTTTTAAAACACTGGGGTGGCCTAATAATTATTGCCGGTAGTATGAATATGAAAATAAAACAAAAATTTCGATATTTAAATCCATTAAGATAACTCAGATAAGGAGGAGGGGTAAGTCTTCTAATATGAGACATAGGTATCTGTCTGTGTTTCCACTTTTACATCTTAAATTCAAGAAATGTTAATCCCACCTCATTTTATTTTCTTGTGGATGGATGAATTTTTTGGACTTCTGCTGGTATAATATCTTATAATACATTTGAATTTGAGTAAATAAAATTTTCGTTTCGCCGTTGCTGAAGAAGTGAGGATTTCCTCGTAGAAATGGCTATTCAACAGATTTAAATATCAAATTTTTTTTTATTTTTATATTTGGCTCTGTGAATAGAATATAATATTTGGACTGAGCCCTCCACCTTGATCAATTTTAATATTAATGAAATTAATATTAATTAGGATCAGGTTTTGGGATTTACCTATCATATCATCCTTTTGGATTTAAAATTTAGAATATATATATATATATATGTGGGGGGGGGGCTTCCACCTCCACTTATCCCAAAGATCAGAAATTATGAATGTTAAGGGTTTTTTTTTTGTTTGCTTAAAAAGATGCTGCAAATATCATGGATCGAGCATGTGAGCAATGGTGAGGTCTTAGAAATGATGGAAACAAAAAGAAAATTAAAAATTAAAGTAAATTAATACTGAGCATCAGGAAGAGACAGCTGAAGCTCCTGGGACATGCAAACAATTGGATGATGGAACGAGGGTTGCATGGTGTAACAGGAGAAGGCATGCTAAGAGCCACCAGATATAGGTAGACGTGGAAAACCATGATCACATACATCCTGAAAGGACAGAGCACATAGAAGAAGAAGAATTTCATCATGGTACTCATTTTCTCACAGACGGTGCCCAACTGACCCTACTATACTGGGCAGTTGACAAAATCAAAATAACAACATTCATGCACAAAATTAGAAATATAAAATTGCGATAATATACCTATCACATGCTGTATATTAAATGGCAACAATGTATATATCACACCATCTATATGAAATGGCGACAATTTACCTATCGCACACCCTACATATAAAATGACAATAATTTACCCATTGCACCCTGTATATTATTTGGACTAAGATCCGTTTCAGCTAACATGTTTGCCAGGTGATTCTGTCCAGCAAGAAATGAAATACTTTTTTTACAACTTCCTTTGCTATTTTCTTTCAAGATATTCTTGAATTATTCAAAGCTAGAAGCACTGGAATTGTTCCCCTCAGGTTTTTTGTGCTTGCAGTGCCTGAATACACCAGTAATTAGGTAGCACTATATTTTCATACACTGTGTTAACCCCTATCACATGACCAACTACAAGTGCCAGAAATCTATAATGTTTTAGAAATTGTTTGTATATTTCTAAAACCATATTGTACCACCACAACTATTAATACCAAGGAGGCTAAATTTGGTATCTTTTGAAAGTGAAATCAATTTATTTCATATAAAATCAATTGTAATAATTGATTTTCAATGGCTTTTAAAATATATCAATTTAATTACACTAACATCACACATTCAAATTTTCAACAATTCAGTTGGAATTGCAGGAATGTAACAATTAAAACGTGCATAAAAATAAGGCAAAGGTGTGTTGAAGCTGAAGCAAACACTTAGCAGGTAACAGTGTGTTATCTTAATGGGAAGAGAAAGGAGAAAGATAGGAAGAATCTTATAGAACAACCAGCCAGTAATCAACTAGAATAGAAGTTGAGTCTAACTGACAAAAAAAAAAAACACCAGGGCAAATTGGTAGGTGATTTAAATAATAACCTGGGAGATTCCATTCTGTTACAGGCAGGTCTATTCTGTAAGCAGTGATTGGCTGATAATTTCAGTGTGTACATTGAGCTCCATAAATATTGAGCACAATTACCACCATTTGTTTTTGGGCCACATAGAGACATGTATTCAGTTACAACCATGTTTATTTTTGTCTGCCAACTGGACGCTAGTTGAAAACATCAGGAAGGTGAGTCTCACACTCTTGAATGTTCACCTTCCTACAGGGAGACAAAAGAAGACCGCCATGTTGAAAGATAAGTTATTTGACTTCTACTGAATAACTGAATAATAATGAGTGAGGCCACCATGGGTGGTAAGTAACTTCGGGAACAAAATGTGCCAAGGGAACCTCTTTAGCAAAGTGAGTCTCATCAAAAGTAGACTGCTAGTTTTTCTATCACTTTTAAGTGTAATGAGACAGATGTAGCAAAACTGAAAAGCAGCAGTCTTTGGGTTCTGCTGAACCGACTACAGTCCCTCGTTCAAAGAGGCAATGAGTGGCATGCGTGATATGCAAGCAGGATAGTGGATGCTTACATAAATGTAGCAACGATCCCTGACTAGATGAAATGCTGGTCGAACAAGAAATAAACATTAACTGATTAAAAATGGCCTACCTTAGAATCCGAAATGAGCACAAACATGTTTCGCATGCAGAGTGCCTGAAGTCAACAATAAAAGCACAAATGTCCTTGGTGGGTGTAATTTATAAATTACAAATGTGTAACATGTGCAAATTTCGGCCAGCTAGAACTAATATAAAATGAGCAATCTTGGCAGGTGGATGATTTGGATTTTTTGAGTCGGTCGAGCTGTTTTGTTAAGTGTGTTGGTGCAGAGACTAAGAGAGACTATTGGGATCTATTTTCCTCCATCAACAAGACAAGTTGCAGACAGGCCCATATCTGTATATGCCGAACCATTCTGATAACAGGGAAATCTTGATTTGACTGTCTTTGAGAGACATGTCTGCACACTACTCAGGGCCTCTTTTGCATTCATTTGCTACTGTTGTGCATTGTTTGACCCATTTGAAGATAGTCCTCAAAATATTTTCCTTATCACAAAAGTTATTGGTGAGGGTATTAGTCTCAACATGAAGGCCTACATCAAGTACATTGAGGAGATAGTACTGCTCTTCTTTTTTTTTTAATCATTTTACCCCAAGCAAGGCGGTACCACCATTGATGTGCAGGGGGCTACATAAGAAAGTTAAAGTTTTAAACAGGAAAGGAGTGAAGACAAAGACGAATCAGCTACAGGGGTTGAAAGAGAAAGGGCAAGAGAAAGATGTGAACACAGGAGTGAAGTTAGTTGCGAAGGTAGAGAGAAATGAAAAGAAAAAATATATATGTGGAAAGGGCTGGAATTAAGTGGATAAGAGATGGCAATTGACTTTGCATTTAAATTTTTGGAGGTTATAGCCATCAGGAAAGCAAGTATATGGAAGGGAGTTCCACAAGCTGGAAGCACAAGAAAAGAAGCTGATGGAGTAGAATTGTCGGCTTCATTTGGTTGATCTAACTGTAAAAGGGTGAGACCTTGTTGCCAGTCTGGTTGCACAAGTAAATTCTTGTGGAGGGGTCACCAGTGACCTAAGTTCTTCAGAGCAGAAGCCATGAAAATATTTGTAGAAGAGAGGAAAGCAACAGAGGAAAACAACATCCCACCAATGAGAAAGTGGCTGGGGTTGAGCTGCCAGGTCGGGACCAATTACATTACAAATTCTCCTTTGGAGTCTATTGAGAACACTGAGACAAACAGCAGGGGTGCCTGACCAGATAAAACAACAGTGTTCCATGCACGGTTGAATGGTTGATTTGTATATGTGCAAGATGGATTCAGGCGGAAAAAACTTCCTGGCCCAACATAGTGGCCGAACCTTCCTAGCAATAGATTTAGCTATTAATTCAATGTAATGATTTCATTTGAGGCCGGGATCAAAAGGGTGGGTACTGGAAGATCCTATGACCTTTCTAGTTCTCTTTTGGGCCTTGAATTTCTTTGACCATGTAGAACCCAAGTGTTGCACGGAATTTTTTCTGCACTTAATAACTTAAGAGCCCACATTGTCAAATGTATATAAAAAACACTCATTATACATTATGACACAAAAATTATTTGTCTACATCACAACACTCACTAGTTTTACAAAACTTGCATATCTTCTTAGCAATTTGTTTTGAGAGTAGCGTTTCTTGAATAAAATTTCACTTTGGGCCATGACCTTATTGATTTGATTTAGCTATTTTGTGGAAAGTAATTTAAAATTTAAAATTTAAAAAACTATGAAAATACTGTTCTAATGGTGCAAGTGTTTCTTTTTCTTCAAACGGAGACAGCTACACATATTTTGTTGACAATATTAGTCAGGGCTGAGTTAACATTTACAATCTCTATTAACATTTAATTTATTTAAAACTTTTGGTACTCTCAAAGATTGTACTTGGTCGTTAATGGTGAAAACGAAATATAATAATGTTTCTTATAAAAATAGTCATAATCTAGAAAAAATCTTTTGTATAAGAGACAAATCCAAATTTTAGCTTTTTGCTTGTAAGAGGAGCCTCGAGAAAGACTGAAAGATAAAAGAAAATGCACTGTACTTACTGAAATTTTATCTTTTACTTAAAATATCTTATTTTAAAGAAATATAAAGTGACTGCAAACATTTTTACCTGTGGTATGTGTGTGTGTGAGATATATATATATATATATATATACATCGGAGTGAATACAAAACGAAGAAAGAATACTTACAATGTCAAAAACATTAATTTAAAACAGTGCTCGATATATAATATATAGAGCTGTGAATATTTATTATAAATTATATTTTAGAACATGTACATAATTATTCTATATATATCTGCTACAAAGGTATGTTTGTTTCAACATTGAAACTTCAATGTCTCATCAGGCGGTGTGTAAAGTAATGGAAATCCTCTTTCCTTATATTTATTTACTTTTGTTAGAGGTGTTGGTGGGGGTTAGTGATAGGGGAATAAGTCTCTGACCGTTGGAATTTTTGGAGAGGGTGTTTTTTTATGTGGTTGATTAATGAGAGTCTTTGAATTCTAGACAGATTTAACCTTGTAAGTTTTTATTACCTAGTGACTAGACTATAGCCTTATGGATTTCTTAGAAGAGCCGGTAGTGGTTGGTGCGGATATTTTTATTTAAGCAGAGTCTTTATAATTAATGTAAGTTTGTATATTTAATCTTAATTTTGGATTTAGGGAATATATTTTATCTATTAAATTTTTAATTTTTAATTATTAATTAGATCATAGTTTGGAAACCATTTTTTCTATTAAATTTTAAATTTTAAATTTCTATTCTTAGTCAATTGTGTATGTGGTGGAGGTTTAGTGGTAAGGGAACAAGTACTGCTGACTGACCTTTAGAATTTTGGTGTGGGGAGTGTAAGTTTTATTTATATATATCTCTAGTGACTAGACTATATGTTTTAGGATTTCTTATGGGAACAGGTTAGGCTTGGGATGAGTATTCAGTACAGAATAAGTTATTGTATATAAGTAGGGTTTTCGTAAATAATCTAAATTTGTGTATTTAATCATAATTTTGGATTCAGGAAGTCGATTTTTTCAATTAAATTTTAAATCCTAATTAGATCACAGTTTGGAAACCGATTTTTTCTATTAAATTTCAAATTTTAATTATATCACCGTTTGTGGTGAAATTTAATGTAAGAGGTAAATTTTAGTGTTAGGGTTATTTAAGTACTAGATAAACGTAGGTAATAAGTGCTTAATAAATAGACTTTAATGTAGGGGGAAAGTAGAATGTTTGTATTTGAGGTAATAGGTGGATAGGTAATAGGTGTGTTTGTATTTAAGGTAATAGTTGAAGTTTTGTGTGTTAAGGACAGTATATATAATTAATCTAATTATGGTTATTAACCTTACTTTATAATTTAGTAAATTGGTTATGACTATAAAATTCTAAATTTTATTTAGAGAAAAATTTCTAATTTAATTATAAATATTAAACCTTACCTTAAAATTTAGTAATTATAGAATATATATATATATATATATATATATATATATATATATATATATATCTTGAATAATATAGACAAGTTTTGTCTATTAATTTTGTATAGGATCCGTTCATACCGTCTGATATACTTGATGGTGATGTCATTGAAAGAAAACAAAAAATCACAGTATTTGTTGAATTTTTTATCGGGTCTAAGCTTTCAGCTCACATAAGCCATTATCAAAGAGTAAATATTAACACACAGTAAATATTTACTCTTTGATAATGGCTTATGTGAGCCGAAAGCTTAGACCCGATAAAAAATTCAACAAATACTGTGATTTTTTGTTTTCTTTCAATGACATCACCATCAAGTATATCAGACGGTATGAACGGATCCTACACAAAATTAATAGACAAAACTTGTCTATATTATTCAATGAAACCTGCATTAATGAAAAAATGCTGCCAAAATACACACAATATATATATATATATATATATATATATATATATATATATATTTCTTTTTTTATATATTGAGTTCTAGTTCTGGCTATTGTAGTATTTTTTTAGCATGATTGTAATGTTAGTTCTCTAATGTGCTTGCAGTTTACTGTGGTTTCATGCCTCTGGTTTAAAAGCTTGTTACTGTTCATATATTTAAGGATCTCAATTTTTTCTTGAAGACAGAGGAAACATGGTTCCTTTATAGATTTAGCTGTTCTTGCTTGTTTAAGGATTTTCCATTTAACTTTAGGTGTTTTATTTTCGCCTTTTAACTTCCAAAAGTATTTGGAGAGAAATGTCATGTTTTGTTTTTCTTTGTTATTGAAGGATGAGAGGTGATTGTAAAATCGCTTTTTAAATACATTCATGGTATTTCCAATATACATTTTTTCATCCTTAGGATTCTCCATGGATGAAATAGAACACATATATATCAGGGATTTCGTTAGACATTTATTGGTCATGGGGCATTGGTTAGGGTTTCTACAGTTACAGAGGTTGTTATTATGGGCCGGATTGGTATTAGTGTTGGAGTTATTTTTGTTGTGTGCTTTTAATATTTTGTTGTTATGTACTTTAATTATTTTTTCTAGATTATTGGAGCAGCTATAGCTTAGTTTAATTGTATTTTTATTGAATATTTTATTTAGAGGGTTATTTTGGGGGAAATGCTTATCTATTAGTTGAAGAAATTTATGTCCCAGTTTGAAGTTAGATGCTTATCGTACAACTGTGTAAATTTTTCAAGAAAATCGGTTCAGCCGTTTCAGAGTCTATAGGCAACGGACACACACACACACACACACACACACACACACACACACACATACAAAGTTCCATTTATAAATAAGTTTAGATTCCAAGATAATAGATTAAATTTAATATTTCCAATAAGCAAGATACTTTGCTGTATTTCAGTCCAAACTTAAATTGATTGGACTTATTTTTGTGAATATCAGTAAAATCATTAAATTTTTTAATAGATCATAATTCTCTTCATTAAAAAAAATCTTTAAAAAATAAAATATACTTTTCTGAAACTTTATTTGAGGAAGATTAACTAATTTAAAGTTTAATTAATTTAAAGTAAAACAAATATTACTTTTAGTTTAAGATAACACAGAAAGGTACTTTTTAACATAGTGATGAGTGATTTTATGAGGTGTTGACATATCTATCAATAACCTGATGTTTGTGAAACTGATGTAAGGGGAAAATACTTTTAATAAAATTACATGAAGAATACAACATAAATGACTTGTTAATATAATTTTTTAGATACCCAGTAATATTAAGAATTTTAAATATTTTGATCATTCTAATGTTTTAATAAATTTGAGGTTGTCTTACCATGAGGAAACATAAAATCTCCAATGAATTTTAAACTTTTTCTAGTTACTGCTATTATTTTCTGATATTGTTTATGGACATCCATATCTACAAAAATTGGCAAGTTTATACACACAAAAAACAATTCAAAATTCTTTTTAAAATACTGAAGTGTAGTAACTTTATTACAAAAATGTGTGCTATCCAGCAGGATTTGAACCTGCGACGTCTATTTACATAGGGGAAGCTACCATTTGATCTGGTAGTGTCTTCACCACTCGACCATGAATAGCCTCTTGATCAGACGAGGTTTTTATCATGCTTACATAACACAATTTTAAAAATAAATCGAAAATTGTGTTATATAAGCATGATAAAAACCTCGTCTGATCAAGAGGCTATTCATGGTCGAGTGGTTAAGACACTACCAGATCAAATGGTAGCTTCCCCTATGTAAATAGACGTCGCAGGTTCGAATCCTGCTGGATAACGCACATTTTCGTAATAAAAATTTATCGTGAAATAATCAGGCCGGTAGATATAAATATAAAATACTGTTTAATTAAAAACAGAATATCTACTTAAATACGAGTATTGGTAAAAATAATGTTCAAAATAATTCATTATATATATATATATATATATATATATAATTATTGATTGTTTAATTGCTTAGTTTCTGGTCATAATAAGATTAACCCAGTGCACATTTGTATTAAAATGCCATAATTCCTTGTAATTTAAAAGAATTGTGCATTCAAAAATTCCCTACCACGTGAGCATTAAAAGAAAAACAGTAAAATCAGGTATTGCAAATTACCTGAAGACACCACTCATGGTAGAAACCTAGGTCACATAATAACTCATTTACAAATGGAATATATATATATATATATATATATATATACACACACACCAAACTAATTGATGTTTAAGAAAGACTTTAAATCAGTAATCAAAGAAAAGATTGCCTTTATTTTTCCTAAAAGTAAACATGATATAAAGAGAGCATGTTATAAGGATATGTAGGATAGATAACAGTTGACTCTAGACATGAAGAAGTTAAGATCATAGTGGTTGTGGAAGTATCCTCTTGGGAGTCTTCTCCACAATGTTACAGAAAAATCTGTTTTAGTGGAACTTTCTTCTTACTAGGTTATTGGGTGGAGAAGAGTTAGAAACAAAAACCTTGCCAAAGAAACAAGAACAGAAAAAGTGTCATCAGGATGACAAAAAAGAATGAATGACATTGCATTTAAATTTTTTGCACATTAAAGTTGGCTGGAAAGCACGGGGATGGAAGGGAGTTCCACAAGCAAGAAGTGTAAGAGAAGAAACTGTTAGAATAAAAAACTATCGTTATATCTAACTAGCTTGATTGTAAATTGGTGAGACTGTCGAGCTCTCTACGATACCCTCGTATCACCTACATTTATAAAAAGTTCGAGAAAGAAAATTGTAAAATAAATCAAACCATCTTCTTTTTGTAACCAAACTTCTCATTGGTTCGTTCTGCATCAGCAGCAGCATTTTGCCTCTCTTTCGAAAAAGCGGGAATCTTCCCGCTCTTGAAGCTCCAGTTGGAAGGAAGATTTTGAAGCTACCAGACGTATTGCTTCAAGCTCACTTATCTTTTAAGGCATATATATTTTCGCCTACTTGTAAAAAGAAAGTAAGCCGGATACATTTTTTTTACCTGCCTGAGAAACTAAATTAAATATTCAAATTGTGCAATAACAACCTTTTGCATCCAATATTTTTCTCCTGGTAAATAATTATATTACTTCAACTTATCGACTTAAACGCAAGTATTTTTTAACATTCTTTCACACACACCTTGCTTGCTGTTTATTTCTTCCAACTCGTCATTTTGAACTATTTCAATTATTTGGACATACAGTCTATTTTCCAACTCATCACTTGAAACTGGAACAAATTACAAACTATTTTACCAACTCATCATCTTTGAACTGTTTAAATTATTTTCTTAAACACATACAAAAAAGTGTTTCATACATCTCCAGTTAATTATTAAAAAGATATAAATAAGTTCTCTCCCTTTAACCGTTTATTGTTATAATTAAAATATTGTCTACCTATGTCTTGTTTGTTCACTTTTTGGTACACATTGAATTGAGAAGCTAACATTATTACATAACAAATAAAAAAAAGTAGTTAGGCCGCTACAAGACTTTGTCACCAGTCGAGAATTGCACTTAAATTCAAAGAGTCTAAGCACCATAGCAAAGATCACAGCCAAACAATTAGTATGAAAGTATTTACAAAAAAAAAGTATTACATAGCTGGTTTAGATTACCTACTTAAAGTTGCCTACTGGCTTTCATCAACACTAAAAACATATATATATATATATATATATATATATATATATATATATACACACACACACACACACAAACATACACACACTACTAATTAGTAGGCCACCCAAGTGTTTTAAAAAATTATGTATTTCATACTATTTTTTAGTATTTATTGCCAAGTGAATAATTGTAAATAAAAATAAAATGGTTCTTTTGTTAATAATGCACAATAACATGTGCATCAAATGAATTTACAAATATTTAATAATTACCTATATTGCAGTTTCAACAATGAAAGAATGAAAAAAATTTAGGATGATTCAGACGAGTTCATCTTTGCTTCCTTGCCTTGTAAAATTTTGCAAAGTTATAATAACAAAAGAACCATTCTATTTTCATTTAGAATTATCCACTTGGCAATAAATAATAAAAATAGAATGAAATACATCATTTCAATTAAAAAATTGGCGTGCCTAATATTTATGGCCAGTAATGTATATATATATAGTCATCTGTGGACAGTCCTCTTTCGTGGCATCACTACTCATATGGTTAGACATCTAATTATTTCCTGCTAGGATTGAAACCCGACTGATTTGACATCACTTGGAGATTCTACCTCTAAGCTATTGATGTATGGTGGAGGGAGGCAAATTTTTGCATGTTATATACAAAATGTAAACACATGCCAGTAGCCAGGAGTGTACAATTTATTACTGGAAAACAATGCATAAATCACGGTGAGTAGCTACTGTTTTTAAAGTCTACCATTTCCCCAAAGTGCAATCATCTGGCAAGAGCATAAATAGTCATCTGGAGACAGTTCTGTTTCACTGTTTCACAGTTCATCAGCACGGTTAGGCATCCATTGCTTAGAGCCAAGATTGAAACCCAATCAATTTGACATCAGTCGAAGATTCTACCTCTAAGTGCACATTGATGTACAGTACTGTGCAAAAGTATTAGGACAAAAACTATTTTATCTTTTATGAGGTATCAAAATAAAGTTTCAACCCACCCCTGTCCTAACACTTTTACACACTACCGGTAGTGTGCAAAAGTATTAGGACAGGGGTGATTTTCCTAAACACCTCACTGAAATTCAAATACAGGGTGAAAAGCCAAGTAAATTGCTAATAAATATTGATTATTTAAAACTAGGTGTAAAAGAAATGCATGAAAAAGAAGTTATATTTAAATTTTCCTATTTTCTATTAAACAAATTATTTTGAAACTGCTCATTATTCTATAATCCTTGGATATGATTGACTTTTTTCTTAGTCCCCCCTCTCGAATTGAGAACTCTAATGTTACTTTGCAAGACACACTTTGAGAACAAATACAAGCTGCTTGGCAGGAGATACCATTAGATACATTGAAGAAGCTTGTGATGTTAATGCCTGACAAAATGAAGGCTGTGATCAAAGCAAAAGGCTATTATATTAAATATTAAATTTATTTTGTAACAAGTATTTTTTCTTGTTAAAGCATTTGTTAAGTAAATCAAATCAAATTACTTTAATTAAATTGTTTATTTTCTGTCAATATGCCTCATATAAGATAAAATAGTTCTTGTCCTAATACTTTTGCACAGTACTGTATATGATATTAATGAAATATATGGTATTTATGACATATGATGATAATTGTAGGTTTATATTAAATATCTCTGGTTTGCTTGTATCTCGTCACTGGTGTTTGTGCCAGTCAGCAAATTTCTCTTTATAACTTGAGCTTTCAGTTCCAAGATGCAAGGTCATTTTTAGGGTATTTTTCAAGGTCAAAAATACCTCTTAATATACAGAAAATGTGGTACATATTTTTCATATTAAATGTTTTCTTTTATTTTTGTTCATACTTCTGAGATTAGGTAATATTTGCACTATTTACAAGGACACCTGGCCCATTGGATATAGCCATTGGTTAGTTCCAGTGACTTGACCCAAAGAGTTGTGAGCTTAATACCAGGCTACAGCAGTGGTGAACAAATAACTTAGAGAGTTAAGGAAAAGGGAGATGAGTACATGGCTACCAGAAGTGGCATCGCACATGGAATGAGAATGATATACCCCAGTGATCATAATAAAGGGTTCAGTTTGAAATTCCTAAAGAAGGCCGGAGCATACAAAACATCATAAACAAGGCTGCTAAGAAAGTCAGTTCTCTGTGGCGGGCTAGGAAGTTTTTCCGCCTGAAACAATCCTGCACATATATAAATCTACCATCCGCCCGTGCATTGAATACTACTGCCATATCTGGCCGGGTGCTCCTGCTACCCACCTTGGTATCCTTGACAAAATCCAACAGAGAAACTGTAATGTGATAGATCCCGACTTGGCAGCTCAGATACACTTTCTCAGTGGCGCAATGTGGCTTCCCTGTGTCTCTTCTACAAATACTTTCACGGCTTCTGTTCTGATGAACTTAGCTCACTGGTGATCTCAATATATAAATTTAGTCGAGCCACATGATTAGCAGGTAGGTTCCATCCTTTTACTGTGAAACCAATAAATTGTGAAAGCAAATTCTACTCCACTCTCATCAGTATTCTCATCCTTCTCTTACCCACTTCCTGACACCCCCTATAACCTGTCACTCTTTCTCATATCTTTCTTCCTATGTAACCCCCTGCAAAACAGTGGCAATAAAATGCCATGCTTAAGGCAATATGATTATTAAAAAAAGAATTTCTATACTATTATAATATGGATATAAAGTGGGGGAACAATTCTACATTACAATATATATACAAACTGATCCCTCATTTTATGGTCACAATCATCCTTCTCTTACCCACTTCCTGACACCTCCTATAAACTGTCACTCTTTTTCATAAATTTCCTCCTATATAACCCCCTGCAAAACAGTGGCAATAAAATGCCATGCTTGAGGCAATATGATTATTAAAAAACATTTTCTATACTATTATAATATGGATATAAAGTGGGGGAACAATTCTACATTACAATATATATATAAACAGATCCCTCATTTTATGGTCACAATCATCCTTCTCTTACCCACTTCCTGACACCTCCTATAAACTGTCACTCTTTTTCATAAATTTCCTCCTATGTTAACCCCCTGCAAAACAGTGGCAATAAAATGCCATGCTTGAGTCAATATGATTATAAAAAACAAAATGATGGGGACAATAGTCCGAATAATGTAAATAGTATAAATGTTTTCTTTTTAGTACGTTGTAGCTCAAAGTTAAAGGTGAACATCGTACACAGGTGCCTATTACACATGAATAATTATGGTAATTCCCCATCTCTTAAAGTCAGACAATAATTTTAAAGAAATAAATCTTAAAAAATAAAAAAAAAAAACAAATAATTTTTAAGGAATAACAAGTTCCCTGATCTGGAACTGGGAAAAAAGGTGTGCCTCACCAATTTGTATTCTAATTAGGTACTTGTCGGCAACAGTCTCATCCGAAAGTAATGCCCTTCAAAAGATTAAGTGAAGAACAAAAAAAGGGCAATCACCTGAGGTTATCAGGAGAGAAAGTTTTTGTTGGTAACAAACATCAACCATTTCATACTTGGTGATATTAATGACATTTCAACAAGATCCTCTTTGTTTCATCAGGATTCACTAATTACCTGATATTCAGGGTTTTAATCTTCATTGTTATCCTTAATTTTGTAAACAAACACTTAACAATTAGATCCTGATTTTGAAATGAACAAAAATCAACAAAATACCTTTTTATTAATACTTGGTAAAGTTCAGTGGTTAGAGTATTTCACCGAAGGATTCTCTTTTCTAAAAAAAAAACCTCTCTTTGCCTCTTGAATTTTATTTTGTGCACTAATTTTCCCCTAATTCAACTGCTGCTTAGCGAAACAGACATCTGTATGAATGCTTTCCCAAATGCTACAATTTTATCCTTTTCCGATCAAGGGTCAATTGTTATCTATCCTTCATATCCTCATAAAGTTCACTTCCTGCTTTTACAGTCATAACAAACTCTAGTATGATAATTCCTACATGACATTTAAAAACAACATTTTAATCATTTCACCCCAATCAAGGCAGATATGCCACTAGTACACAGGGAATTACAAGCAACCTCTCCTGCCTCCCATAAGCATGGACCAAGAGAGTCTCTCTGAGAGCAATACACTGCACCTCTTCGGCCTTACCCTCTCTTCTGATCTCAAATGGAACCACTACATTGAGTCCATAGCTAAATCCACTGCTAAGAAGGATGGGTCATTGTGTCGGGCCAGGATGTTTTTCCTACCTGAAACCATCCTGCATATATGCAAATCAACCATTCGCCCGTGCATGGAATACTGCTGTCATATATGGTCAGGCACCCCTGCTGTTCATCTCAGTGTTCTCAACAGGCTCCAAAGGAGAATCAGTAATGTGATAGGTACCAACTTGGCGGCTCGACTACAGCCACTTCCCCACCGACGAGATGTAGCCTCCCTTTGTCTGTTCTATAAATGCTTTCATGGCTTCTGCTCCAATGAACTTATGTCACTGATGCCTCTGCAACAGGTGTTTACTCGTGCAACCAGATTGGCAACTGGGTCCCACCCATTCACAGAAAGATTAACCAAATGCAGACAACAATTCTACTCGTGCAGCTTCTTCTCTCGCACTTCCCGCCTGTGGAACTCGCTTCCATATTCTTGCTTTCCTGACGGCTACAACCTCTAGGAATTTAAATGCAATGTCAATACTCATCTCTTAACCACTTGACTCTAGTTCTTTCTTCACCAACCCGTATATCCTTTCCTTTCTCTCCACCTTTTGCAACTGTCATCACACCTGTATTCCCATCCTTCTCTTGCTCCTTTCTAATTGGCTCATCTTTCTCTTCACTCTCTTCTTATTAATCTTTTTACTCTTATGTAGCCCCCTGCACATCAGTAGCATTACCACCTTTCTCTGGGTGATACGATTAAAAAAAAAAAGTCAAGGTGAGAGAAATAAGGAGGATTAAGTAAAGGACAAAAAATGAATGGAATTTAAGAAGATAGAAAATGGTGACCAACATTGCATTTAAATTTTTGAAGATTGTAGTTAGGGATGTTATGGCCGTCTATCATACGTAACGGTGTGTTTAAAAGGACTGACGAAAGCCACATAATATGTAAAAAACAACATTTATTTCACATATAAATTCAGCCTAGTGAAAACTGCAACAAATTAAAAATGAACATAAAATAAAATACAAAAAACAATACATTTTGAAGGTACTAGTAGCAGGGAGAAAAAACTATGGTGTGACCATCCTCTTTGCCGTCCTGAGCTGAAAAGGCTGTTTTAGGCATTTGGCCTGAAAACAATGACTGTGTATTCCTACGCCGGAGGTATAAGGGAGCGGTCAACCTTATATAGCAGTATAGGGCAAGGAAAGGTACTAATTTCTCTGGCAATATTATCCGAAGGGGTGACAAAGCCACTGGTAATGGAATACAAAATTAATGGAATTTAAGAAGTTAGTAAATGGTAACCAACATTGCATTTAAATTTTTGAAGATTGCAGTTGTCAGGGATGTTATGGCCGTCTATCATACGTAACGGTGTGTTTAAAAGGACTGATGAAAGCCACATAATATGTAAAATATAACATTTATTTCACATATAAATGCAGCCTTGTGAAAACTGCAACAAATTAAAATGAACATAAAATAAAATACAAAAAACAATACATTTTGAAGGTACAAAAAAACATTTAAGAGAATAAAACTTTTAGGGAAGTTTTTTAGTTAATAAACGATGAATGAGAGTTTTTATAACTAGGAAAATCAGCAAAAAAGCTTTGGGTTTTAACATTTACGAAGAAGGGTAGAAAATATTCTTAGAAATAATAGCAAATCATTAAAAATACATTTATAAGGGGCTAAAACATTCTTACCTTAAACTCAACTTTAGGGAAAAAACAAAGAAAAAATTTACCTTTTCTGGCACACTGCTAGCGGCCGTTAACTAAAGCCAGTGTCTAGTAGCAGGAAGAAAAACTAGGGTGTGATCATCCTCTTTGCTGTCCAGAGCTGAAAAGGCTGTTTTAGGCATTTGGCCTGAGATCAACTACTGTGTATTCCTATGCCAGAGGTATAAGGGAGTAGTCAACCATTTATAGCAGTATAGGGCAAGGAAGGGTACTAATTGTCTGGTGATTATCCTAAGGGGTGACAAAACCACTGGTAATGGAATACGGGGCTGGCTTTGCTAAGAAACAAACCTGCTGATTTTACAAAATGACATCTGGTCGCAACAAGAATTTAGGCCTTTTTTCTAGGGTAACTTGGCGGCAGCCACAAGGGAAACAAGTAATTTTAACAGTAAATGGTGGAAACTACATGCTTAAATTTATATAGTTGGGTCACCATGGAAACTGGAAAAAAATCTTGTCAAAAACACAAAGGTAAGCTGCTCAAGTAGGTGAGAAAGTGACTGAGGATGTGACGCTAATCAGGATTGATTACAAAAGTCATTTATTAAATAAGGTAAATTTTTTGGTATAAGGACTTCTACGAGTGTCCTTCAATAAATAAGGTGAATTTTTCGGTATAAGGACTTCTACGAGGGTCATTCAATAAATAAGGTGAATTTTTCGGTATAAAGACTTCTACGAAGGTCATTTAATAAATAAGGTGAATTTTTTGGTATAAAGACTTCTACGAGTGTCATTCAATAAATAAGGTGAATTTTTCGGTATAAGGACTTCTACGAGGGTCATTCAATAAATAAGGTAGATTTTTCAGTATAAGGACTTCTACGAGTGTCATTCAATAAATAAGGTTAATTTTTTGGTATAAGGACTTCTACAAGGATCATTCAATAAATAAAGTGAATTTTTCGGTATAAGGACTTCTACGAGGTTCATTCAATAAATAAGGTGAATTTTTTTGGTATAAGGACTTCTACGAGGGTCATTCAATAAATAAGGTGGATTTTTTGGTATAAGGACTTCTACGAGGGTCATTCAATAAATAAGGTAGATTTTTCAGTATAAGGACTTCTACGAGGGTCATTCAATAGATAAGGTGAATTTTTCGGTATAAGGACTTCTACGAGTGTCATTCAATAAATAAGGTGAATTTTTCGGTATAAGGACTTCTACGAGTGTCATTCAATAAATAAGGTAGATTTTTCGGTATAAGGACTTCTACGAGGGTCATTCAATAAATAAGGTAGATTTTTCGGTATAAGGACTTCTATGAGGGTCATTCAATAGATAAGGTGGATTTTTCGGTATAAGGACTTCTACGAGGGTCATTCAATAAATAAGGTGAATTTTTTGGTATAAGGACTTCTACGAGGGTCATTCAATAAATAAGGTAGATTTTTCGGTATAAGGACTTCTACGAGGGTCATTCAATAGATAAGGTGAATTTTTCGGTATAAGGACTTCTACAAGTGTCATTCAATAAATAAGGTGGATTTTTTGGTATAAGGACTTCTACGAGGGTCATTCAATAAATAAGGTAGATTTTTCGGTATAAGGACTTCTACGAGGGTCATTCAATAGATAAGGTGAATTTTTCGGTATAAGGACTTCTACGAGGGTCATTCAATAAATAAGGTGAATTTTTCGGTATAAGGACTTCTACGAGTGTCATTCAATAAAAAATTTTTACACTGAGGGAATACGGAAGCTTGTTCTGCAGATGGGAAAAGTGTATGACACTGCTGGAAGACTACGTTGAAAAAAAAAAAAGTAAGCTTCTATCTGCATTAGAAAAATTCACCCTATTTATTGAATGACCCTCGTACATTACAGATCCTTCTTTGTATTTTGTCAAGAACCTCAAGATGGATAGCAGGGGCACCAGACCAGATATGGCAGCAGTATTCCGTGCATGGACGAATAGTAGATTTGTAAATGTACAAGATGAACTCTGACGAGAAAATTTTCTGGCACAGCACAGTGACCCAAATTTCTGAGCAGTACATTCAGCCATTGATTTGATAAAGTCGCTCCAATTCAAGTCAGTTGAAAAGGTGAGACCAAGAAGGCACACTGTGTTACTCTCCAGGGGTTTTGCATCAGCCATGTGGATGGCAGGCAGAAAAGTTAATCTTGAAGAAAGGCAAAATCTCTCAGCAAGGAGCTCCATGTCAGAGATCACATGCAGCACAACATTTTGACTGACGATGGTGTCACCATATTTAAATTGGATGTCTTAAGAATTTTTCTAGACGAAGAATTGTTATTATCAATTTTTGGCTTGCTTGTTTATCTTATTTTTGTTGCTTTTTTTAAAATTTCAAAACAGGCCACTTTTACAAAGTAAACAACATACACTGAAATAAAGTCTAAGCTCCTGATGTGATTTGAATTGCTGAGGATAAAGGAACTGAGTTCAATTCTCATTGGAAGTTTTTGATTTGTTTCATTCTTTTTTTGGAGAAAGGCAAAAAGCAGAAATGGTTAATGTAGAGGAGAAAAGGGACAAGTAATGATGAACTCCCCAAAGATTAGCCCTACCCACAGTTTCAAAAGTAACCAGTGTGAAATAACACACAAGAGGAGGTCAAGTAACCAATAAAAAAAGCATAGAGTAATAATAATTGGATATTTTGAGAATTTTTTTAGAGGAAGCATTGTGATTATCATCAACTTTGGGCTAGTTTTTCTTTCATATTATTTTTCTTACATTTTTACTTAACAAAAGATACTATTGTTTTGGGCGGCATGAGTAAACTAGTATTAATAAGACATTATGGGACATAAAGTGGGGGATCGGTTTTATATTGTAGCTATATAATGAACTGATCCCCCTAAGCACTTCTATATATAAATATAATAATTGTAAAAAAAAATATATATTTAGAAAACTCACAAATGAAAGTCTTTTAATAGTAATAAAAATTTAACAAAAGATGCCGTCATTTTTGGCAACATGGGTAAACTAATTTTAATAAGATGCTATAGAACATGAAGTGGGGGATCGGTTTTCTATTGTTGCTATTTAATAAACTGATCCCTCCAATCACTGCTGTATATTAATATAATAATTGAAAAAAAATATATATATTTGAAGACTCACATGTTAAAGTCTTTTAATATTAGTAAAGACTTAAAAAAAAATGCCATCATTTTGGACAGCATGGGTAAACTAGTATTAATAAAATGCTATGGGACATCAATTTTGGGCTCGTTTTTCTTTCATATTTTTTTTCTTACATCTTTATTTCAAAACAATCCATTTCTACAAAGTATGTGCCATAGATTTTGATAAAATCCACTACTGCCGATTGGGTTGTTTTTTACAGCTTATCAATCCTTTGTTTTTTTTATTTTTTTTAATCAATTCACCCGTTGTGGAGCAGTGTATATCGGCTCGGAACAAGAACTCGGGGAGCCGAGTTCGAATTCCAGTTGAATTCCTTGCATTCACTTACGCGCAAATACCCTTAGGAAAGGTATTAATCCGTCTCTTCCTCCCAGTTATGGGTTAAATAACAGGACAGATTGGGTTCTATAGCCTTGGCTAGCAACCAGTCTACCGCAGAAAGCAATGGCAACCTACTGTGGGATAATCTTCTGCCCAGTCTCTTTTGAGACATGATCGACCAAGCGTGTTTCACGTATGGCACTTAACTGACTGACTGACTCCAAGCAAGGTAATAATGCACGAAAAACACAGGTGGCTACTGGGAGTAAAAGAAAATATAAAGACTTTATAAGGAACTGGAAATCAGTTCCTAAAGAGAAAACAAAGGATAAACCATTACCGCTATTTAAATGACCAAGAAGAAGTGCGAACTGGATGAAAGGTTGACCTATTAACTCATAGAGAGCTTAAAATAAATAGTAAATAAAATTTCAATGTTAAGATGGAGACATTAGAAGTATAGAGTTGAAGTAGACATTAGAAAAAACAAAAAAGCTAATTCTAAACAGAAAACAAGGAATAAACTGCTATTCCTGTTTGAAAGACCAGGGAGGAGTATGAACTGGGTTAGTGTCAAATCCATCTACTCCTATTTAAAGACAATGTATTCTGGATTGTAGGAATAGTTATATTTTTGAGTAAATATTGCATTAATTTATTTATAAGAATAATGATTTTTTTTTTCCAGATACAAGTTCTACTATTTAACCTTAGCTGGAGGTGGGAGATGGATTTATAACTTTAGCATGAGTATTTGCATGTAAAAGAGTGTAATGAACCTGACCGGAATTAAAACTCAGATCTCCAGTTTCTCATCCCACGCTGCTATCAATTATGCCCTGCAAACATTCAAACATGGGTAAACTAATATTAATACAAGATGCTGTAGTACATAAAGTGGGGGCTGGTTTTCAATTAGTTCTATGTAATACGTTGATCCCCGAAAATACTATTACATATTAGGATAATTAATTGTAAAAAATATATTTGAAGATTCATGGGTGAAAGCCTTTTAATAATAGGAAAAAAAAGCTTAACAAAAGATGCCATTGTTTTGGGCAGCATGGTTAAACTAGTATTAATAAGATGCTATAAGACATAAAGTGGGGGATCGGTTTTCTATTGTTGCTATGTAATAAACTGATCCTCCTAAGCACTGTTGTATATTAATATAATAATCGTAAAAAAATATATTTGAAGACTCACATGTGAAAGTCTTTAATAGTAGTAAAGACTTAACAAAAGATGCCATCATTTTGAGCAGCTTGGGTGATTGGTTTTCAAATATGAGAGAAAGACAAAGTAACTGAAATGTTCTACAGAGGGATGCTGAGGATGCCATGGAGGTTTTGGAGAAGATAGAAATGAAAAGGAAACTGATACTTAACATCAGGATGAGACAGCTAAATTTTCTGGGATACATAATGAGGAAGGAGGGCTTGGAGAATCTGATACCCATTGGACGGAAGGAGAGACAGGGGAAAGCAATGTGTGACATACCTGATGGACTTTGGCAGATAGATGGCAGAGCAGTGTTTGGGAAGGGTAACAGGAGAAGTGGTGTTAAGAGCTACAAGAGATAGGGAGGTGTGGAGGGTCATGATCGCCTATGTCCTGAAGGGACACAGCACATAGAGAAAAAAAAAGAAAAACTGACTTCTGCCATCTCACCAGAATCAGTGCATCTGAAAACACTAATTTCAAAATATATAACTAAAGACTTATAAGTAGAAACCAAATGATAGCAAGGAATCTAAAAATAACAATTTGATTACTGTTACTTTACTGGAATTCAAACTTCGGTTTTAAGCTCCTGATGGGATTTGAACTCATAAGCATAAAAAAGTGAGTTCAAATCATTAATAATTATCAAATCTATTTCTATTTCTTTCTTTTCAATAAATATAAACCACACTGCACCAAGATGGGGCTTTTGAGAGGGAACGCCATCTTGTATGCGTTTGTGAATGAACTGATTGAACTTAACAGTTCAAATATTTTCATTTCATTTTAGTGGAAAGCAAACTAGAAATTATAATTAGGATTACCATTCGATATACTGGCATATCGTGAGGCTTAGGCTTTTCAGTTAACAATGAAGTAGAGTCCCACCACACATTGTGAATATTTTTTCTTTAAATCATTTCACTCCAAGCAAAGCAAGAAAGTCACAAAGATTCATGGGATTCAGTCAGTTAAGTGCCATACGTGATACACGCTTGGGCGATCATGTCTCGAAAGAGACATGACTGACTGGGCAGAACGTTATCCCGCAGTAGGTTGCCATTGCTTTCTGCGGTAGACTGGTTGCCAGCCAAGGCTATAGAACCCAATCTGTCCTGTTATTTAACCCATAACTGGAGGGAAGAGATGGATTAATACCTTTCCCAAAGGTATTTGCACATAAGTGAATGCAAGGAATTCAACTGGAATTCGAACTCGGCACCCCGATTTCTCTGTTCCAAGCTGATATCCACTGCACCACAACACACATAACAGTGGGATTACTGAGTCTAAAAGAATATGAAAAAAAATATTTTTTTTATATTTTAAAATGCAATTTACAATTTTATATTCCCACCTGGTTGTAAAAATTATCAATAATTTTTTTAAATGGTTTCATCCAAAGCAAGGCAATAAAGTCACTAAGATTCATGGTTTTATTGAGCATGACATAATATGTAAAAAGAAAAACATTTTTTTCATATTTTAAAATGCAATTTAAAATTTTACAGTCTCATCTGGTAGTAAAAATTATCAAGAATTTTTAAAATCCTTTCAGCTAAAGCAAGGCAAGAAAGCAACTAAGATTCATGGAATTAATGGGTCTGAATGAATATGAGAGAAAAGATTTTTTTATATTTTTTGAAAATATAATCTAAAATCTTAAGGTTCCACCTGGTAATAAAAATTATCAAGTATTTTTAAAAAATCTTTTTACCTAAAGCAAGGCATAAAAGTCATTATGATTCATGGGATTACTGGGTCTGAATGAATATTAAAATTTTTTTGTTTTTTAAATATAATATAAAATTTTATGGTCCCAACTGGTAGTAAAAATTATCAAGAAACATTCAATGATTTCACTCAAAGCAAGGCAATAAAGTAACTAAGATTCATGTGTTTTTGAGTATGACAAAATATGAGGAAAGGCAAACATGTTTTTAAAAGAAAGTTACTAAGATGCATAGATTACTGAATGAGAAAAAAAAAACAGAGAAAAACAAAACCATATATAAATAATACCTTGATGCAAGGCCGGCAATCCTCCTCTGAATCAGCCATCAAATGAGGTCAATGACGTTCACACACAACACAGAATGGCTGGGATTGTCGATGAATTTTCCACCACCTCATGAACTCACCGATTGTAATTTGTGCTTACACTCAGTTTTCTACCCACGCTTTGGATGTGCGTTGTGGTGCAGTGGTTATCAGCATGAAACTAGAAATCGAGGAGCTGGGTTTGAATTCCAGTTGAATTCCTTGCATTCACTTATGCACAAATATTCTTGGGGAAGGTATTAATCCGTCTCTTCCCTCCATTTATGGGTTAAATAACAAGACAAATTCGGTTCTATAACCTTGGTTGGTAAACAGTCTACTGCAGAAAGCAATGACAACCTACTGCGGAATAATCTTCTGCCCAGTCAGTCACGTCTCTTTCGAGACATGATCGCCCAGGTGTGTATCACGCATGGTACAAAACTGACTGACCCACGCTTTGCCAATTTTTAATTATTATTGATTGCATGAGCAATACGAAGTCCAATATACCCATCATGACACTCAGTATGATAAGAATACACTAGATAGATACATCGCATGCAAATATGATCAATCTTGTAACAAGATTTGTTAAATGCAGCACATAAAATTGCAGGTAGGACTCTAAGTGAAATACCTTCAATAATTAAAAGGACAATAAAAGAATAGGCTTTCAGAAGACAAAACATAATGATTGACATTGCATTTAAATTTTTGAAGATCAAAGTTGACTGGAAGCAAGAATCCAGAAGAGCTGCACAAGCAAGAAGGGCAAGAGAAGACACTGTTAGCATAGAACTTACGGTTACATCTAAACAATTCAACAGTGAAATAATAAGATCTTGCCAAGAAAATAAGAATTCAGAAGAGAGTTACATAAGCAAGAAGTGCAAGAGAAGAAACTGTTAGCATAGAACTTACAGTTAGATCTTGCCATTTCAACAATAAAATGATGAGACCTAGCCGACAATCTAGTATTGCACATAATTTCGTAAACTTAAGTTACCAAAGAAGAAGCCTAATCAGAACAATAACTACAAGAATATTTATAGAAACAGCACAGGAAGCCTATGGGATGGCAGTGGGAAAATGACTGAAGCTGAGATGCCAGGTCAGGATCATTAACGTTACAGATTCTTTCTTGGATTTTATCAAGAATATTTAAATACATGGCAGAAGTATCAGGCAATATTCAGTGCCTAGACAAATGGTCAAATAGTGTAAGATAGATTTCTGTGAGAGAAATTGTCTAGCATGACACTGTGATTCAACCTATCTGAGCAGCAGACCTGGTGATTAGTCCAATATAATCACTCTACTTTGTATTAGCAGGAAATGTTAACCTAAAAAATCACCATTTATGAGAAGGATTATAAAAATTTTCAGGAAGTGATTCCACAATTATCTCCTAAAATTCTAAAATCCAATTTTCTACAGTTTTGTTTCTGGTTAGCTCATAATTTCTGAGTGTGTGTGTATATATATATATATATATATATATATATATATATATATATATATATTCAAGTTGAATTTGTTGCATTCACTTATGTGCATATACACTTGGGAAGGGAATTAATTTTGCTCTTCTCCCTCCAGCTATGGGTTAAACAGCAGGACAGATTGGATTTTATAGCCTTGGTTGGCAACCAGTCTAATGCAGAAAGAAATGGTGACCTAGTGCTAGAAAATTTTCTACCCAGTCTGTCATGTCTCAAAAGAGACATGATCACTTAAGCATGTATCACGCATGACACGTAACTGACTGATATATATATATATATATATATATATATATATATACACATAATTATTAGGCCACATTAGTGTTTTAAAAAAATGATGTATTTCATACTATCTTTTAGTATTTATTGCCAAAAGAATAATTGTAAATGAAAACAGAATGGTTCTTTTGTTAATACTACACAATAACATGTGCATCAAATGAATTTATAAATATTTAATAATTACCTATATTACATATGTCTATATTTCTGAGATGAGGTAATCTTTACAGTATTTACATTATTTGGACTATTGTCCTCATCTTTGTTGCCATTTGTACGAAGCTTAATAATAGATGATTCTATTTATCTATATTTCTGAGATGTGGTAATCTTTGCAGTATTTAGATTATTCGGACTATTGTCCTCATCATTGTTGCCATTTGTACAACGTTTAATAATAGATCATTCCATTTGTCTATATTTCTGAGATGTGGTTGTATTTATGGTATTTACATTATTCAGATTATTGTCCTCATCTTTTTTGCCATTTGTACGACATTTCAGCCATTGTATGCTCGGCCTTCTGTAGGTGCTAAGAATATAAAAACCAAATCCTACGTCTATATCCACTGGGCCATGAGTCCTTAAGAATACATGGCCCAGTGTATATAGACGTTGGTTAGTTCCTGACTTGACTCTTAGAGTTGTGAGTTCAATACCCGGCTACAGCAGTAGTGAACAAGTAACTTGCAGGGTTAGAGGGAGATAACTCATGACATGACTTCCAACCAATGCTTTACGCAAAGAACGAGGATGATACGCCCCAGTGATTGTAATAAAGGGTTCAGTTTGAAATTCCTAGCACCTGAAGAAGGCTGGAGCATACAACGATCGAAACATCATACAAATCGCAACAAAGATGAAGATAATAGTACAATGCAGCTCTTGATGGATTCAGATGATTTCTCTATAAAAAGAAAAATATTAGATGCAATTGATTAAAAAAACAATAAAAAAATTGATAATTTATAATTAAATCTGATAATCAATTCTGATAAAGTGGAAAGTGATAAGCAAAGCTTGATTGATAAAAATAATAAAAGATGTCATCAAAATTTAAATGTTGAAAACTGCATACAAAAATATTAGATAGAAAAAAGTTATAAAGAATAATAACATTTATTATGAGAAGCATTAATCACATATGTACTTATATAGTTAATCTCCCTTTTCAAATTTCACATATTTTGATGTAACTCTTTTTTTACTGAACCAAAATTCAAAACATTTTTTTCAAAATGTAGCTAAGGAGGTGTCCTATCTAACTCTGTAAACTGTTTGAAATTTGGTTAAGAACTGAATTAGTGGTGAAGCTTGAAAGCTGCCTAGATTCACTCAATGTCGGATTTAAGAATATATTCAACCACTGCTGTGGTTGAATGATAAGAAAAAGAATTTAAAATTGAATCAGACCACAAACCATTAGAAATTATGTGGAACAAAAACATTGCACAAGCACCCCCAAGATTGCAAAGAATGTTGTTAAGGCCATAACCATCTTCTTCTTAATGTTCCATGTACCTTTAGGACGTAGGCAATCATGGATATTGCACTTGCCCTATCCTTTTTTGCTCTTAATATTTTTTCCATTTGGTGTCTCTCCTAAACCTTGCTCCAGTATTCACCTGCTCAAGTCTATCAAGTAGGTCTCATGCAGCTTCCCACATGTCTATTTCCCACTATTTGTCCCATGAGTATCAGGTTCTCCAAGCCTTCCTCATTACTTGTCCCAAAAAATTGTCTTTTGCTGATACCAAATATTTTTTTTCATTCTTCCCAAAACCTTGTTGTTTGATCCATGGTATCCTCAGTAGAACAACGTATCTGTTGCTTTGAGGCTTTTCTTTATCTTTAACGAGATTGTCCAGCATTTGCTGCCATATGGGAGGACAGTCAGTCAGTTAAATGCCATACATGATACACACTTGGACGATCATGTCTTGAAAGAGACATAACTGACTGGGTAGAAGATTATCCCGCAGTAGGTTGCCATTGCTTTCTGCAGTAGACTGGCTGCCAACCAAGGCTACAGAACCCAATCTGTCCTGTTATTTAACCCAAAACTGGACAGAATAGATTAATACCTTTCCCAAGGGTATTTGCGAGTAAGTGAAGGGAGGACAGATATCACATAACAGTGTAATACTCTTTTCTTTGTTTCCAACAAAATCTTCCTGTCTCTCAATATTTGGCTTAGCCTTAGAAATGCATCAATCGTCATACCACTCTATTCTTTAGATCTAAGTGTCACACTTTACGTCCTTTATCAGAATGCTTCCCAGGTAGTTCAATTTCTGTGCCTGTTTGATTTTAGAGTCCCCTAGGAGTAGTTGGCATTTTGGGGAGCTCTTTTATGCTGATGACCATGCATTTAATTTTCTTGAAGTTTATGTTCAGCCCTTTCTCCTCACTTTTCCTTGTTACCTTCCGCAAGAGATCCTGTACAATGCTCGGTTTACATCCAAGCCAGATAAAGAAATGAGACTATCATACCAAGAGAACACAAGAAAAATAAATTGACATAAACATGACAATAAATACAGTTAATGTATCAGCACAGAAGCAAATAGACTTACAAGAAACGACAAAAGATGAAGAGTTGAGAATTCTAAAACAAATGATAATAAATTGATGGCGAGAGACACCCAAACTGATAAGAAATGACTGGTCTTTCAAAGAATGTCTGTCAGTACAAGATTGACTGGTGACTAAAATTGAATGCCTAGTCATACAACAAAGTATAGAAAGAATACCAAAAGATGTGGTGATTATTAAAAACACCCAACAAAACCATTCTAATATACTGCCGATGTTTGTCTATATTTCTGAGATGAGGTACTATTTACACTATTTACATTGTTCAAAATAATGACCTCATCTTTGTTGCCATTTGTAAGACATTTAATAATAGATCATTCTATTTGTCTATTTTTCTGAGATGAGGTAGTATTTACACTATTTACATTGTTCAAAATAATGACCTCATCTTTGTTGCCATTTGTAAGACATTTAATAATAGATCATTCTATTTGTCTATTTTTCTGAGATGAGGTAGTATTTACACTATTTACATTGTTCAAAATAATGACCTCATCTTTGTTGCCATTTGTAAGACATTTAATAATAGATCATTCTATTTGTCTATTTTTCTGAGATGAGGTAGTATTTACACTATTTACATTATTATTAAATGGCTTTTGAATGGGTTGTTCTACCAAGCCAGGTATTTACATTATTTGAACTATTGTCCTCATCTTTATTGCCATTTGTGAGACATTTAATAATAGATCATTCTATTTGTCTATATTTCTGAGATGAGGAAGTATTTACACTATTTATATTATTTGGACTATTGTCCTCATCTTTATTGCCATTTGTGAGACATTTAATAATAGATCATTCTATTTGTCTATATTTCTGAGATGAGGAAGTATTTACACTATTTATATTATTTGGACTATTGTCCTCATCTTTATTGCCATTTGTGAGACATTTAATAATAGATCATTCTATTTGTCTATATTTCTGAGATGAGGAAGTATTTACACTATTTATATTATTTGGACTATTGTCCTCATCTTTGTTGCCATTTGTACGACGTTTAATAATAGATCATTCTATTTGTCTATATTTCTGAGATGAGATAGTATTTACATTATTTAAATTTAAATTTGTTGTTTTTCATTTTATTTTACTTTTTTCAGTGCAAACTTATTGATTAAACCCTAAACTTTTTGACTGACCAAAAATTTGGAAAAATTTCAACATTTAAACAATTTGTTTTGCGGCGGGGGCTCAGTTTTTCATACAACCTTGTAGCAAATCGATCCTGTGCAATTAACTTTTTTGCTTGCATATTCAACGACTGACTCCTTTGCAAAATTTTGGAATAAAGCCATTCTTGGAGTTTCCGAGAAAGATGCCATCATAAGAACTGAAGAAAACTTGAAAAAGACAAAAACAAGAGCAACAACTCGTCCCACAAAAACCAAACAAAGCGACCCCAACACAAGTGATTCCAAAATGAAGGATCGATTTACTAAAATTGTTTAAATATTGAAATTTTTTCAATTTTTTTTGATAATCGGAAACTTTATCTGATAACCAATAAGACTGTGCTGAAAAAAATTAAGGAAAATGGAAAACAACGAATTTAAAGGTGGGGGTAGTTTCCTTCAGGTCTGACAAATTTAAGAGTGGCTAATAAATTTTGTAGGAACATTTTTTGTCAAAAATAATCTTTTTATGAGCCTGAAAATTGATTTTTTGTTTTCAAATGAAAAGAAAATAGTGATTAGTCCTGTAACACACGTATGTAAAGTTCAAAGTACTGACTGTAAAGTTTGTTTTTTGTTTTTTTTTATAATCATATCGCCCCAAGCAAGGCATTTTACTGCCACTGTTTTGCAGGGGGTCATATAGGAGGAAAATTATGAGAAAGAGTGACAGGTTATAGGGGGTGTCAGGAAGTGGGTAAGAGAAGAATGAAAATACTGATGAGAGTTGAGTGGATGGAGAAAGAAGTATGAGAGAGAGGATGCAGGTTAGTGAGATCAGAGATGACTATTGACTTTACATTTAAATTCTTGGAGATTGTAGCTGTCGGGGAAGCAAGTAAACAGAAGGGAATTCCACAGGCAGGAAGTGTGAGGAAAAAAGCTACTGGAGTAGAATTTGTGTTTACAATTTATTTGTTTCACAGTAAAATGGTGGGACCTAGTTGCTTATCTTGTTGCTTGAGTATAGTCATATATAGTGGGCACCAGTGAGCTAAGTTCATCGGAGCAAAAGCCATGAAAGTATTTGTAGAAAAGACACAGTGGGGAAGCCACATTGTGCCGGTGAGAAAGTGACTGTATCCAAGCTGCCATGTCGGGATTGATCACATTACAGATTCTCCATTAGATTTTTGTCAAACACCCCTAGGTGGATAGCAGGAGCACCTAACCAGATATGGAAGCAGTATTCAATGCACAAGCGGACAGTAGATTTATATATGTGCAAGGTTGTTTCAAACAAGAAAAACTTCCTGGTCGAACAAATAAAATACCAACCTACTTAGCAGAGGATTTAGCTACGGATTCTATATAGTCATTCCACCGTTGCAATTGAGTAGTGAGTTCGATTCTCACTGGGTGCTCCATACTTTCAGCCTTGTGCCACATCTAAGCCACGCTTTGAAAATTGCTATTAAAGCTCTCTCTAGGGTATCTTGAGGTGGTGTAATGGCTAGCAAGCTTGCAATTGAGTAGTGAGTTCGATTCTCAATGGGTGTCACTTACTTTCAGCCTTGTGCCACATAAAGGTTTCTCTTGATAAACTCTCTGCCTCTGGGCAGAGAGTAACCCAAACAAGGCTCTGTTGAAGGGTAGAGTCTCAGCTTGGTTGAACAGACAAGAGCCCAACCCTACCTTAAGCTGGGTTTATGGAATATTTTTGGTGAAGCTTAAGGGCTTGGATTTTCCTTGTGCCACATCTGCCTCAGGTATCTGCTCTAGTGGTGAGGTAGTGAATATCAGTTTATCAAAGCTCTGTTCTTGTTGGACCCTTTAGGCAGAGAGAACTCAAACACGCCTATGCCAAAGTGCAGACTCTTGTCTGGGGTAGGTAAATAAATGCAAGCCTGACTTCCTATAGGAAAATTTTTCCTGAGCATTTGCACTCAAAATGCCCAATGGTAAAAATCTGCCTTGTGCCACATCCCACCTTTGTGGGTAGGTTTAGGTAAGTATCAAGTTCATGAAACCTCCGACTTTGTTGGACTCTCTGTCTTCAAGCGGAGAGGAACCCAGACAAAACTATGCTGAAGGGCAGGGTTTCATCTGGGTTAAAGAGACAACAACTCAATCCCAATATATATATATATATATTTATAATTGTGTCACCCCAGGCAAGGCATTTTGCTGCCACTATTTTGCAGGGGACTACATAGGAGGAAAGTTATGAGAAAGAGTGACAGGTTACAGGGGGTGTCAGGAAGAGGGTAAGAGAAGGATGAGAATACTGATGAGAGTGGAGTGGATGGAGAAAGGAGCATGAGAGAGAGGATACAGGTTAGTGAGATAGGAGATAACTATTGACTTTACATTTGAATTCTTGAAGATTGTAGCTGTCGGGAAAGCAAGTAAATGGAAGGGAATTCCACAGGCGGGAAGTGCAAGAAAAGAAGCTGATATACAGGGTTTATGGTGAATTTTTTACCTGAGCTCAGAATGACTTGCATTAAAAATTAGTCTAGTGCCACATCTTGCTTTTGTTAGGTGAGCTTAGGTAAATCTGGTGCTCCTGCTATCCACTTAGGTGTCCTCAACCGAATCCAACAGAGAATCTGTAATGTGATCGATCCTGACTTTGCAGCTACGATACAGTCGCTTTCTCACCAATGCAGCATGGCTTCCCTGTGTCTCTTCTACAAATATTTTCACAGTTTCTGCTTCGATGAACTTAGCTCACTGGTGTCCCCTATATACAAATTTCCTCAAGCCACAAGATTAGCAACTAGATCCCACCCTTTTACTGTGTAACCAATAAATTGTAAACGCAAATTCTACTCCAGCAGTTTCTTTTCTCGCACTTCCTGCCTGTGGAATTCTCTTCCGCATACTTTCTTTCCTGACAGTTACAATCTCCAAGAATTTAAATGTAAATTCAATAGTCATCTCCTGTCTCACTAACTTACATCCTCTCTCTCATGCTTTTCTACATCCACCGCACTCTCATCAGTACTCCCTTCCCTCTCCTACTCTCTTTCTGACACCCCCTGCATTCTCTCACTCCTCATAGCATTCCTCCTCGTTCACCCCACTCTCATCAGTACTCTCTTCCCTCTCCTACTCTCTTCCTGACACCCCCTGCAACCTCTCACTCCTCAACATTGCTTCTATGTAACCCCCTGCACAACAGTGGCAATAAAATGCCTTGATCAGGGCAATATGATTATAAAAAAAATTCTATTCTATTATAATGTGGATATAAAGTGGGGGATAAATTCTACATTACAATCACTATATAAACGGATCCCTCACTTTATGAACACAGTCATCCTTCTGTTACCCACTTCCTGACACCCCCTATAACCAGCCACTCTTTCTCATAACTTTCCTCCTATGTAACACCCTGCAAAACAGTGGCAATAAAATGCCTTGCTTGGAGCGGTATGATTATAAAAAAAAAATTCTATAATGTGGATATAAAGTGGGGGATAAATTCTACATTACAATCAATATATAAACGGATCCCTCACTTTATGACCACAGTCATCCTTCTGTTACCCACTTCCTGACACCCCCTATAACCTGTCACTCTTTCTCATTACTTTCCTCTTATGTAACACCCTGCAAAACAATGGCAGGAAAATGCCTTGCTTGGGGCGACATGATTATTAAAAAAACAGTTGAGAAAGAATGAAGAGATAATGAGAAAAAAGGCAGAATATAAATTAAAAAAAAGGAAGAATGAAAATGTATTAAAAAAACAGAGGGGGTCAGAAAAATAAACGAGAGAAAGAACAAGATAATGGGAAAAGAAAGAAAGAAAGAAAGAATGAAAGAAAGAAAGGGAAACAGGAATAAAAAGAGAAAAAAAGAATGCAAAATTTTGTTAATGAGAAGGAATAAAGACACAATAGAAAAATATGGCAAAAATAGAATAAAAAACAAAGTGAGAAAAAAAAAAGGAATTCAAAAGCAAGGAGGAGTCAGTGAGAAGAAATAAAATAGAGAAAGGGGAGATAAGAATAAAAGAATCTGTGAGAAAAAGAAGAAAAGGCAATCTAATATGAAAGACTGAATGAAAATAAAAAAGAAAGAAAGTAAAAAGAAATAAAGAGTGACAAAAAATGAACAGGGAATGAGATTAAAGGAAAGAAAAATACAATATGAAGGATTAAAGGAAAGAAAAAAACAATATGAAAGAAAGAAAGATGTTAGTAAAAATATAAAATAAAAAGTCAACAAGAAAAAAAGAAAGAAACAAAGAATGAGCGAGAAAAAAAGAAAAGAGGCCGAAATTAAAGAACAAGTTTTCGTTTCTAACACAAGAAAGCATCCAATCTGAGTAAAATGTATTTTTTTCATATCCCATCATAGAGCAAGCCTATTATGAGATTTGTAGCAAAACATGCCATGCATAGGACAAAAATAAAATATGAGAGTTGAGCAAATTGTGTCAAAAATATATTTCTGAATTTAGAAAATAAGTAAAAAAAAACTCAAAAACATCTAAATACCTGGCTATTCTAAATGAAAAAAAAAAAATTCTTTTGCAGAAAAATACTGCAAATAATATATGAAACTTAATGTGTTTTTGATTTGATGAAAAAAAAAAAGAAACAAAAATTTAAACTTGACGTAATATTTTAATTTAAAAAAAAAATCTACCTAGATTTGGTTTTTTCTTCACAATCAAATGAGCCTTCAGATTCCCTTGCAAAAGATGGCTGCCATCACATTATATGAGTTTCTATTAGCTTTTGTTTAAATTTATATTTGGATCAATGTCAGATAACTGAGAAATGACAGTAACTTCCTTTGCGGATGAACAGAAAGCTCTATTGTTTTGTTCAGTCATGTGTTGTCAGAATATATCACGCTTTAAATTCAAATTAAATATTTAATTATACTTTTGTATGTTGAAGGTTTTGGATGTGACTATTACAAAACAAAGCATCCCAAGACAAGCAAAGCTAAAAGTGAAGGATTTATGCAGATTTTGTAACGTTCATTTTCAGAAAAGTTATTTTTTTTCATATTACTCTCTTTATCAATTCTGTCATCATTTTTTTCGGCCTTTATCAATATTAACGGATGAAAATGGTGTTTTACAAAAGTACAGTTACGGCCACAAATTTCACTTTCTTTTTAAATTAATAAAAAAAGATGTGTATCTGCATTTTATAGATTATTCAAAATCATTTACTAATGTATACAAAGAACTGTTCAAACTGCTCATTAACCATGACATATTTGGGAAAGATATTAAAATAATCTGGAACCTATACTGGAAGCAAACTACTTGCATGTAAATAAAAAATGAGTTCAGTAAATATTAAAATTCTTTATTTCATTCAGTTCAAAGATATGTTGCAAGGATACATGCCACATCCATGGAGTCAAACCACCATCATTTCCCCTGTGTTTCATGTATGTATGTATGTATTATATTAGTATTATCTTATGTACATACATAGTCATCAGTTTGAGTTTTGAGTTTTGTTTAACGACATATCAACCTCTGTGAGTTATTTAATGCCAAAAAAGTGGGCTTTTAAGGTATTTTTTTAATGTTCAGATATAGTGAGATTTAGTCAGATTTTAATGAAATTTTTTTGTTTTTATTTTTTTATTTTAGAAAACTGAAAATGTCTTTTATATTTTTATTCAAAAATGTTTTTCCGAAAATATTTTTATTTTTTCAAAAATGTGTTATGGTAATAATTTTTTCTTCAAAAACGTATATTTTTCTATAAAAGTCTTTTTTTATGTATATATTTCTATAAAAGCATATTTTTATTCTTTCATAGTGTTTTGACCCCAATTTGGGGGTTAACTATTTGGCCATAGCTAGAACCCTAACAAGTGCTACCACTCAAGGTCAGAGTGGGCCTGAGAACAACAGCAATTAAGAAATGGTTCACTGCTCCTCACAACCTCCCAATCAGAGGCCTTGCTGCCAGATGCAGTTTACTGTCATGCCCAGGACTCACATAGTCATCAGAGAAAGACGAAAGAGAGATGTATGGTCATAATAATACTAGATGTGTCATACCATTCTCAGTAAAAACAAAAAAAATGTGCCTTAATGTAAATTAACAACTAATCAGAGGTGACCATAATGCACATGTGTAAACAAACACATACCCTATGGATAATAAGAGTGAGTAAATACCTGGGAAGTGTTATAACAGAAGACAGAAAGTGTGACACAGATATCTGAAGGTGAATTGGCATGGCGAAGGAAGCATTCCAGAAGTTGAGTAAAGTATTAAGAAACAGGACAATTTTACTAGAAACAAAGAAGAGAGTACTGGATTGCTATGTGATGTCAGTTCTTCAATATGGCAGTGAATGTTGGACAATATCATCAAAGATGAAGGAAAAACTTGAAGCAATTGAAATGTGGTTCTACAGAAGGATGCTGCGAATATCATGGATCAAGCATGTGAGCAATGATGAGGTCTTAGAAATGATGGAAACAAAAAGGAAATTAATACTGAGCATTAGGAAGAGACAGCAGAAGTTCCTGGAACATGCAATGAGGAAGAAAGGCTTGGAGAACCTGATACTAACAGGCCAGATAGAGGGAAAAGGAGACAGGGGAAATCAATGGATAACATATTTGAAGGACCTAATCAGGTGGATGATGGAACGAGGGTTGCGTGATGCAACAGGAGAAGGCGTGCTAAGAGTCACCAGGGACAGGGAAACAAGGAAAGCCATGATCACCTACGTCCTGAAGGGACAGGGCACATAGAAGAAGAGAGTGAGATTGTGTACTGTGTGACTCTCATTTTCATAATGACAATTGAGTAAATTCTTCAAATCTCATGCAGGGCTTTTGGGGAGAATATCACCTCATTCAGGTCTCTCAGTCTTGTTACAGTCCAGATATGGCACCCTATTCTGTCAGGCATTTTTCAGGGCTAAAATGATCACTGAAGTGACACAGATATGAATACAAAGAACACAAGCAGACTGTTAAAGGCATTGCTGAAAAAGAGAATTTACAGACTATTTTAGAAGTTACAAAGAAAACCAAAAGATGAGAATATTACCTCAAACAATTTATGGAATAAGAGGAAATGATGACCACAGAATGAATCAGCTGATGACCAAATTCATAAAAGTTGGAATATAAGTTCAAAGAAATTATTGGATCATGCTAAGGCATCATCTATGATTTCCAAACAACAAGGGGGAATTCAAAGAATGCATCAACCAATGATCAAACTGGGTTGAAATACACTACTGGCCATAATTAATAGGCTACTCCAGTGTTTAAAAAAAATGTAGATTTGCCATACATATTTATATATATACTACCGGCCATAATTATTAGGCCACCCCCAGTTTTTTTTAATGATGTTTTTCATACTATTTTTAGTATTTACTGCTAAGTGAATAATTGTAAATGAAAATAGAATGGTTCTTTTGTTATTATTACTTTGCAAATTTTTTTTACAAGGCAAATAGCGACAATTTACCCATCGCATCCTGTAGATTTTACTTTTATATATATATATATATATATATATATATATATATATATATATATATATACTCCCAGCCATAATTATTAGACGATCCCAGTGTTTAAAAAAAAAATGATGTATTTCATACTATTTTTTAGTATTTATTGCCAAGTGAATAATTGTAAATGAAAATAGAATGGTTCTTTTGTTAATACTGCACAATAACATGTGCATCAAATGAATTTATAAATATTTAATAATTATCTCTATTGCAGCTTCATCAATGAAAAAAACGAAGAAAATTTAGAGTGATTTGGACGAGTTGCAAAGTAATAACAAAAGAACTATTCTATTTTCATTTAGAATTATCTACTTGGCAATAAATACTAAAAATAGTATAAAATACATCATTTCTATTTAAAAAACTGAGGTGGCCTAATAATTATGCCCGGTAGTGTATAAGCTCAAGGAACTCATTGAATGATGATAAGGCTTCATTTAAAATAAAAGACTATAAGGAGAATGTCAAAGAGTGCATCAGTCAATGATCAACTTGATAATGCTTGGAATACAATTTCAAAGAACTCATTGAATGGGGATATGTCTTTATCTAAAAATACAAGACGATAATGTAAAAGCCAATGAATGCATCAACCAGTGATCTAATTGATAAAGGTTAGAATATATGTTCATTGCAAGACTTCATCTAAAATTTCTAGACAATAAAGGGAATGACAAAAATATAGCAGCCAATAGTCAGATTGATAAAGTTTGGAATACATTTTCAAATAACTCATTGAATGTTGATAAAGTTTTTTTTTTTTTAATAATCATATCGCCCCAAGAAAGGCATTTTACTGCCACTGTTTTGCAGGGGTTACATAGGAGGAAAGTTATGAGAAAGAGTGACAGTTTATAGGAGGTGTCAGGAAGTGGGTAAGAGAAGGATGATTGTGGCCATAAAGTGAGGGATCAGTTTATATATTAAGTGTAATGTATGATTGATCCCCCACTTTATATCCATATTATAATAGTATAGAATTTTTTTTTATAATCATATTGCCCCAAGCAAGGCATTTTACTGCCACTGTTTTGCAGGGGACTACATAGGAGGAAAGTTATGAGAAAGAGTGACAGGTTACAGGGTGTGTCAAGAAGTGGGTAAGAGTAGGACAAGAATACTGATGAGAGTCGAGTGGACAGAAAAGGGAGCATGAGAAAGAAGATTCAGGTTAGTGAGATAGGAGATGACTAATGACTTTACATTTAAATTCTTGGAGATTGTAGCTGTCAGGGAAGCAAGTACATGGAAGGGAATTCCACAGGCGGGAAGTGAGAGAAAAGAAGCTGTTGGAGTAGAATTTGCATTTACAATTTATTGGTTTCACAGTAAAATTTACTAATCTTGTGGCTCGAGTAAATTCATATATATGGGGCACCAGTGAGCTAAGTTCATCAGAGTAGAAGTCGTGAAAGTATTTGTAGAAGAGACACATGGAAACCACATCGTGCTGGTGAGAAAGTGACTGTATCTGAGCTTCATCCAAAAAGTATAGACCAGGGTTGGGCAAACTTTTCAGCGAAAAGGCCACATCCAAAAATTCATGATTTTATGGGGTCACATAATATAAATAACTAATATTTAAAATTGACAACCTGAAATGGTTTTAAAGAAAAAAATGCAATTAATTTTTATTAATTAATATTTTAAAAAACTGTAGAAAATGCATATGAAACTTATTTGAAAGACAAGCTTCTTCTTCTTTCTTCTATGTGCCCTGTCCCTTCCATTTAAACTCCTGGAGGTTGTAGCCGTCGGGGAAGCAAGCATGCGGTAGGGAATTCCACAGGTGGGAAGTGCGAGGAAAGAAGCTGTTGGAGTAGAAATTGCAGTTACATTTCATCGGTTTCACTGTAAAAGAGTGGGACCTAGTTGCCAATCTAGTATCTCATGCAAATTCACATCTAGGGGGCACCAGTGATTTAAGTTTGTCAGAGCAGAAGCCATGAAAGTATTTATAGAAGAGGCACAGGGAAACCACGTCATGCCGGTGAGAGAGTGACTGCAATCGATCAGCCCAGTCGGTATCAATCACATTACAGATTCTTCACTGTATTTTGTCAAGAACCCCGAGAAGAATAGAAGGGGCACCCGACCAGATGTGGCAGCAGTACTCAATACACGGGCAGATGGTGGATTTATATAATTGCAGGATAGATTCAGGCGGAAAGAATTTCCGGGCCCTGCACAGAGAGCCGACTTTCATAGCTGCGGATTTAGCAATGGATTCGACGTAGTCATAGTGAGAAGGTTGATTTAGTGAGATTTAATGAAAATCTTTTGTATTTATTTTTTATTTTAGAAAACTGAAAATGTCTTCTAGTTTTGTATTCAAAAATGTTTTGCTGAGAATAATATTTTCCTTCAAAAATGTATATATTTCTATAAAAGTCTATTTTTATATCTTTGACCCCAGTTTGGGGGTTAACTATTTGCCCATAGCTGGGATCCTAACAAGTGCTACCACTCCGGGTCAGAGTGGACCTGGGAACAACAGCAATTAAGAGGTGGTTCCATGCTCTTCTCAACCTCCCAATCAGAGGCCTTGCTGCCGGATGCAGTTTACTGTCATGCCCAGGACCTAGGCAAGTGGAAGAAAAAAAAATATGAAGAATGAAAGAAAAAAAATTAGAAAAGTGAAGAAAAAAGAAAGAGAAAATAACAAAAAAAATAGAAAAAAATAATTTTTAAATATAGTAAAAAAAACGAGACTTAAAATGTTTAAAAAAAAGAATACTTTTGTAGTTAGGATTTTACATTTTATACTTATTTTTAACAAACCTTTAATCATAAGGAAAGAAAAGCAGTTAGTCATCTTCTGGTTCGGAATAGAGAAAAATGACTTTTATTCTCCAGAACACAGTCATATCTAATAACTGCTCTTCACAGATAAAGAACACAAAAAGCTTACCTTGCAAAAAGAATTGGGCATCCTTCCAACTGGGATTAACTCTGATCGTTTAAAGAAAAAGCATTCATTGGACCCAGAAAATTGAAAGTGCGGGTCAAGAGAAAAGAAACCAGTTCAAGTAGATAGCCAGAAACACAAGAAATCATTCCCCTATAGAACTAAATGCTGAGTGATTTTTCTACACTTACCAATTGATCTGTGAGCGAGATGAGAAGGCAGATCAATTTCAATTCATCAATGATCTGTACAGACTTAGGTGTTTTTCAGCAATAAGGCTCAATTTGAATCTGGCCACATGGGACACTTTCAAGATGAATATTTGAAGGTTTTTGACTGAGAGAGCATTTTTCCCTTGAGGACATCCCCTGCTTATTTCTAAGGTTCTTTCATGGGCTGATCTCCAGATAAGGCTGGCTTTCACAGTGTGTTGTTAGTTCAGTGAGTCAGAAGCTAAATTCATAAAATCTGCTGTTTAGAGAAAAGAGACTCTGACCAGACGAAGTCAAAACTTGCTGAAGGACTAAATTTGGCACTGGGAGACATACTTTCTGAATTGTCTGCATCTTATCGCAAAGTAGTTTTCAATAAATAACAAAGGGAGGAGCGTGGGTTATATTTTAATGAAAGATAAAAAAGGAGTTTATAATAAAAGAGGAAAATGAAAACTGATATAAAAAATGAGAGAATCTATCAATCTATATATATGTAAATGTGAAGAACAATGAAAGAGGAAAGGGAAAAGAATGATGAAAAAAGAAAGAAGAATGATAAAAAAGGAGAAAAACAAAGAAAATAAATGAGAAAAAGAAGTAGAGAAAGGATAAAGATGAAAACAAAAAAGGAAAAGAGAGAAAGAAGGGAGGAGAAAAAAAGGAAAAAGACAAAATAAAACGAAAGGAAAAGAAGAAAAGTAGTAAAAGGACGACAAAGACAAAAAGAAAAAGAGGATAGACAAAAAAAGATAAGAGAAAGAAAAAGAGAGAAAGAAAAGGGAAAAAGTATTAGAGAAAGACAAAGAACTGAAAAAGAAAAAGAAAGAAGGAAGAAAATAGAAAAGTCAGTAAGAATGAGATGAAAGCTGAAAGGAAAGAGAAAAAGAAAAGAAAAAGAAAGATAAAGAAGTAGTAAAATGTGGAAGATGAAATTTCTTTCTCTCTTTCCTTTTTTTAAAGGAAAAGAGAAGAAAAAAAAGAGAATTTACAAGAAAGAAGAGCTCTTTGGTTTTGTACAGGAGAAATATCAAAAAAAGGAAGAAAAGCAAGAAAACTAAAGAGGAGAGAGTGAAAGAAAGTGAAAAGGATAAAGAAACAATGAAAAGGAATAACAAAAATAAAAGAGCAGAAGAAGAAAAGAAGAAGAAAGAAGAAAAAAAGAACATCCAAGAGAAAGAAAAAAAAACTTGAAAGTGATAAAAAGCAAGGATAAAAAATTAAAAAAAAGGAAAAAAAGAAGAAAAAACGAAAGAAAGCTCAAGAAAAGAAAGTGAAAAAGAATTTAAGGTGACAATCAGGGAAAGAGAATAAAGAAGAATAGACAAAAGAAAAAGAATACAAGAAAAAGAAGACAAGAATAAGAAAAAAGTAAGAGAAATTTTAAAAAATTGAATGTGATGAAGAATCAAGAAACGAAATAAAAAACAGAAAAGAAGAAGAGACAAAGAAGAAGAAAAATAGAAAGAAAAAGCTCAGAAGGAGAAAAATGAAAGAAAAAAACTGTAAGGGACACGGAAGTGAGAAAAAGAAAATAAGAAAGAAAAGAAGATTAAGAGGAGAAGAAAAAAAGGGAAAATAAAACTCCAGATGTGAAAGAGAACGAAAGAAACAAATGAAAGTGATAAAGAAGGAAATAAGTAAAGGAAATGGGGGGGGGGGGGGAAGAAGAGAAAAAGGAAAGGAAAGCTGAAAAAAAAGAAAGAGAAAGAAAAAATGAAAGTCATAAACAAGCAAGGAAAGCAATTAAAAAAAAAGGAAAAAAGAAAAAGGAAAGTGCAAGAAAAAAAAAGAGGAAGAACAAATTTGAGCTGATGAAGGAGCAGAAAATAAAAATAAGAAGTGATGAAAAGGAAGAGGAGAAGAATAAGAAAATAAAAAGGAAAGTACAAGAGAAGAAAGAAAACAAAAGAAAAATTAGAAATAATAAAGAAGAAAAATTGAAAAAGAAAAGTAGAAGAAAAAGAAGAAAATTGAAAAAGAAAAGTAAAAAAAGTAAAGAGAAACTGAAGAAGAGAAAGAGAAAGAAATGTTGATAGTGATAAGGAAGCCATGAAAATGAATGAGAAAAAGAAGAGGAGGAGAAAAAAGAAAAGAGAAGTGCAAGAGAAGAAAGATATGAGTTTTGTTTAACGGCATATTAACCTCTGTGGGTTATTTAATGCCAAAAAAAGTTTAAGGTATTTTTTTAATGTTCAGTTATATTAAGAAGGTTGATTTAGTCAGATTTTAATTAAAATTTTTTTTAATTCTTTTTTATTTAAAAAAAAACTGAAAAAGTTTTCTAGTTTTGTATTCGAAAATGTTTTGCTGAGAATCTTTTTTCTTTCAAAAATGTGTTATAGTAATAATTTTTCCTTCAAAAATGTTATTGTTGGTAATATTTTTCCTTCAAAAATGTATATTTTTCTATAAAAGTCTTTTTATGTATCTTCTTCTTCTATGTACCCTGTCTTTTCAGGACATTGGCGATCATGGCTTTCCACGTCTCCCTATCCCTGGTGGCTCTGAGCACGCCTTCTCCTTTTAAACCGTGCAATCCTCATTCTGTCATCCACCTGATCAGATCCTTCAAATATGTTATCTGCTGCTTTCCTTTGTCTTTTTTTCCCTCTATCTGGCCTGTTAGTATCAGGTTTTCTAAGCCCTCTTTCCTCATTGCATGTCCCAGGAACTTTAGCTCTCTCTTCCTGATGCTCAGTATTAATTTCCTTTTCGTTTCCATCCTTTCCAAAACCTCATCATTGCTCACATGCTCGATCCATGATATTTGCAGCATCCTTCTGTAGAACCACATTTCAGTTGCTTCAAGTTTTTCCTTCATCTTTGATAATATTGTCCAGCATTCACTGCCATATTGAAGAACTAACATCACATAGCAATCCAGTACTCTCTTCTTTGTTTCTAGTGAAATTTTCCTGTTTCTTAATACTTTATTCAACTTCTGGAATGCTTCCTTTTTATGTATATGTTTCTATAAAACTGTATTTTTATACTTTCATAGTGTTTTGACCCCAGTTTGGGGTTAATTATTTGCCCATAGCTGGGACCCTAACAGGTACTACCACTCCGGGTCAGGGTGGACTTGGGAATAACAGCAATTAAGAGGATGGTTCCATGTTCCTCACAACCTCCCAATCAGAGGCCTTGCTTCCAGATGCAGTTTACTGTCATGCCCAGGACCCAAGAGAAGAAAGGGATAATAATGAAAGTAATAAAGAAAAAAAAGGAGATCGAATATGAAAAATTAGACAAATAATAAAAAGAAGCAGAAGAGAAAGAGAAAGAAAGAAAAAATAGAGATATTAAAGAAGCAATGCATGAGAAGAAAAAAGGAAATAAAGATCAAGAAGAGAAAGATAAAAAAAAGAATAGTGAAAGTGACAAAGGAGCAAGGAAAAAGAATCAGAAAAATGAAAAGGAAGAACGAATGAAATGGAAGAAAAAAAGAAAAAGGAAGAAAGAATGAAAAGGAAGAAAAAAGAAAAAAGAAGAAAGAATGAAAAGAAAGAATAAGAAAAAGAAGGAAAAAGAAAAAAGAAGAAAGAATGAAAAGGTAAAAAAGAAGAAACAATGAAAAGTAAGTAAAAAGAAAATAACTTAGAATGAAGAAAAAAGGAAAAGGAAGAAAGAATGAAAAGAAAGAAAAAGAAAAAGAATGAAAAGGAAGAAAAAAGAAAAAAGAATGAAAAGGAAGAAAAAAGAAAAAAGAAGAAAGAATGAAAAGAAAGAATAAGAAAAAGAAGGAAAAAGAAAAAAGAAGAAAGAATGAAAAGGTAAAAAAGAAGAAACAATGAAAAGTAAGTAAAAAGAAAATAACTTAGAATGAAGAAAAAAGGAAAAAGAAGAAAGAATGAAAAGAAAGAAAAAAGAATGAAAAGGAAGAAAAAGAAAAAAGAAAAAGAAAATGAGAATGAAAAAGAAGAAAGAATGAAAAAGAAGAAAGGAAAAGGAAAAAATGAAAAGTAAAAAGGAAGAAAGAATGAAAAGGAAGAAAAAGGAAAAAGAAAAAAGAAAGAAAGAATGAAAAGAAAGAAAAAGAAAGAAAGAATGAAAAAATGAAAAAGAAATAAAATGAAAAGGAAGAAAAAGGATAAGAAAGAACAAAAGAAGAAAAATTAAAAAAAAAGAATGAATGCAAAGAAAGAAAAATAGAAAATGAAGAAAGAATGGATCAAGATGAAAAATGATAAAGAAATGACATGTGAGGCAAGAAAAATGATAAAATCAAAAATAAAAGATAAAAAAAGAATCTACCAAAAACCAAAAGAAAAACAAGAAAAGAGGAAAAAGAAAAGAGAAGGAAAAGAGAAAGTAAAAAAACAGAAACATCTATCAGTGGAAGAACAGGAGAAACCAATAAGTAACATTCATTGGGGCAGGAAGGAATCAAAGAGTAGGAGGAAGCAAGCCAAATAAAGGGAGCCTGGTAACCAGTTGAAAGTTTGCCAGAAGACAGTCTTACTCACCAAACCAACAACCTCAGGGAACATTGGAGATAATTCTTCAAGACCCCACCCACCACAATGAACTCCAGTCTTCCTATCAATAAGTTGTAGCAAGCAATAAGTGCCAGATTTTTCTTTATTTCTTAGATATTTCATTGCAAATAATAGTCAGTCAGTTAAGTGCCATACGTGATACATGCTTTGGGCGATCATGTCTCGAAAGAGACATGACTGACTGGGCAGAAGATTATCCCGCAGTAGGTTGCCATTGCTTTCTGCGGTAGACTGGTCACCAACCAAGACTATAGAACCCAATCTGTCCTGTTATTTAACTCATAACTCATGGAGAAGAGATGCATTATATTATTAAGTAGTAATTAGTGGGGGCTCAGTTTATTACTTCATAACAATATAAAACTGATCCCCCACTTTATGCCCAGTAAAAGCCTTAATCATAATTTCAACTATTATATTTAGTCAGTCAGTTAAGTGCCATACGTGATACATGCTTGGGTGATGATGTCTCGAAAGAGACATGACTGACTGGGCAAAAGATGATCCCGCAATAGGTTGCCATTGCTTTCTGTGGTAGACTGGTCACCAAGCAAGGCTATAAAAATCAATCTGTCCTGTTATTTAGCCCATAATTTGAGGGAAGAGATGGATTAATACATTTCCCAAGGGTATTTTCTGCCCATAGCTCAGAGTAAGAATCGCCGACTGACGCCAATTCAGTCAGGTTTCAATCCTGGGTTAAAAGCATTCGGAGTCTAACCGTACCGATGAGCTGTGAAACAGATCTGTCTGGAGAATAACAGCAAATAATAACTAGAATAAAAAAGCCTAAGAAACCATTCCTGCAGTTGATATCTAACAATTGCAGATATTTTAAAATCTTTTTCCAATTAACCAAGTACTTGATTAGGAAAATCAAATCTGCTAAATGACATCCCAGGTCACTTTCACAATTCTACTGGTATATGTTTTAATCAACGGTGACTGAACTGGTTTCCCTTCCAGGCTTTTCTGATAAGAAGCGTGGTTAACCATGCAGCAAGATTATACGCACGAACTGTTAAAGAGTTGAAGAACATTCCTTATTGAATCATCTACTATCTATACTTATTTATAAATAGAACTTTGTCTGTGTGTGTGTGTGTGTGTGTGTGTGTGTGTGTGTGTTACCTATAGACTCCGAAACGGCTGAACTGATTTTCTTGAAAATTTACACAGTTGTACTATTAGCATCTGCAAGTGTTCTTAGCTAGGTTTTGTGTTGAGGTACCCCCGATAAATATCAAAAATCGATAATTGAAAAAATCGGGTCATAGAAGGAGTGGTCCGATTTTTATCAAATTTGATACACTCATAGACAAAGACATAAGAAATGATATTCAGAAGTTTCAAGGTTGCAGTTTTTACAATAGTGCAGAAAAGCAGTAATATATATATATATATAAAAGGCAAGATGTTTGTGTGTGTGTGTCTGTTTATCTGTCTCTATGTCCTTTATACAAATCCACAGTTTTTATCCGATTCTCACCAAACTTCACACAAATATTCTTTCGGCTGAGTCTGAGCCCCAGGACCATGGATTAGTTTTAAAGCTTTCATTACACCCAACCAACGACAGGCTATACTGCTAGTCTAACATAATGGGAATTGTTAAAAAATAAAAGCAAAAAACAGCTAAATCCATCACCTCCATGTTTTTGAAGATAGATAGTATATATGTCTATCCCAAACCATAACAATTTGAATAGAAATTTTTTAAAATTCAACATATACAGAGCTTTGGTGAACTGATATTGATGAGGCAGAGCCTTTTTTTGGTTCGTCACTGCCTGGAGGTGAGAATCAACTAAGAGAGAGCTTAGATGAACTGATAAACACCTGCCTCTCAACTGAAGCTGGATGTGGCACAAGGCAAATTTTTACATGAGACAGCCGAACCCTAAAGCTCAGGCAAAAGTTTCCCATAAACCCAGTGTAAGGTGGAGTTGGGGGTCTTGTCTTTTTTTCCCCAGATGAGGCACTACCCTTCAGTAGAGTCTCGTCTGGATTCCTCTCCGGCCAGAGGTAGAGAGTTGACCCAAAAGAGGGTTTGGAGGCTCTGAATACAAGCGGAGTTCTCCTGAATATATGTATTTAGGATCAATCCATTAATTGGGAAAATGAATCATGCCACATTCTTTCCTGCCAGAGGAAAGAAGTCCTTGAACCGAGCAAACATTCTTTGCTGTCTGTGAGGCTATAGCAGATTGGCAGAAACACGATGAGGTTTCTTCCTCATTCTCAATCAGTCCTGCTGCCTTTTCATAGTCTATGAGTGATTTGTTCATCCTCTGAAATATCAGAAAGTGTGTGTGCTCTCTTCTGAGAAATTTATTCATCCGTACTTGAGGGATCTAAGTCCAGGGGTTTCTCATAATCTTCAGGAGACCATTTCTCTGTCTCTTCTAAATCTGTTGATGTGACCTGATGACAGGCCCCACTTACACCTGTGAGGCCTGATTCATCCCCTGCGAGAGCTAAGTCTTTTAGTGAGACTGTGTCTTTCTGTCCTTCTGAGTAATAGACACAGGTTTGATTTTTACCATAGGGCATTCCGAGGACATATGCTCAGACAAAAATACCCTGAAGGAATCAATAAATTTCTTGAATATTACTTTTGCCTAACCAGATTTTGAATTATGGCACTTTGTGTCCTTCATATATTTTGACTGACCTTTCAACTACCTGATGAATATTCATGAATGGTCTCAAATTTAAAAGCCTTGATAAACCAATGACATCCTTGCTCTTGTATATAAACATATATAACAAAATCAATCCTTCTATTTGCCTTAATAAAGTTTTTGAGATGATGAAATAGAATAGTTTTTCCTTTTATCAGTTTATATATTAACTAGCAGTATAGCCTGGCATTGCTCGGGTGTAATGAAAGCTTTAAAACTAATCCATGCTCCTGGAGCTCAGACTCAGCCTAAAGAATATTTGAAATAATAAAATAATTGTGACAATTTACCAATCGCATCAAGTATATATATATATATATATATATATATATATATATATATATACTAGCAGTATAGCCCGGCGTTGCTCGGGTATAATGAAAGCTTTAAAACCAATCCATGGTCCTGGAGCTCAGACTCTTTGGACATTGGCACAAAAGACTAAAAAGCAATAGGTGTTTCCAGTTAAAGTAAAACTGGAGACTGAAAGAAAAATGAATGGATGTAAGTCAAATTTTGATTTCCTGGTATCAATATCAAATAAGATTTTTCGGCGTAAACTGAATTTTGAAGGCTAAATAAGACCTCTGAGTAAATGGTATCATGGCCGAGACTAAGAACTACAATTATACCTATTTAGAGCCTAACCCAAAGCAAAAACTAAAATAAAAGGGCTGAAAAAATACAGACATACAGGCAGATAAACAGACACACACACAAACATCTTGCCTTTTATATATATATATATATATATATATATATATATATTGTCGATTTTCTGCACTATTGTAAGAACTGCAACCTTGAAACTTCTGAATATCGTTTCTTATGTCTTTGTCTATGAGTGTATCAAATTTGATTAAAATCGGACAACTCCTTCTATAACACGATTTTTTCGATTATTGATTTTCGATATTTATCGGGGTTACCTCGACAGAAAACCTAGCTAAGAACACTCGCAGATGCTTATAGTACAATTCTGTAAATTTTCAAGAAAATCGATTCAGCCATTTTGGAGTCTATAGGTAATGGACACACACAAACACACACAGATACACACACACACACACACACAGAGACAAAGTTCCATTTAGAAATAAGGTTAGATATTTTTAGATATTTATTTTTTCTTTTAATAATTTTATTTTAATTTTAATCTTTCTTCCTCTCTTTCTATGTCCTGTCAGGATGTAGACAAGAAAAGCTCTCCACAACTTCCTGTCCTTTGTAACTCTTAATAAAGTTTGTCTTTTTGTTATTTCTCTCAAACTTTGTTCCACCATCCATTTACTCAAACTCACAAGGTAGTTTATGCATTGTTTTCTTATATCCCTCTTTTTCTCAGTCTATCTTGTGAGTAACAAATTTTCCAGGTCTTCTTTCTTCATTATGTGCTCTAGAAATTTCAGCTATCTCTTCATTATGTTATGTATAAATGTTCTTTTTGTTTTCATTTTCGCTAAAACTTTGCTGTTGCTCAAATGGTATTCTCAGCATCCTTCTGTAGAACCATGTTTCTGTTGTTTCAAGTTTCTCCTTTATCTGTGAAGATATTGTTCAGTGTTCACTGCTATATAGGAAATTGGTTGGTTGGTTGTTTTTTATGCCAACTAAATTTTATTTATTTATTGCTGGTAATACTTTTCTTTTCAATAATTTATTGTATTTATATAAGTTTTTGTGTCTAGTATTACTTTTTTCTTTTTGAGTATCAAGATTCATTGGGATTTGTTTTTAAGGGCAGGGTCCCCAAGTCCTACCCTTGTTATTTAACCCATAACTGGAGAGAAGGACGGATTAATACCTTTTCCAAGGGTACCAGTGCTTAAGTGAATGCAGAGTATTCAACTGGAATTCAAACTCGGCTCATTGATTTCTCTTTCCGAGCCGATATCCACTGCACCGAAATACACATTCGTCACTAAACACTTACAGCACCTGGTATAAGTGTCACCAAGCGGTCACCCATCTAAGTACTGACCAGGCTCAATGTTCCTTAACTTCAGTGATCGAGTGAGAACCGGTGTATTCAACGTGATAGGCTGTGAGCCCTATATAGGAAGTACTTTTTGGTTTCTCATGAAATTTTTCTATTTCTTAATACTTTGCTTAGCTTTTGGAAGGCATCTTTTGTTACCTCAATTCACCTTCAGATTTCAGTGTAGCACTTTCCATCCTCTGTTACAACACTTCCCAGATAGTAAAACTATTCAACCAATGCTCTTGCATATCACAGTTTGCTTCCATACAGCGAGGGAAGCAAAAAGACAAGGTTGAAATATTTACTTACTGTTAAGCTCAGTGATTTAGGATTTCTTAGAAGGTATTCTTCAATGTGAGGAGTTAAGAAAACAAGCATCTTTGATTCTACTTAATCCTTATCTTATCTACATTATGACAATAGTCAGCCATCAAAGTAACCTGTTTGCATTTTAGCCACTCTTGGAGAAATCCTCATAGATTTCTGGTGAGGATCAACAAAAATATCGATTTTTATCCTTTTCACTCAACAGCTGCAGTAAAAGCAAAGGGTTCTGTCGCAGGACAAGAAAGATGGGAGTCAGAGTCATCATGCAAATTCCGATCTGTCAAACAGAGTCAGACTTCAAGGCATCAAGAAAGGTAACTTCATATTTTCTTCTTGACAACAAAAACAAAATATTTTTCCTTTTTGAAAAGTCTTCTAATCCTTCCAAGCATAGATCATGGATGCTGACCTCATAGATGGAATAATTATAGGTTGACAGAAGTTGGGGGGGGATGATGAAAAGACAGGCTTTTGTTATCCTGCTTGGCTTTTTATATTTGATATTAAAGTCTTTCTGACTGCTTCTGGTTGAATAATCTGGACTTTTTGAAATGAAAAAAAAAAAAAAAAAAAAAGAAAAACCAAAAGGGAACCATCCCCCATCACTTGATGTTTTGTTTTAAGAAACATGATTCATTCAATCTGCAAAAAGGATTCCTAAAAGCTATGATAATCTTCAAATTGTCAGAAAGGTTACAAAGTTTTTGTTTGTTCAAAAATAACTTATTTCAGAGGTCAGCAATAAAATTCTAGCATTTGTCTATATTTTTGGGATGAGGTAGCATTTACAGTATTTACATTATTCGAAATATTATCTTCATTTTGTTGCCATTTGTACGATGTTTCGGCAGTTGTACACTCTGGCCTTCTTCAGATAGAAATTTCGAATATATGAACTCTGGTAAAAAAGGGTTACTGGACATTAGGTTTATAATCCCCAAAAATTCAGTTGTTCTTGTCGTTAAGGACACATGGCCCAGTGGATAAAGGCGTTGGTTAGTTCCTGTGACTTGACCCAAAGAGTTGTGAGTTCAATACCAGGCTACAGCAGTGGTGAACAAGTAGCTTGCAGGGTTAGAAGGAGATAACTTATGACTTCCAAGAGAGACATTACTATGCAAGGGATGAGAAAAATGTACCCTAGTGATTGTAATAAAGGGTTTGGTTAGAAATTCCTAGCACTTGAAGAAGGCCGAAGTGTACAATGGCCAAAACATCGTACAAATGGCAGCAAAGATGAGGACAATAGTCTGAATAATGCAAATACAATAAAATTCTAAATCAAAAAATTCATCTTATGGCCACATTACATTGAAACACTGTATGATCACCAAAGTTAAGTAACATTCAATGTGGTTAGTACTTAGATCGGTGACCATTTAAGAATACCAGATGCTGTAAGCTTGGATGTGCAGGCAGTTTAATGAATAATGGCTCAGAATTGTTAATCAGAGAACCAAGTTTCAATTTCCGTTGGGTTCGTTATACTCACTTATGTGCAAAATTGTTATGTTGTGTAACGAATTTTGGTTTTCACCTCCGCGTAAATTCGAAGTAATTTAAAGCATCTTCGTCACCACTGTTATGTCGCCAAGTATCAATGAATAACTCAACAACAGAATCAGAATATAAGTTGTATTCCATGGAAAGACGGTTAGTAAGTACAGAAGTGATTAGTAATATTTACAATAGAAAAGATACAAGAGTCCAATCCGTCATAAGACGTGTGTATACGTGATTACTTCCGGTATGCCACCGGAAGTGTGACTAACTCTCCACTGACTCTCAAGTGACTCTGTACGACTCTTCACGACTCCGTACGACTCTCCCTGTAGAGAATCCACCATTGCTATATATAGCAATGGGAACAGTCCATTTGTAGTCAAATAGGAGCGGCGCCCTAACAAAAATACCACGAGGAAAGATTCAAATCAACTTTTTCTATCCCCAGCTATGAATTAATGAGGAAGTCGTATATCACTAAACCATTATTATCTCTAACAAAAAATCTAACAATTTAAAAATATTTTTTGGATTTAAATAACCTGCAAAGGGTTGATAAGCAAATAATAAGAAAATGAATTGATCAAACCTGGGTTCAATCAATCAGGAAGCATTACTTCAATCCAAAAAGATCAGTTAACTCAAGAAATCTTAGTTGAATCAATTATTAAAGCTCAATTCACTCAAGTAATCTCTGTTTAATCAAACAAAAAAGTTGTATCAATCAATAAAACTCAGTTTACTCAAGAAAGCTCAGTTGAATCAATCAATAATGGTCAGTTGAACAAATCAAGAAAGTTCAGTTGAATTAATTTAGAAAGATCAGTTATAACAGCAAAGCTCAGTTGAATCAATCAATAAAACTAGGTTGAAACGATTGAGAAAGTTCAGATGTATTAATAAATCCTCAGTCAAATCAAGGATGGTCAATTTAAACAATCAAGAAAGGTCAGTTAAACCAATCAAAAAAGCTCAGTTGAATAAATAAATCTCAGTTAAATCAATGAAGAAAACTGAGTTGAATCAATCAAAAAGCTCAGTTGAATCAATCAAGAAAGCTCAGTTGAGTAGTTGTACCTTATTCATAACAATATTTCTGTTTCTCTATGTTTATACATACATAGATATCTTATATTTTTATTGTATTTTCCCATGTTTAATTTATTCAGTAAGAAACAGAATACTATCTATAATAAATATTATAGAAATGTTAAGAACATTATTTTTATATTAAAATCATAATCACTATTTTTCTTCTGATTGTTTATTTATGTGAGGCATAGTAGAGTAATGTATTCGGGCTCGGACTGCGGAATCGGAGAGCCAAATTTGAATTCCAGTCAAGTTTTTTACCTTCATTTATATACTAATACCCTTGGGAAAGGTAAGAATCCAAATCTTCACCCCTCCCAACCAGCTATGATGGGTAAATAGTAAAACAGACTGGTTTCTATAGCCTTAAGTGGCAACAAGTCTAGAGATTATGAGATTATTAAAATCCCCCAACTCTCAGTAGACCTCAGCTACCCATGGAGATGCATCGGCCCAGGAAAAATGCATACTGGCTGAAATTCTTCAGTTATACGAGTTGCACATTCTGCAGAAGACAGAAAAAATGTTTACTTTTTATTTTATCTCTACCAGTGGTTCTGAACCATTTTTTACTCATGGGTCACATTTACTCTTGATTTTTTTGGTGGACTGTCATAATCATTCAATAAAAAAAAAAGTTTATTTTATTTTTTATTAATAAATCAGGAATCGGGAATAGTAAACGTATACACTTTATTTTGAAATAAAACTAATAGGGACACTACATTGCTTTATCTTGTTTTCTGATAGTATTAGAGTTGTTTTTCTATTTTTAGTATTTTTATCTGGCATAGATTATGGTCAGTCAGTTAAGTACCATACATGATACATGCTTTGGGTGATCATGTCTCAAAAGAGACATGACTGACTGGGCAGAAGATTATCCCACAATAGCTTGCCATTGGTTTCTGCAGAAGACTGGCTGCCAGCCAAGGCTACATAAACCAGTCTGTCCTGTTATTTAACCCATAGCTAGAGGGAGAAGAGATGTATTATATTATTAAGTAGTAATCAGTGGGGGATCAGTTTATTACTTCATAACAATATAAAACTGATCCCCCACTTAATGCCCAGTAGAAGCCTTAATCATGTTTTCAACTATTATAATAGTAAGTCAGTTAAGTACCATACGTGATACATGCTTTGGGCAATCACATCTCGAAAGAGACATGACTGACTGGGCTGAAAATTATCCCGCAGTAAGTTGCCATTGGTTTTTGCGGTAGACTGGTTGCCAACCAAGGCTATAGAACCTAATCTGTCCTGTTATTTTTTATTTTTTTTTATAATCATATCGCTCTAAGCAAGGCATTTTACTGCCACTGTTTTGCAGGGAGTTCCACAGGCGGGAAGTGTGAGAAAAGAAGCTGATGGGGTAGAATTGTCGTCTGCATTTGGTTGGTCTAACTGTGAATGAGTGGGACCCAGTTGACTGCCTGGTTGCCTAAGTAAACTCCTGTTGCAGAGGCACAAGTGACTTAAGTTCATCGGAGCAGAAGACATGAAAATATCTATAGAACAGACAGAAGGAAGCCACATCTCGTTGGTGAGAAAAGAAGTGCAAACATTTAAATATCTAGATGCCAATCTAGTAGCACAGATAAATTTATGTGATCAGAACGTCAGGAAAAAAACCTCGCCAGAGGGAAGCCACATTATATAGGTGAGAAAGTGACTGGAGTCGAGATGCCAAGTCAGGATTGATTACATTGCAGATCCTTGCTTGGATTTTGACAAGAACCTCAAGATGTATAACAGGAGCACTTAACCAGATGTGGCAATAATATTCAGTGCAGAGACAAATGGTAGATTTATAAATGTGCAAGATGGATTCTGATAAGAAAAACTTTCTGGTCCAGTACAGTGAATGACCCCCTGGTGACCATTGCTCATACTACAAATGTAAACATAACAACACAATTTCTTTTAGGTCTTGTTTTTCTGGAGACCGGAAAAAAATGAAAGGGAAAATGTCATAAAAGAAAGGTCATAACTTTGGCTGCTAATTAGAAAATTTTTAGCTAAATATCTAGTATATATGACTAAGCAAAAGAAAAAGATCTTGTTTAGATAATATGATGGATACAAAGTGTGGGTATAGGTTAGCATTATATTGACATTGAAATACCCTGACTAAAAGAATTTTTGAAAGATTATTATGCTAAACATATGCTCTTGTGCCCCATAAATAATGATAGAAATTTTGATGGATATTCCGTTGTCCTTGAGTTATGTGATGATGAGCAGATGAACACAAAATCATTTGGTAAATCATTATAAGATATGAATAAGTAAATGTGTAGATGGCTGTTGGCATTTTTCTTTGACACCTTTCTTTATAAAGGTCTTCTTTATCAAGACTGTGGGTAAGGAAGGTGACAAATTTGGTCAGGTCTCCTTTCCATTTTATCTACCTGAGGTAGAGCCGAAATGTTAAAACCAACTAACACCTGATTGAAGCCCCAAGTAAAGCTCGTAACTTTAACGAATCCTTTTGGTTATAATCTTAATTCTGGAATTTCTTCATTTGAGTTACTTGGAGAATTCAAATCCCTTCTAGCCCAATTTCTGGTCCATGATTATATCGCCTTATTTACACGTGCCTCAAATGATTTGACCGCTTACCAAATAGGTCCCCTTTTACCATATCTGTACATTGACTTTCTCAGGTGTCTAGCCATTTGCATATTTGGAAATAAATTCATGAAGTCATTTGAAAACCCTAACACAAATAACTAAAATTATAGAATTTTTGAAAGATTATTATGCTAAACATATTCTGAGACTAGAATCAAATGAAATGGAAAATGTCATAGAAGAAAGGTCATAACTTTGGCTTCTAATTTGTACCTATAACTCATTAATACTCACAGGTACAAAAATGGGACAATGAGCATTAATGGGTTAAAAAACCCCATCAGAGAGAGAGAGTAAAAAGGGTACAGGGCATGTTGAAAAAGGGATAAAAGATGGAAGGAATTCAGAGAGATAGAAGATGACACTTGATGTTGCATTTAAACTTTTGGGTGTTGTAGCTACTAGGGAAGCATGTAAGGTTTTTTTTTAATCGTATCACCCCGAGCAAGGCGGTAATGCCACTGATGTGCAGGGGGCTACGTAATAGTGAAAAGATTGGAAAAGAGAAAACCAGAAACCACATCCTAAACAGGGAACAAGTGATGAGCCTCTTAACCTCTTCAATAGACATGGGTGGAGTGTGAACCAGGCGATAGATAGATCTATCTACTCCAATTGAAAAAGAAAAGAAAGTGAAAAGATTGGAAAAGAGAAAGCCGGAAACCCCATCCTAAACAGGGAACAAGTGATGAGCCTCTTAACCTGTTCAATAGACATGGGTGGAGTGTGAAACGGGCGATAGACAGATCTATCCACTCCAATTGAAAAAGAAAAGAAAGTGAAAAGATTGGAAAAGAGAAAGCCGGAAACCCCATCCTAAACAGGGAACAAGGGATGAGCCTCTTAACCTGTTCAATAGACGTGGGTGGAGTGTGAACTGGGTGCAGAGAGTTCCACAGATGGGAAGTGCGAGAAAAGAAACTGTTAGAGGAGAAGAGATGGTTATATTTAACTATTTCAAAAGTAAAAGGGTGGGACATAGATGTTAATCTAGTCAGTCAGTTAAATGCCATAGGTGATACACGCTTGGGCGATCATGTCTAAAAGAGACATGACTGACTGGGCAGAAGATTATCGTGCAGAAGGTTGCCATTGCTTTTTGCAGTAGACTGGTTGCCAACCAAGGCTATAGAACCCAATCTGTCCTGTTATTTGACCCATAGCTGGAGGGAAGAGATGGATTAATACCTTTCCCAAGGGTATTTGCATGTATATGATTGCAACGAATTCAACTGGAATTTGAACTCGGCTCCCTGATTTCTCGTTTTGAGCCGATATCCACTGCACCACAACGCACATCCCATAATGTGCACATGACTTATTAGATACAGCAGATTATAAAAAATAAAAAATAAGGATTATTTAGAATAAGGATTATTTATTCACCCAGAGCTTTTCTTATGTTATTATTTCTTGCAACACCTTGCCACTTGCATTGATCTTTGGCCAAAGAATCCGTCGTATGATGTTATTCCCGTTACAATGGTTGTCAAACATGAATTATTTTAATTACAACATGTCAGATATCACACGCAACTTGAACCGATAATGGCTTTGAAGCAAATTTGTTCGAAACCAGGCATAAAGTTTCATCATTACAAAGCAACTACTGAGCAGTCCAAGTTCACATGACATTTGTTAAGGACAGACATGTAAATGTCAAAAGTTGCGACGACAACTTCTGATTAGCTTCTCCTCCATCTGAAACACAATAGCATGATTTAGGGCTATTTTCAAATGAACAGTGAACTTTATCGAAGACAGATTAATCTACAGAATGCTTTCTGCTTTTTGGTATTATTTAATATATATATTTTTTTTTACTTGAACATTAAGGTTTTGCTCATATTTTAAAAAGATAACTTTGACTTCAAGTTCACTCAGAACAACATTCTCTACTGCAACGCATTTCTTTTCATTCCCTCGTCATGGAATTATTTATAAATCTCTGACCTTCAAAAATAGACACCTGATTTGTTTCATCTCTGATTCACTTTCGATTTTATTTTTACTTCATAATACATTTAAATGCTCTATTCTGTAATTTATGCTTGCATTAATTCCTGACTCCTGACAATGCCTTTCTTATTCATTTACAATACACTGGCAGTATAGCCTGGTGTTGCTTGGGTGTAATGAAAGCTTTAAAACTAATCCATGGTCCTGGAGCTCAGACACTCTGGACGTTAGCACAAGAGACTAAAAAGCAATACTTATTTCCAGTTAAAGTGAAAGTGTAGACTGAAAGAAAAATGAATGATTGTAAGTCAAATTTTGATTTCCTGGTATGAATATCAAATAAGATTTTTCGCCATAAACTGAATTTTGAAGGCTAAATAAGTCCTCTGAGTAAATGGTATCATGGCTGAGACTAAGAACTACAGTTATACCTACTTAGAGCCAAACCTGAAGCAAAAACTAAAATAAAAGGGCTGAAAAAAATACAGACATAAAGGCAGATAAACAGGCACACACACAAACATCTTGTCTTTTATATATATATGTGTATATATATATTATCAATTTTCTGCACTATCATCAGAACTGCAACCTTGAAACTTCTGAATATCGTTTCTTATGTCTTTGTCTATGAGTGTATCAAATTTGATTAAATTGGACCACTCCTTGTATAACCTGATTTTTTCGATTATCGATTTTCGATATTTATCGGGGGTACTTCGACACAAAACCTAGCTAAGAACACTTTCAGACACTTATAGTACAACTGTGTAAATTTTCCAGAAAATCAGTTCAGCCATTTCGGAGTCTATAGATAATAGATACACATACACACAGACACACACACAGAGACAAAGTTCCATTTATAAATAAGTTTAGATTTAGATAGATAGATATTTTTAAAAATTCTCTTTACAGTAAAATACAACTATACATAAGATAGATTCTGGCCAGAAAAAATTTATAGCACAACACAGTGAATCAACTTTCCTAGCAGCAGATGTAGTAGTTGATTCAATATAATCTTTTCACTTCCTGTTAGAAGAGGTGTCCTGGGTATGATGATAAACTGCATCTGGCAGCAAGAGTCTCTCATGAGGAGATTTTGAGGAGCTGGTAACCACCTCTCAATTGCTGTTGTTCCTCAGGTTCTGCCTGACCCAGGATGATAGCACCTGTTAGTGACCCAGCTATGGGTAAAGTGTCAACAGATTTGATTCTCAACAAAGGCTCTCTTCAAAAACATACCGAAGTGAAACCTGATCTCCCAAATGATTTCTGTTAAAAATATATATTCTATTCATATGAATCAATCACAAAAATCTTGTCAGCATTAAATAATCTGTTGAGGTTGATATGCTGTAAAATAGAAACCACCAAACCGATCATGTCTGCATAAAGCATTAGTTCAAGAAGAATAAGTCACTTTCCTGGAGGTTAGCATCAGCCATTTCTTAAATGAAAGGCAGAAAGGGTCTCTCAGATAATTAATAGAAATCAATAGAGATAATTAATAGAAATTTTAGAGGTATTAAAATTAACAAGCCATTCCTTGCCCCAGTTAACAGCAGATTTTAGGTCACTTTTGATGTCAGCTACACATTTGTCCTTATTGAACTAATCAGACTTACTATAAATAATATCATAAATGTGAGTTCAATCCCTGAACAGGGTAACACAGCCTTGAAAACAGAGTAAGCAATAAGCAAATCATATTAAATAAGAACAAAATGAGATATTCCTTAATATGGACAGCAGAACAAGGAAATCTACCATCTCATATTAAAGTAGTCAGTTCCCTTGAATTTTACTCAGATTGACGGGCATCTGAAGAAGGCCAATAGTTGAAACGCTGTGATATTAAGAACAAGGATGAGAACATTGGTTTGAATGTAATATACTATACCAGCCATAATTATAATTGTAGTGTTTTTAAAAAATAATCTATTTCATACTATTTTTTAGTATTTATTGCCAAGTGAATAATTGTAAATGAAAAAAGAATGGTTCTTTTGTTAATACTGCACAATAACATGTGCAACAAATGAATTTATAAATATTTAATAATTACTTATATTGCAGTTTCATCAATGAAACAATGAAGAAAATTTAGGGTGATCTGGATGAGTTCATCTTTACTCCCTTGCTTTGTAAAATTTTGCAAAGTAATAATAACAAAAGAATCATTCTATTTTCATTTACAATTATTCACTTGGCAATAAATGCTAAAAATAGTATGAAATACATAATTTTTTTTTTAAAACTGGGGTGACCTAATAATTATGGCCGGCAGTGTATATATAGATATAAAATAGCAAATCTAAAGGGTGTGATAGGTAAATTGTCGCTATTTGCCTTGTAAAATTTTGCAAAGTAATAATAACAAAAGAACCATTCTATTTTCATTTAGAATTACCAACTTGGCAATAAATGCTAAAAATAGTTTGAAATACATCATTTTTTTTTTAAACTGGGGTGACCTAATAATTATGGCCGGCAGTGTATTTTACTGCCAACTAAATTTTTATTAAGAGGATGTGCGTTGTGGTACAGTGGATATCGGCTCAGAACGAGAAACCGGGGAGCCGAGTTCAAATTCCAGTTGAATCCATTGTATTCACTTATGTGCAAATACCCTTGGGAAAGGTATTAATCCGTCTCTTCCTTCCAGTTATGGGTTAAATAACAGGCCAGATTGGGTTCTATAGCCTTGGTTGGCAACCAGTCTGCAGCAGAAAGAAATGGCAACCTACTGCGGGATAATCTTCTGCCCAGTCAGTCATGTCTCTTTCGAGACATGATCGCCCAAGCGTGTATCACGTATGGCACTTAACTGACTAACTGAAATTTTTATTTATTTATTGCTGGTAATACCTTTTTCTTTCAACAATTTATTGTTGTTTTTATATAAGTTTTGTGTCTAGTAATACTTTTTCTTTTCGAGTATCAAGATTCATTGGGATTTTTTTTAAGGGCAGGGTCCCCAAATCCTACCCTGTGATTTAACCCATAACTGGAGGGAAGGGATGGATTAATACCTTTCCCAAGGTTACCAGTGCTAAAGTGAATACAAAGTATTCAACTGGAATTCGAACTCAGTTCACCGATTTCTCTTTCTGAGCCAATATCCACTGCACCATAACGCACATCCGTTACTATACACTTACAGCACCTGGTATTCCCAAGCGGTCACCCATCTACGTACTGACCAGGCTCAATGTTGCTTAACTTTGGTGATCAAGCAAGAACCAGTGTATTCAACGTGATATGGCCGTAAGCCAAATCTCAATGTGTGGCGCCTTTAAAAAGTGTTTGAAATCCACACCATGGGTTGACCCAAGCCTTGTGAGTAAATCTGGGTAGACAACTTCCTTTGAGGAGCCATCTATGATTCTGCTAGTTCAAAGTCACAAGCCATTGTGGCCGAGGGTTTGAACATCCTGGCTTATATATATATATTATCGATTTTCTGCACTATTGTAAGAACTGCAACCTTAAAATTTGTGAATAGTGTTTCTTATGTCTTTGTCTATGAGTGTATCAAATTTGATTAAAATTGGACCACTCCTATAACCCGATTTTTTCGATTATCAATTTTCAATATTCATCGGGGGTACCTTGACACAAAACCTAGCTACGAACACTCACAAACACTTATAGTACATCTTTCTCATCCCTTGCATAGTAATGCCTTTCTTGGAAGTCATTAGTTATCTCCCTCTAACCCTGCAAGCTACTTGTTCACCACTGCTGTAGCCTGGTACTGAATTCACAACTCTTTGGGTTAGGTCACAGAAACTAACCAACGTCTATATCCACTGAGCCATGTGTCCTTAAGGACAAAGACAACTGAATTTTTGGGATTTATAAACCTAATGTCCAGTAACCCTTTTGTTATCAGAGTTCATATATTCAAAATTTCTATCACCTGAAGAAGGCCAGAGTGTACAACTGCTGAAACATCGTACAAATGGCAACAAAATGAAGATAATATTTCGAATAATGTAAATACTGTAAATGCTACCTCATCTCAAAAATATAGACAAATGCTAGAATTTTATTGTTGATCTCTGAAATAAGTTCCATATAAAATATAAAAAAAATATAAAAATGAAATAAAGTTCGAGTGTTTTTGAACAAACAAAACTTTGGAACTTTTCTGACTATTTGAAGATTATCATAGCTTTTAGGAAACATTTTTGCAGATAGAATGAATCATGTTTCTTTAAACAAAAAATGCAGTGATGAAGGATGGTGTCTTTTTCAGTTTCCCATTTTTTTTTCATATCGAAATGTCCAGATTATTCAACCAGAAGCAGCCAGAAAGACTTTAATATCAAAGATAAAAAGCCAAATAGGATAACAGAAGCTTGTCTTTTCATCATCCCCCTAACTTCTGTTAACCTATAATTATTCCATCTATGAGTTCAGTATCCGCAATCTATGCGTAGAAGGATTAGAATGACCAGGTTTGATGTTACTTAACTTTGGTGATTGTATGGGAACTGTTTTTTGAATGTGATGTGACCATTAGCCTCTGATAGATAAACATTTTCTTTGAAAATATTTTGCAAGGGAAAAAAATTGAGAAAGAATCTAGCCATCTTATAGTGAGAGTGTTAATTCACACTGAACATATATGCTTACTTATATCACTAAGTTTGTTGCTTAATGATAACTAGCAAGATAGCCCAGTGTTGCTCGGGTGTAATGAAAGCTTTAAAACTAATCCATGGTCCTGGAGCTCAGATTCAGCCCAAAGAATATTTGAAATAATAAAATAATTGCGACAATTTACCAATCGCACCTAGTGTGTGTGTGTGTGTGTGTGTGTGTGTGTGTGTGTGTGTGTGTGTGTGTGTGTGTGTGTGTGTGTGTGTGTGTGTGTATAAATATATATATACTAGCAGTATAGCCTGGCATTGCTCAGGTGTAATGAAAGCTTTAAAACTAATCCATGATCCTGGAGCTCAGATTCAGCCTAAAGAATATTTGTGTGAAGTTTTGGTGAGAATCAGATAAAAATTGTGAATTTTTATAAAGGACATACAGAAAGATAAACATACACACACACAAAACATCTTGCCTTTTATATATATATATATATATTATAGATTTTCTGCACTATTGTAAGAACTGCAACATTGAAACTTCTGAATATCGTTTCTTATGTCTTTGTCTATGAGTGTATCAAATTTGATTAAAATCGGACCACTCCTTCTATAACCCAATTTTTTCGATTATCGATTTTCGATATTTATCTGGGGTACCTCCACACAAAACCTAGCTAAGAACACTAGCTAAGAACACTCGCAGACGATTATAGTATGTGTAAATTTTCAAGAAAATCTGTTGAGCCGTTTCAGAGTCTATAGGTAATGGACACACACACGCACAGACACACACACACAGACAAATTTCCATTTATAAATAAGTTTAGATATTAACACACTTTTCTTCTAGTATGTTCCAGATCCTTACAAAATCATGGCTCTCCACATTTTTTTTAATCATTTCACCTTGAGCAAAGCGGAATTGCCACTAGTGCACAGGTGGTTGCAGTGAGAGAAAAGACTGGGTACAGAGGATATTGAAAAAAGGCTATAAAATCAACAGGATTCGAGACAGTAGAATATAGCAATTGACATTGATCTTAAATTTTTTAAGATTGTACCTATCAGAGAAGTAAATAAATGGAAGAGAGTTCTACAGGTGGGAAGTGCGAGAAAAGAAACTGTTACAGTAGAAGAGGTGGTTACATCTATTTCAGTGGTAAAAGGGTGGGATCTAGATGTCAGTCGAGTAACAAACTTAAATTCATGGGGTTGGGGCATCAGGAAAAATAGCTTGTCAGTGCAGTTGCCATGAAAATATTTGTAGAAAAGACAGAGGGAATCCACGTCATGTTGGTGAGAAAGTGACTGAAGTCGAGATGCCAAGTCAGGATCGATTATATTGTAGATCCTTCTTTGGATTTTGTCGAGAACATTCTTCTTGCTTTTTTCTTCTATTATGTTCCAGTTGCCTCCAGGACATGTGCAATTATGGCCCTCTACATCTTCCTGTCTACATCACCTTCAGAAACATTATTCCTACAGGTACATCATGTTCTTTTCTATGAGAATTTATAAAATCTTCAGGAACATAGAAATATGTGCATATGCATTGTGGTCTCTTTTAAGACATGATTGCCCAAGCATGTACCACATAAGGCACTTAAGATTATGTGAAAGCAACTTCAGCATAAAGATCATCCAGAAGAGTTACAGGAGATTCCGAAGTTGTCTGGAGGCTGTAGTTGAAGCCAATGACAATGTTATTGACGAAATGGACTCTTTAGTATTTCAAGATATTTTTGTGTAATTTTGGTAAATATATCTGTTAAAATGAGATGTCAGTGTTTTTTTCATTTTTGTGTCATTTAGATGACAATTTATCCATCGCATTTATAGATATAGACATTGAGAACATAGGAATCAGTTCTGCATGGTTGAAGCCAATGGTGATTTTATTGAATGAATTTACTCTTTAGTATTTCAAGATATTTTTGTGTAATTTTGGTAAATATACCTGTTAAAATGAGATGTCAGTGTCATTTTCATTTTTGTGTAAATTAGATGACAATTTATCCATCGCACCCTGGATGTAAACTTCTATCTGGTGTGTCTGTTGGGTATTGCACAAGATGAAAAAACTCATGGATGCTAATGAAGTTAGTTCTATGAAACTCTGTTGACTTTCAAAATCCGTAATCAATCCGTAATATTGCTGATAGAAAGTCAATAATTGGATTAATATGATTTTCTGCAACTGCCACTCCCTAATGTTTTAAATAATCATGAATTCATTTTATATTTTCAAAATAAATTATTTTCACCATTTATTTTAACATATCACCTGAAAAAGAACAGTATTGTTCTGAAAAATGAAAATTTTTATGTAGTGATGTTATGCTTTTATAAACCATTCTAATATCAAAATTACAATATTAAGCTCTACTCTTTATCAAGCACTCTTTATAAAAGTAAATGCTTGAACAGGGTTTTTTTAATGTATGTGTTACTTCACTTTTTGTAATATATATATATATATATATATATATATGTGTGTGTGTGTGTGTGTGTGTGTGTGTGTGTGTGTGTGGATTAAATAAAAATACAAAATAAAATAAAAACTACAAAATAAAATAAAAATACAAAATAAAATAAAAGTACGAAATAAAATAAACATAAAAATCTCCCAGGACTCCTCTGACAGGAAAGACAATTGACGCATGCGCAAAAAGAGAGGCCTCCTGCTGTCAAAAATAAACTCAATCTCTTTCTCTGTTGGACTTTGGATGGTAAAGACAGGCCAAATTCTTTGAGAAGGAATTTCCCCAACAAGAGGTCGTTGGAACCAAAAAAAAATAAAATCAGTATCCAAACTGTCCCTCTAGTGTCTCTGTATCTTTCCTTTTCTCTTTGCCTATTTATTTTAGCAGTGAAAGCCATTCAACAAGTTTTGGATGTTTAGGCAAAAGAACCAACCCAGCAGTAACAGTCATAACATTCCATATATATATATATATATATATATATATAGGTACCTTCACTCATTTTTGATAACTAACTTTTAAATTGAATTTTTAAAAATAAAAAAAATTTCTTGAAACTTATTTTAATTTTAATAGAAATCTGATTAAATTTACTTTTTCTAGTAAGCAAAATATTCTGGTTTATTTCAAACAGAAATTATATTGATTATAATCTAAATTTTTTCAGCCATTTTTGGCAATCAACACATTTGTAAACAAAAGTTAATTCTTGGTTTTCAAAATCTTGCAGAAATAAAATATATATCTGTGACACATAATTTTTCAAAAATTAACAAATTTAATGTTAAATTAATCTGATTTACACATGTGTTACTTATTTATAGCATGAAATTTAGAATAAAACTATTTCTTAAACACCATTAAACTTTCTGACTTTTCTTTCATATTTGAAATGTGATGACAGCTTGACAGGTGCAAGATATGATAAGTGTATAGCAATCACAAGTGATATAATTGTACAAATTTTTTTCTGTAAAAGGAAGAAACTGTGAAATACATGACTTTAATGTACACATAGAAATTACCATACAAAAGAAAAACTTCAAATACAAAAAATTAAAAATTATTTTAAAATAACAAAGGCATGACAATTTGTATTAAACATCTCAATTTTTGATTAGTAAATAAAATCTTCATTTAATAAGTTAATAAACTAACAACAACAAATCTTTGAAATATTTTAAAATATTTTTGAAACATTATAAATTATTATAATAAAAAAATCTAAACAATTCGTTTAAAATTCCATTATTAATCAATTTTTTTTCTTCAGACTGTAACAACCTTAATATGTATTGTTTATTAAAGCAATTAAAAGCTTATCAAATTAAATAATGTCATAGTGTTATTGCATTGTTTATTTTACTATTGGGAGCAGATTTTTTAAAAATAAAGGCAACATGTTTAAAAAAATAATAGATAATTTACATTAATCGTGAGTCCTGCATTTAAACTAATAAAACCAATTTTCCAAACAAAACTTAATTTTTTAAAATTTCATGAATTTACATGGAGGGAGGGTAACAGATGTAAAAAAGAATATTTTTACCAAGATTATTTCAAAAGTAATTTCATTTATTTGTGATTGAGTCCTGAAAGTTTCATTAAAAGCCAACAATTATTTGATTTTTGCAAGAATTTTCAAATCAATGTGTTTCCAATTTAATGTGTTTAATTTTACCTGGAAAAAAACTGTGTAATATAATATTACATTTTCCATTGTAAGCTCTCATAACAATTTGGTTACCCACTAACTAAAATCAAAACAAGATTTTTTACCAAAATTTCAAGTGTGTTAGAAGGGATTAAAAAAATTTTAAAATAATTTAAAAATATTTCGACCTTTCTTTTGATAATAACAAACATTTTGATAAAAAAAGTTCTTTTTTATTAAGTGTGGGACCTTTTTTCTTCATACTATGCTGTTTTTCCAGAGATTTAGTGGAGGTAACTCTATATATACATATATATATATATATATATATATATATATATATATATATATATATATAAATGTAAAAATTAAGGCAGACATGTTATCCCATGGTTAAGTGGAAATATAGGCCTATTTCAGGTGAACCATCATCAGCTTCCATCTTTATTGTACAGAAGATTTTACATGAATGAAATTCACAAATAAAGACCTAAAAAAAAAAAAAAAGAAATAAAAAGAAATATTGCTCACTTAAAAGTGAAAATTTCAGAAAAATGCATCATTACATCAGTTAGGCAAATACACACACATGCATATATAAACATATATACATATGCAATTTATAATCAAAGAGCACGCAGAAGAACAGATGTCAACTCAAAGATACTCTATGTAAGTCAGTCAGACTGCTGACACATTGATTTGGAAAGTAAAAAAAGGGTTTGCGGGAGAGAAGTAGCATTAAAGAAAAAGGGTGTTTTTATGAGCATAAACGAAAAGGGAAAGAAGAAGAAAGAGAGGAATAAATTTAAATTTGAAAGAAAAGACGACAAGAGAAAATAAAAATAAAAAATAGATACTATATATTAATGGTGAAAGGATAAGAAATTAGAGTCTAAAAAAAATTAAGAAAATTAAAAATATTTAAGAAATAAGAGTTAATCATTCCATTGTAATGACAATCACCACTATACCATTATATAATCAAAATTATACTAATTATTCAGTCTGCAATACAATCATAATACAATATAAAGTTAATAATGCAAGAAAATATATATATATATATATATATATATATATATATATATATATATATATTTTTTTTAATCATGTCACCCCAAGCAAGGCATTCCACTGTCACTATAGCGCAGGGGGTTACACAGGGTGATAGATGAGTTAGGATGTACATAGGGGGAGAGTTGGAGAGAATGGGAGGGTTAGTGGGTTAGGAGGTGTCTATTGACCTTACATTTAAACTCCTGGAGGTTATAGCCGTCGGGGAAGCAAGCATGCGGAAGGGAATTCCACAGGCGGGAAGTGCGAGAAAAGAAGCTGTTGGAGTAGAAATTGCGGTTACATTTCATCGGTTTCACTGTAAATGAGTGGGACCTAGTTGCCAATCTAGTATCTCGTGCAAACTCATACCTAGGGAACACCAGTGATTTAAGTTCATCAGAGCAGAAGCCATGAAAGTATTTATAGAAGAGGCACAGGGAATCCACGTCACGCCGGTGGGAGAGTGACTGCAGGCAGTCAGCTAAGTCGGTATCAATCACGTTACAGAATCTTCGCTGTATTTTGTCAAGAAGCCCGAGGAGAATAGTAGGGGCACCGGACCAGATGTGGCAACAGTATTCAAAACACAGGCAGATGGTAGATTTGTATAAGTACAGGATAGATTCAGGCAGAAAGAATTTCCGGGCTCTGCACAGACAGCCAACTTTCATAGCAGTGGATTTAGCAATAAATTAATTATTTAATTTAAGAATAAATTTAATTATTCTATTTAAATTTAATTGTTTAAACTTAATTATTCAATTTAAAAATAAATTTTACATATTAATAGTGAAAGGATAAGAAATTAGAATCTAAAAAAATTAAGAAAATTAAAAATATTTAAGATATAATATTAATCAATCTGTTGTAATCACAATTACCACAACACCACTATATAATCAAAATTATACTAATTATTCAGTCAACAATACAATTATAATACAATATAACATTAATAATGCAAAAAACATATATACATACACACACATACCCACACACACATGTAAAAACGTACGCACGCATACACACACACACACACACACACGTAAAAGCAAATATATATAAATACAATATATATATATATATATAAAACACTACGCCTCCTTGGCCTTATGCTTTCGGCGGACCTCAAATGGAATGACTATATTGAATCCATTGCCAAATCTGCCGCTATGAAAGTCCGCTCTCTGTGCAGGGCCCAGAAGTTTTTCCTGCCTGATTCTATCCTGCACATATACAAATCTACCATCCGCCCATGTATTGAATACTGCTGCCATATCTGGTTGGGTGCCCCTGCTACTCTCCTTGGGCTTCTTGACAAAATACAAAGGAGAATCTGTAACGTCGTTGATACTGACTTGGCAGACCGGCTGCAACCACTCTCTCACCGGCGTGATGTGGCATTGCATGAGATACTAGATTGGCAACTAGGTCCCACTCTTTTACAGTTAAACAGATAAGATGTAACCGTAATTTCTACTCCAACAGCTTCTTTTCTTCCCGCCTGTGGAATTCTCTTCCACAAGTCTGCTTTCCCAACAACTACAATCTCCAGGTGTTTAAATGTAGGGTCAATAGACACCTCCTATCACACTAACTTCCAATTATTCTCAGAACACTCTCATCTACCCAACCCTCATTCTTGGTATCCTTAACCGCCTATCACCCACCCTCTGACATTTCCTATATTTAACCATTCTCAGTATCCTTACCCACCCTCTGACATTTCCTATATTTAACCATCCTTCCTCCACTTTATGTAGCCCCCTGTGCAGTAGTGGCAGTGAAATGCCTTGCTCGGGGTGAAACGCTTATAATATATATATATATATATATATATATATATATATACACACATATGTACATATATATGCACACAACACATACACACATAATATATCTTAAAGGCAAAAATATAAAAATGTAGTAATTAATAAAATAAAAAATAAAAAATAAATGATATCTATAAATATATATATATATATATGTATACATATACATATATATATATTTTAAATAATAATAATAATAATAATAATAATATATGTATATATAAAAAATATATTCGAACACAACAAGATAATATCAGAAAAAATATCTAAAAAGGGCCAGATATTAAAAAAATATTTTTTAAATAAATAAAAAATAAAATTAAAAAACATTAAAATTAAAAATAAAATTTTAAAAAATAAATAAATACAATATAACTCTATAAGGATAGGATTTAAACATGAAAGCAATACCATAGACATATATAAACCTATCTATATAAAGTTATTGATGCGTATAAATAAATAATAAATATTCTATAGGATAGTGTCTGACAAAAGATATAGTGATGTGCGGAAAGGCTTCAGAGGAAAGAATGTGGGGCTAAAAGTTTAACATAATTTAAAGCAGCTTCTATGTCGAAATTTAAAAACCTAGTTCCTTCCTCAGACTCAGCAGGTCCAATTGATTTTTGTGTTTGATAATGGTGATTTTTTTTCATCAAGGCATAGGTAAAAGCAATTTTTGAAGTTGGTGGGTGTGCTAGGTTTTTTAATGATTTTCCATTTAATCACAGGGGTTAAGTTCTTGTCTTTCAATGACCAGAGATATTTGGATAAAGATGTCTGGTTTCTTAATTCAGGGTTGGAAAAGGAGTGTGTATGGTTTTATAAACATTGCTTCCAAGCACCTGCTGAAATACCAATGTAGAATTTCTTCAAATTTATATTTTCTTTTGAGTATATCATAGCTTGATATATCACCACTTCTGTCATACATTCTCTACCCATAGGACACTCATTTTTAATTCTACAATTGCATCTAGGTGTATGACTGTCCTGTCCAGCTGCATCTCTTATGTTTTGTGGATTCCAGGCAACTCTAGGGTTGCCTTGGTTAGGAATTGCAGAACTAAGGTTGGCTCGACTAGGAGTTGTTACTCTGGAGCTGGCTTGATCAGTGGTAGTAGATTTCAGGTTTTCAATTTGATTCTTGTATCTCGATAAAGTTATTCTATTGTAAGAGATTATACTCTCTATATTTTTAGTACACAAATAGCTCATTTTTGGGTTTTCCTATTAAATATTCTATGATGGGGACTAGAATTGCTAAAATGTTTATCTACAAGTTTTAGAAAATATTTACCGATATTAATATTACATAATTTACAAAATGGAGGGTTGAAACAAATTGCTTTCTTTCTTCTGTTGGTCTTATTGGTATTATTATATGCATCATATAATAATACCGTAAAGAAGTGAAAAAGCCAAATCCTGCTATCAGTCAACGCACACGTATATAAACCATTAACACATACACATACATGCTTTAACACACTTACCCACACACACTCATTACAATTAATGACAGCAGTAGCAGCAAAGGATGACCATTTGTTGAAAGGCACGGTTTATGGAGGAACTTGAAAAAAGCTCTCCTACCATTCTGAAGATGAGATTTTGATCTCGAAATATTAATGAATAATAAATAGGTAATACCCAACATCTTTACCGTCCTTTATTTTACTAAACGTATTGTGCTAGCCTTCAAGACCTAACCATACATCTAATATACACAATGCTTCAAGTAAATGAAAAAACTCTCCTATGTATATATATATATATATATATATATAAACAGTTTTCACTTCTGTGATATATGTGTGACTCTTCAGAAACGAATTGAGTTCTTTAGATGACTGGCATGTATATACACTGCTTATATGTCAAAATTTCCCTTCTCTGATTCCATGCGCCTATGGCTTAGAGGGTAGCAACTCCAACTGACACCAAATCGGTTGAGTTTCGATCCCGGCCAGAAGCAAGTGGATGTGTCTAGCCACACTGATGAGCTGTGATGCAGCAAAACAGGCTTGTATGTGGATGACTAATATATTATGCTCTCATTACAATTAAGCTCTCTAGAGAATAAAATTTTAAAAACAGTCTCCACTTCTGTGATATATGCGTTACTCTTCCGAAATGAATTGAGTTCTTTTGGTAACTGGCATGTGTATACACTGCTTATCTACAACACATTAAAATTTCCCTTCTCTGATTCCATGTGCCTATGGCTTAGTGGGTAGTGATTCTGACTGACACCAAATCAGTCAAGTTTCAATCCCAGCCAGAAGCAAGTGGATGTGAAACTAGCCAAACTGATGAGCTGTGATACAGCAAAACAGTCTTGTATGTGGATGACTAATATATATATATATATATGGGAAGAAATCTTTCTTTTAAACATATTTTGTTAAAAATGACCGGCACAGAAGATTTTATTAATTTTTTATTTAATTTTCCACTATTCTTACATGTTTTCTTTCTCCTGGATATAAAGAGTGTAAAACCATAATTTTTTAATTTTCAAGCATTTTCAGCCACTTCAATGGCCATTTTCAAGGATGTTATTTCTTCAATGTTATTTTATCCTCATCTGTTCTTTAAAAGCTATCATATGACATGCACAATTGGACATTGCATGAGCATCTGTCTATTTTTCAAAAAACTTTACAAACTCCATTTTCACTGGTAGATAATGTAAGGTTGATGGTAGAAGAAAATCTCTCTTGTCAGTAGTTTTTAACAAAATATATAGACGAATATATTATGTTTTAATTATGGTTGAGCTTTCTAGAAAGAAAAATAGAAAAAAAACAGTTACCACTTCCACAATTTATGCATTATTCTTCAGCAATGAATTGAGTGCTTTCGATGACTAGCTTGTGTATACCAGGCTTATATACAACATTCTAAAATTTCCTTCTTTGATTCCATATGCCTATGGCTTAGGGGTTAGTGACTCCAACTGACACCAAATTGGTCGAGTTTCAATCCCGGCCAGAAACAAGTGGATGTCTAGCCACACTGATAAGCGTGATACAGCAAAATAGGATTGTATGTGGATGACGAATATATATATATATAGTCATTCGCACAGGGTGTGAGAGCGTAAAATATGCATTTATGAATGTATATGTCTATATATATGTGCATATCAAAACCATCTGGTTTCTAAACTTATTTATAAATGGAACTTTGTCTCTGTGTGTGTGTGTGTCTGTGTGTGTGTGTGTCCATTACCTATAGACTCCGAAATGGCTGAACCGATTTAATTGAAAATTTACTCAGTTGTACTATAAGCATGTGCGAGTGTTCTTAGCTAGGTTTTGTGTTGAGGTACCCCCGATAAATACTGAAAATCTATAATCGAAAAAATTGGGTTATAGAAGGAGTGGTCTGATTTTAATCAAATTTGATACACTCATAGACAAAGACATAAGAAACGATATTCAGAAGTTTCAATATTGCAGTTCTTACAATAGTGCAGAAAATCGATAATATATATATATAAAAAGCAAGATGCTTGTGTGTGTGTCTGTTTATCTGTATTTTTGTCAGCGCTTTTATTTTAGTTTTTGCTTCAGGTTTGGCTCTGAGTAGGTATAATTGTAGTTCTTAGTCTCAGCCATGATACCATTTACTCAGAGGACTTATTTAACCTTCAAAATTCAGTTTATGACAAAAAAACTTATTTGATATTGATACCAGGAAATCAAAATTTGACTTAAATCCATTCATTTTTCTTTCAGTCTATGGTTTCGCTTTAACTAGAAACAACTATTGCTTTTTAGTCTTTCGTGCCAACGTCCAAACAGTCTGAGCTCCAGGACCATGGATTAGTTTTAAAGCTTTCATTACACCCGAGCAATGCCAGGCTATACTGCTAGTTGAATATAAACACTACAAATAACATTGTTGATTCTTCTTTGGATTATAACAAAAATTTTGAAATATATAGCAGTGGCACTAAACCATTTGTGGCAGCAATATTCAAAGAATGGACTTGTAGATATGCAAGATATACACTGGAGAGAAAAACTATCTAGCTCAACACAGTAAACCAACTTCCTTAGCAGCAGACTTAGCTATTTCATAAAGATGTTTTTGCCTCAACTTATGACTGGAATCATTTTTAGCTTTGTGTTGATTATTTAGTTTTTGTTTCTTTTTATAATCATTTCACCCCAATAAAGGCAGAAATGCCACTGGTGTGCAGGGCATTAAAGTGAGAGAATAAAAAAGGTCCCGCGGATGTCAAAAAAAAAAACATAAGAGATGCATGGGAACTAAGTAGATAAAGGATGGCAATTGATGTTGCACTTAAACTTTTTAAAATTGTAGCTATCAGGGAAGCAAGCAAATGAAAGTGAGTTCCACAAACAGTAAGTGTGAGAAAAGAAACTGTTTGAGTGGAAGTGACATTTATACTTAAATATTTTGGCGGTAAAAGGGTGGGACCTTAATGCCAATCTAGTAGCACAAGTAGATACATGTGGTCAGGGGACCAGGAGCAAAAGCTTGTCAGAGCAGTTGTCATAAAAATACTTGTAGAAAAGTCAGAGGGAAGCCACATCACATTGATGAGAAAGTGACCGAAGGCAAACTGCCAAGTCAGGATTGATTATATTGCAGATCCTCCTTTAGATTTTGTTGATTTAAAATTAAAATTAAAATTAATACATAACCTACACAGCATCTATAAAACCAAAGCAAATGTTCAGATGTTTGCCTTTATTAAATTGGTGTCAACACCCAGAGGCAAAAGTTCACATATCTTGGTGATTTCATCATTTAGCATGAAACAGACTGTTGCCTTCGAATATTGACTTCAGTTTCTCTTTATATGTATATATATATATATACATAAAGAAAGAATAAATCTAAGTAAGAGCCAACAGACCTACCTAGGTTTCACCCTATGGCTCGTCAGGGCCGTAGGGTGAAACCTAGGTAGGTCTGTTGGCTCTTACTTAGATTTATTCTTTCTTTGTTGCTCTACTATTGTATTGAGCACTTTAGTGTTAGGGTTCTCGTCTCGGGGTTTTTTTTCTTTCCTACAAGTATTTTGACATACGCTCAAGTACTTAGTTTGTTTCTTTTTTTACTTCCCCTTTTCTGCTCCAAGTTTGTTCTAGGTGGGTTTTTCGAGATGAACTGAAATATATTATAACAATTATTATTATTAGCATTATTATTATTGTTATTATTATTATTGTTATTATTATCATTATTATTCCAACTCTCGGACACAGGGAAGACAGGGAAGAAAAATTGAGTAGTAGTAGTAGTAGTAATATATATATATATATATATATATATATATATATATATATATATATATATGTAATATACTTGAATATTAGAAAAAATTGTTCCTTCGTGTATTTATTTAACAGCATACAGATAAATGAGACAATCAAACCATCGCCAGGTGACCTTGCTAACAAATCCAGTTGATTCTCAAATCATGCAGAAAGGATTTTCTTCAGATGAAATCAAACACTAAACAAGTCTTATGAATTCAAATATCTGTGGAATATATAACCAGTATGACTGACAATTGTAACACCATAAGATCTGACATCTTTTCTCCTCGGTTGCCCTCGTTGCCACAATGCAAATAAATATGTGCTAAAAAGCAGAAAGAAGTCATACACAGTTAAGTGGGTTCTTCTGATATGCATCACAGCCTGATGTCTCCAGTAACAGTAAGGAACCTCCACCAAGTTCAGCTGGGCTTTAATGCAGCAGAAACCGAATCAACAAAGTTTGACTAATCAACCAATCAAACTCCAAGCAATATTTTATCACCTTTCTGTTCATCCAATGATGACAGAATCCATGCATTTTCTCTTTCCCTCTCTGCTTGGTATTTTATTCGTTCTACCGTGAAACTCTTTTAATAGTGCTCAGCATATCCATGGGCTTTTCCTTGTGTTCTGGTTGGCTGGTTTTTTTTCCATTGGCACCATTTGAAAGAAAAAATGCTAGAATTGGGTGGGGTCAAATGACACCCCTTGAAAAGGAAAGGTTTAGCTTTTGATTCATCAAAAATTTCATGCCCAGTTGGTTTGTGTTTGTTTCCTCATTGGTCACTTTTCATTGTTTGTAGATAATCTGCACTTATCTGAAGATGCAGAAACAGAAAGAGAGGGAGTAAGAGCCACTCTTTTCCTTCCTCCTCCCTCTCTCTGTCTCTCTCTCTCTCTCTCTCACCTTATACTCACTTTATAATACATATATATATATATATATAAATACACCAAAGGCATGCTGAAAAGTTTTTTGCTCAACCTAGTTTCCAAAATCAATATTCTGCTTGGTCATTGAAATGCTGCTTTTGGGGCGTGACTGAGACAGAAAATTCCAACACACCATTGTAAGCACACACACACACATAATTTTACACTTTTTTAATCTATAAGCTCTCTCTCTATATATATACAAGCAGTATAGCCCGGCATTGCTCAGGTGTAATGAAAGCTTTAAAACTAATCCATGGTCCTGAAGTTCAGACTCAGCCTAAAAAATATTTGAAATAATAAATTAATTGCGACAATTTACAAATCGTACCTAGTATATATATATATATATATATATATATATATATATATATATATATATACTAGCAGTATAGCCCGGCATTGCTCAGGTGTAATGAAAGCTTTAAAACTAATCCATGGTCCTGGAGCTCAGACTTTTTGGACGTTGGCACGAAAGACTAAAAAGCAATAGTTGTTTCCAGTTAAAGTGAAACCGTAGACTGAAAGAAAAATGAATAGATTTAAGTCAAATTTTGATTTTCTGGTATCGATATCAAATAAGTTTTTTTCATCGTAAACTGAATTTTGAAAGCTAAATAAGTCCCCTGTGTAAATGGTATCATGGCTGAGACTAAGAACTACAATTATACCTACTTAGAGCCAAACCCGAAGCAAAACCTAAACTAAAAGGGCTGAAAAAAATACAGATAAACAGACACACACACAAACATCTTGCTTTTTATATATATATATTATCAATTTTCTGCACTATTGTAAGAACTGCAATGTTGAAACTTCTGAATATCGTTTCTTATGTCTTTGTTTATGAGTGTATCAAATTTGATTAAAATCAGACCACTCCTTCTATAACCCAATTTTTTCGATTATAGATTTTCAGTATTTATCGGGAGTACCTCAACACAAAACCTAGCTAAGAACACTCACAGACACTTATAGTACAACTGTGTAAATTTTCAAGAAAATCGGTTCAGCGTTTCAGAGTCTATAAGTAATGGACACACACACACAGATATACACACACATATAAGTTCCATTTATAAATAAATTTAGATATATATACATATATATATATATAGAGAGAGAGAGAGAGAAAGATTTTGAACTTTTATTTATCTATGCTCACTCTATTGTTCTCTTTCTTCCCCTCCTCTCTCTCTCTCTCTCTCTATATATATATATATATATATATATATATATATGGAACTCCCTTCTGCATACTTGCTTTCCTGATGGCTACAACCTCCAGGAATTTAAATGTAATACCCATCTCTTACTCACATGACTCCAGTTCTTTCTACATCACCCTGTATATCTTTTCCTTGTTCTTTTCCTTTCTCTCTACCTTCACAACTGTCTTCACACCTGTGTTCCCATCCTTCTCCTGCCCTTTCTCTGACACCCCCTGTAACAGGTTCATCTTTTTCTTTATTCTCCTCCTGTCTAAAATTTTACTCTTATATAGCCCTTTGTGCATCAGTGGCAGTACCGCCTTGGTTGGGGTAAAGCAAATAAAAAACAAAAAATATATATATATATATATGTGTTAAAATATATATATACATATATATATTTGTTAAAATATATATATATATATATATATATACACAAAATATATATATATATATATGTATATATTTTTTCAAATATATATATATATTGCTCATTTAGTAATGAATTACAGCACTCTGACTATTGGGTGGGTATAATGATAATATACATGCTAAAAAGTCTGCCTTCTTCTACCGAGTGCCCATGGCCCAGATGTAGAATCGCCGACTGACACCAATTCAGCCGGGTTTCAATCCTGGGTTAAAAGCAATCAGAGTCTAACGGTACTGATGAGCTGTGATACAGCAAAACAGATCTGTCTGCAGATGACTATATATATATATATATATATATATATATATATATATATATATATACATGCAGGTTTCATTAAAAATGACAGACAAGGTATTATGGTTAAGTTTTTATGTCATGTGATCTAATGATTTTTTTATATAAAAACTGACCAGATGATTTGTTTATTCGATCCCTTTTGGCTAAACTTTTGGCTAAACTTTTAGCCATTATCAAGGATGGGTTTTATTTTATGTGTAACAGAATGTATGGAGTGTTATATATATTTGTAGAGTAGTGTGTTTGTTTTATGCTCCATTCAGACAATTTTTATATAATTTATGTCCTCAAAAGAAAAAATCATCGGAACACATGAAAAAATTACAAAAAAAAACTTAACCGTAATACTTTGTCAGTCATTTTGGTAGCTCAATTCCAGTCACTTTCTCGCCAACGTAATGTAACTTTTATGGCTTCTGTTCTCATGTGATTCTGGGTATGATCGTAAACTGCATCCAGCAGCAAGGCCTCTGATTGGGGAGTATTGTGAGGAGCATGGAACCACCTCTTAATTGCTGTTGTTCCCAGGTCTGCCCTGACCCGGAATGGTAGCACCTGTTAGGGTCCCATCTATGGGTAAATAGTTGTCTCCCAAACTGGGGTCAAAATGTTATGGAAGTATTTACCAACAAAACTTTTTTGAATGAAAAATATTACCAACAAAACTTTTTTTGAATGAAAAATGTTACCAACTAAATTTTTGAATGAAAAAAATTGATTTAAAACAAAAATACGTCTCCAGCCTTAAATGACCATTTAGATGATGATAGGCCGTTAAGCAGAAACAAACAAACAAATCTGTTCTAATGAGCTTAGCTCCCTAGTATCCCCCCAGCATGAATTTAGTCGAGCTACTAGACTAGTGGCTAGGTTCCACCCATTTATATTAAAACCAATCAAATGTAACTGCAATTTCTACATTATCAGCTTCTTTTCACGCACTTCCCACCTGTGGAATTCCCTTCCATATGCATGCTTCCCTGATAGCTACAATCTAATTGCATTTTTAAATGCAATGTCAGTTGCCATCTCTTATCTCCTTGACTAGCATCCTTTTCCTGACAACCCTTGTATCATATTCTTCCTCTTTTCCACTCTACTCTCATGCAGCTCTCTTCACACCTGTATACTCATCCTTCTCTTATCCAATCTCTGGCACACCCATAACTTGTTCCTTTTTCTTATCACTTACCTCTTATGTAACCCCCTGTGCACCAGTGGCAGTTCTGCTTTGCTTGGGGTGAAATGATTAGATAACAAAAGGAAAAAAAGCCCTGCATAAAAGAGAGATTGCTGTTCAAATACATAATTATATATATATATATATATATATATAATTCGGGGAACAAACAAAAAATTTACCGATATCTGTGAATAAATTCAATAGATTAATCTGGCTATAATAATCATTATCAATGAAGCCTAAAGTTTGAAGATAAGTCTTTTGATTTTTTATTTTGGTGCAGGACAACTTAATACTGCCAACTCAACACTGCTGGCTGAGCACCAGGAGAACTCAAGACTGAGTCAACTAAAGACTGAGACAACTCAACATAAAAAGCACCTGAAGAAGGCTGGAGTGTACAATGGTCGAAACGTCATACAAATGGCAACAAAAATGAGAAGAATAGTCCAAGTCATGTAAATACTGTAAATACTACCTCATCTCAGAAATATTGGCAAAGACTAAAGAAACTTCTACTTAAGATCACGAAAAGGCAGTTGAAATTTCTGTGACACAGAATGAGGAATGAGAGCTTGAAAATCTGAGACTCACAGGGCAGATAGAGGGAAAGAGAGATAGAGAAAAGCAATGCATGACATACTTAATGGGCTTGAGCTACAAGGGACAAGAAGATGTGGAGGGCCATGATATCCTACATCCTGAAGGGACACAGTGCATAAAAGAAAGACTAAACTCGACCACGTGTCACATCACATCTCAATGGAGGGATGAGGCAAATATTTAACCCTGGAATTAAAGTTACACCACTACTAAACATGGGTATATCATACCCGATTTGAAAATATCAAAAAGATATTAAATATAAATCTTTATTTGAAATATTTTACATGCAGGTACTTCGAAATTTGTACTTTGAATTAACATTAATAGGAACTGAAAAACATTATTTAGTTAAGAAAATCAGGTACTGAAAATTTAATTAAATTTAATTAAAATGGCATCATTTGCACTGGGTACTATATACCCATGGTGAGTGTTCTTGAGTTAATGGTTATTAGTTGGAAAATGAAAGTTAAAAAGACAAAGGGGAAAAACTATTCAGACTATATCTAATCTAAACTTATTTATAAATGAAACTTTCTTTGTGTGTGTGTCTGTCTGTATGTGTGTGTGTGTGTGTATCCATTACCTATAGACTCTGAAATGGCTGAACCGATTTTCTTGAAAATTTACACAGTTTTACTATAAGCGTCTGTGAGTGTTCTTAGCTAGGGTTTTGTGTCGAGGTACCCCCAATAAATATCAAAAATCAATAATTGAAAAAATCGGGTTAAAGAAGAAGTGGTCCGATTTTAATCAAATTTGATGCACTCATAGACAAAGACATAAGAAACAATATTCAGAAATTTCAAGGTTGCAGTTCTTACAATAGTGCAGAAAATCGATAATATATATATATATATATAAAAGAAAAGATGTTTGTATGTGTGTCTGTTTATCTGCCTGTATATCTGTATTTTTTTCAGCCGTTTTATTTTAGTTTTTGCTTCGGGTTTGGCTCTAAGTAGGTATAAGTGTAGTTCTTAGACTCAGCCATGATACCATTTACTCAGAGGACTTATTTAGCCTTCAAAATTCACTTTATGACAAAAAAACTTATTTGATATCGATACCAGAAAATCAAAATTTGACTTACATCCATTCATTTTTCTATCAGTCTCCAGTTTTGCTTTAACTGGAAACAACTATTGCTTTTTAGTCTTTCATGCCAACGTCCAAAGAGCTTGAGCTCCTGGACCATGGATTAGTTTTAAAGCTTTCATTACACCCGAGCAACGCCGGGCTATACTGCTAGTTTCTTTATAATTGGCATCATAAGGCCTGAATGAGAAATAAACCCATATGTTGAAACTGTTGGGATATGGTAAGGTGTTAATAAATATCCCTATAAGCTAGCTACAATTTTTTCCTCTTATCATTTACAGTGGTCGGAATTATTTTTTGTATTTTGCATTATTAGATTTTTCTTAATTCACTTTGAGAAAGGCAATAATTGCCCGAAGACGCAAGGGGACTACTTAAAGTGAAAGAGAAAGAAAAGACTTCAGAAGAAACCAAGGACTCAATAATAGTATAAATTTCAGAGTTTAGGAGAAGATGTTAGAAGTACAAAGTTAAAGTAGAATTTAGAAGGCATACAATTCTTTACAGGAAACAAAAGATTAATCTCTCCCCTCTGTTTCAAAAGACCAGAAAATCATTTAAACCAGATAATAAATGGACCCATCTACTCTTATTGTGGAAAAAAAAAAAAAAGCAAATGTAACAGGAGCTGTTAAAAGTTGTGACTCTTTAATCTAAATCTAAACTTATTTATAAATAGAACTTTGTCTGTGTGTGTGTCTGTGTGTGTGTGTCCATTACCTATAGACTCTGAAACGGCTGAACCGATTTTCTTGAAAATTTACACAGTTGTACTATACGCATCTGCGAGTGTTCTTGGCTAGGTTTTGTGTCAAGGTACCCCCGATAAATATCAAAAATCGATAAAATCGGGTTATAGGAGTGGTCCAATTTTAATCAAGTTTGATACACTCATATACAAAGACATAAGAAATGATATTCAGAAATTTCAATGTTGCAGTTTTTACAATAGTGCAGAAAATCGATAATATATATATATAAAAGACAAGATGTTTGTGTGTGTGTCTGTTTATCTGCCTGTATGTCTGTATTTTTTTCAACCCTTTTATTTTAGTTTTTGCTTTGGGTTTGGATCTAAGTAGATATAATTGTAGTTCTTAGTCTCAGCCATGATGCCATTTACTCAGAGGATTTATTTAGCCTTCAAAATTCAGTTTACGATGAAAAAAACTTATTTGATATCGATACCAGGAAATCACAATTTGACTTATATCCATTCATTTTTCTTTCAGTCTACAGTTTCGCTTTAACTGGAAATAACTATTGCTTTTTAGTCTTTCGTGCCAACGTCCAAAAAGTCTGAGCTCCAGGACCATGGATTAGTTTTAAAGCTTTCATTACACCAAAGCAACACCGGGCTATCTTGCTAGTTCCTTTATAAGCAGAAACTGAAATGGCTGAATAAACAAGATGTATGAACATTTGTGTTTGAATTAAATTAAACTCAAATATGAAACATATCATGGTGGCAGCGATGAATGATATCCAGTGAAACAACCACATTTAAAGATAAAATGCAAATACAAATACCACAAAAAGATAATTACGTGAATTTTGATTTCTTATTTTAAAGATAAAAGAAGCATGAATAAAAATGGCACCTTCGAGTATCCAATTGCCAACATTCGACTGGTGTAAGGAAACAAACATGAAACTTTTATTGAATGGATCGATTTTATGTCTTCATATTTCACTATCAAGGATGTTGAAGAAAAAATAAAACACAATTAAATTCTACTGAGTGCAGGAAAAAAAGGGTTGTGAAATAATCAAAAATTTCACAGATAATGATCAAGTAAAAAGATATCAGAAAATATATTCATGATTTTTGAGAACCACATAATACAAGACAAAACAAATAGGTCAAACAATTACTTTTTTTAATAGAATGAAGAAACAATTTACAGTATTTACATTATTCGGACTATTGTCCTCATTTTTGTTGCCATTTGTACAACGTTTAATAATAGATCATTCTATTTGTCTATATTTCTGAGATGAGGTAGTATTTACAGTATTTACATTATTCGGACTATTGTCCCCATCTTTGTTGCCATTTGTACGACATTTAAAAATAGATCATTCTATTTGTCTATATTTCTGAGATGAGGTAGTATTTACAGTATTTACATTATTCGGACTATTGTCCCCATCTTTGTTGCCATTTGTACGACATTTAAAAATAGATCATTCTATTTGTCTATATTTCTGAGATGAGGTAGTATTTACAGTATTTACATTATTCGGACTATTGTCCCCATCTTTGTTAACATCTGTACATCGTTTAATCATAGATCTATAGTGGGTTGCTTATCTATTGTTATTCTAGTTATAGTGGTGGTCCGTTCTGGTGAAGGGTAATTGTATACTGTTGCAGGTTAACGGAATTTGGCCTTGTGGTAGATAGCCCACTATAAGTCATAAGATGATTATAAAATCAAGAAAAGCAAATTGAGTTGAAAAATATCATTTTTATTTATATACATATCAATTAATGTTTTTACAATTAAAATAATACTTGAATATAAGTCCAACGAAGGTTAAAATGTTCTTGGCAAATAATAAGCTGAAATAGAATCAATGCTTAGGAATGTGGAGAGTGCTGTGAGTAAGGAATGTCTTTAATGTAGTCGCTCCTTAGTCTGGAGAGTGCCTGATTTGAGAGTGATGGACGTTGTTTCATTGAACAGATAACGATTGGCGAGGATACTATATATCCATATAGTATGACAGACATGGTCAACAGATGCCAAGAGGATACTCTATATCCAGGAACGTTGTGAACATTACCTTCAATACCTTACTTTGTGACCATCATTGACTGTTGTTGCTATATAATATACATTCCCTTTCTCCCCACCTATGTATCTGTCATCGCACCTGCTTTCTCAGCTTTCTATTGCTTCTTTCTAACTAGTTTGTACACCTGACTCTTTTCTAATTAATCTTTTTACAGTTATGTAGCCCCCTGCACATCAGTGGCATTTCCACCTTGCTCGGGGTGAAATGATTAAAAAAAAAAAAAATGTCTCCACCTGTCTCTCCTCAGTTTGGTTAGTTACCTATTCTTTCTTTACCGTTCTCCCTCCTCTCCTGACTGCTCCCTACTAGATAGCATTGCTGATGACATAGATAAGGCTATTTCCCATTCACCCATCACTATCACCCATTCGCCTACATATTTGTATTTGGAGACCTCAATGCCCATCAATCTGAGTGACTTGAAAATGCTGTTACTGATCCAGCGGGCATTCACACCATGAACTTCGCTATTTCCCAATCCCTTACGCAAGTGGTGGACTTCCCCACTCGCTTCCCAAGCACTCCCTCGGGTCATTCCTCACTACTAGATATATGTTTCACCTCTGCGCCTGACGCCTGTCAAGTCTCGCAGCTTTGCCCTCTCGGCAACTCTGACCACGCTGTAGTCTCTCTCAGTATTTCTTTCCAATCTCACTCCCCCCAGGGGCCCCCTACCTATAGGACCTCCTACCTATACCAAAAATCTGACTGGGATGCCTTTCGTGATTTCCTCTGCGACGTCCCTTGGGGAAAAGTGTTTGACCTATCAGTTGATGACTGTGCCTCTGAGGTCTTGTCATGGGTGAAAGCTGGCATTGATGCCTTCATACTCACCAGGAAGTATTGCTTAAAACCTCATTCCTCTCCGTGGTTCTCTCCGACCTGCTCAGCCGCCATTACCCATAGGAACCATTACTTCCATCTATTCCGGAGACAGTCATCTGATCACAATAGGCGCCTGTTCATATCTGCTCGCAATGAGTGCAAGAGAACCCTAAATGATGCCAAACGGTTGTTTGCTGAGAGAATGCGACAGCGCATAGCTGACCACGAGTTCGGCTCCAAGGACTATTGGAGGATTTGTAAACGAGTGTTCAACAATAGGAAATCCTCAATACCTCCTTTAATCCATGAATTTGAGGTTTTCACGTCATCTGCAGACAAAGCTGAGTGCTTTGCCCGCAGATTCTCATCCAACTCCACATTTGACTCATCTGGAGTACACCCACCCGACTTCCCTATTAGAACTGAAGCCAAACTGCATGATGTATATATTATCCCAACAGTAGTATCCTGATTAATTTCAAAACTCGACCCCCATAAGGCGTGTGGAGATGATGGAATCCCGGTGATAGTCCTTAAGAGATGTGCTCCTGAACTTTCCCCTGTCCTCTCTAAACTATTTAACTACTGCCTTTCTGCTTACTGCTTTCCTGCATGCTGGAAGTTTTCTTCAGTCGTTCCTGTATTTAAGAATTTTGGTGAACCCTCGGACACATCCTCGAAAGTATTCGAGGCCATAATCAATGCTGAAATAGTTCATCATCTCACTGCCCACAAATTCTTCTCTGACAGGCAATATGGATTCCGCTTTGCCAGGTCCACGGCCGACCTGTTAACAACCATAACAGAGTACATGCTACAGGCTCTTGATGAGTCTGACGAGGCTCGGCGGTTGCTCTGGACATCTCCAAGGCTTTCGACAGGGTTTGGCACTCTGGCCTCCTATGCAAACTACGGGGTTACGGTATTACCGGTATTACCAGTCACCTGCTTGACCTAATCCAATCTTTCTTAAATAACCGCAAAATGAAGGTCGTTTTGAATGGGCATGCCTCTTCATCCTACAGCACGAATGCTGGTGTCCCACAGGGTTCTATCCTGGGCCCGACGCTCTTCCTTATTTTTATCAACGACCTCCCAGATGAGATCAAGTGCCAAGTAGGCATCTACACAGATGACACTACAATATACTCCCGCACCAGTAAGAAACCTGTCATGGCGGACAGACATAATCTCGTTGCTGACCTTGAACAGGATCTACACTCTGTGGTGAACTGGGGCAAGAAGTGGCTTGTCAACTTCAATTCATCTAAGACCAAGCTGTTGTCTGTCAACCATCACAGGCAACCTCTCCTGCCTCCCATAAGCATGGACCAAGCGATTCTCCCTGAGAGCAATACACTATGCCTCCTCGGACTTACCCTGTCCTCAGACCTCAAATGGAACCATTATATTGAATCCATAGCAAAATCTACTGCTAAGAATGTTGGGTCACTATGTCGGTCCAGGATGTTTTCTCCGCCTGAATCCATCCTGCATATATACAAGTCAACCATCCATCCGTGCATGGAGTACTGCTGCCATTTATAGTCAGGCGCCCCTGCTGTTCTCCTCAGTGTTCTTGACAGGCTCCAAAGGAGAGTCTGTAATGTGATAGGTACTGATCTGGTGGCTCGACTGCAGCCACTTCCCCATCGTCGAAATGTGGCCTCCCTTTGTCTGTTCTATAAATACTTTCATGGCTTCTGCTCGGATGAACTTAAGTCACTGGTGCCTCCTCAACAGGTGTTTACTCGTGCAACCAGACTGGCAACTGGGTCCCACCCATTCACAGTCAGGTTAGCCAAATGCAGACGACAATTCTACTTCTGCAGCTTCTTCTCTCGCACTTCCCGCCTGTGGAACTCGCTCCCGTATTCTTGCTTTCCTGACGGCTACAACCTCCAGAAATTTAAATGCAAAGTCAATACTCATCTACTAACCACTGGACTCTAGCTCTCTCCCCACCCCCATATAACCTTCCCTTTCTCTCCATCTATGTATCTGTCATCGCACCTGCTTTCTCAGCTTTCTATTGCTCCTTTCTAACTAGTTTGTACTCCTCACTCTTTTCTAATGAATCTTTTTACAGTTATGTAGCCCCCTGCACATCAGTGGCATTTCCACCTTGCTCGGGGTGAAATGATTAAAAAAAAAAAAATATGCATTCGGGAGATTGATTCTCTATTATAATCAATAAAGAAACTGATCCCTGACTTTGTGACCATCATGGACTGTTGTTGCTATATAATATACCTTCCGCAGAATGATTCTCTATTTTTTTTTTTTTTAATCATTTCACCCCAAGCAAGGCATTCCACTGCCACTATTGCGCTTGGGGCTACATGGAGGAAGGTAAATAGAAAGAGTGGTTAGATATAGGAAATGTCAGAAGGGGGGTGATAGATAGTTGGGTGGGTGGGAAGAGTGTTTGAAAGAATGGAAGCGGGTTAGTTTGTTAGGAGGTGACTATTGACCTTACATTTAAACTCCTGGAGATTGTAGCCGTTAGAGAAGCAGTCTTGTGGAAGGGAATTCCACCGTCAGGAAGTGTGAGAAAAGAAACTGTTGGAGTAGAAGTTGTGGTTGCATTTTATCGGTTTCACTGTAAAAGGGTGGGATCTAGTTGCTAATCTAGTATCTCGTGCAAATTCGAACCTAGGGGGCACCAGTGATCTAAGTTCATCGGAGCAGAAGCCGTGAAAGTATTTATAGAAGAGACACAGGGAAGCCACATCGCGCCTGTGAGAGAGAGAGACTGCAGGCGGTTTGCTAAGTCGGTATCGATCACATTACAGACCCACCGCTGTACCTTCTCGAGAAGCCCAAGGAGAATAGCAGGGGCACCCGACCAGATATGGCAACAGTATTCAATGCATGGGCGGATGGTAGATTTATAAATGTGCAGGATAGATTCAGACAGAAAAAACCTTCGAGCCCTGCACAGAGAACCGACTTTCATAGCAGGGGATTTAGCAATGGATTCGATATAGTCATTCCACTTGAGGTCCGCTGAAAGTGTGAGACCAAGGAGGCGTAGTGTTTTACTCTCTGGGAGGCAAGCCTGGTCCATGCTAATAGGAGGTTGGTGCGATTGTCTATGATGATTAATTGATAGTAGCTTTGTTTTAGAAGCATTAAAATTTACGAGCCATTTCTTACCCCAGTCCACTACAGATTGGAGGTCCTTTCCAAGGTTAGCTTTGTCACCCACACCAGATTTTTGATTGAGGCGAGAATAAACTGTGGTGTCATCGGCATACATACCTACTTGGGATCTTATAGTATCAGGGTGATCATTAATGTAGATCAGAAAGAGCGTAGGACCTAGGATAGAGCCTTGAGGGACACCTGCGTTCGTATGGTAGTTCTGGGAGGCATGTCCATTCAATACCACTTTCAATGTGTGGTTAGATAGGAATGACTGGATTAGTTCAAACAATTGTCCAGTTATACCATAGCTCCGCAGTTTGCATAGAAGGCCAGCATGCCAAACTCTGTTGAATGCTTTAGAGATATCTAAGGCAACGGTTCAGGCTTTACCATTCCTGTCGAGTGCCTGATATATGTACTCAGGTGATTGTCGTTAGCATATCAGCTGTAGACTTGGTGAAGCGGAAACCATACTGCTTGTCCGAGAGGAGCCTGTGTTCTGTGAGATGCTGAATCACCTCGGCATTGATAATGGCTTTGAACACTTTGCCAAAGATCAGAAGAAGGCTGATAGGTCGGTAATTTGTGGGGTCCGAGGGTTCTCCAGTGTTTTTAAATATAGGAACTACAGAGGAAGATTTCCAACAGGCAGGAAAGCAGGAAGCAGATAGGCAGAAGTTGTAGAGCTTAGAAAGTACAGAGGAAAGTTCAGGGGCACATTTCTTTAAGACTATGATTGGGATTCCGTCCCCTCCACTTGCTTTGTGAGGGTCAAGTTTGGAGATTATCTTAGAGACAAGCGAGGCTGTAATGTGGACGTCATTCAGTTGTGCCTCGGTTCTAGGTGAGAAGTCAGGTGTAAAAACTCCAGACAAGTCCAGACTCGAATTGTTCAAGAATCTGCAGGCAAAGCATTCAGCTTTGTCCGCTGGGGAGGTGAGGACCTCAAATTTGTTTATTAGTGGGGGTATTGTGGACTTACTCTTGTTAAGTACTCTTTTACAGAGCCGCCAGTAGTCTTTGGTGACGAACTTAGAGGATGCTATGCGTTGCTTCATTCTGGCAGCAAATAACATCTTAGCTTCATTAAGTATCTTTTTACACTTATTACGAGCTGAAGCATAAAGGCGTCTGTTTTGGTCCGACGCGTAGCTACGACAGAGTCGGAAGAAATGATTCCGATGAGCAATGACAGCCAAGCAAGCGGGCGAGAACCATGGAGATGAATGAGATTTAAGCTGAAATTTCCTAGCAGGGATGAAAGCATCAATGCCAGCCTTAACCCAGGAGGAGACTTCAGATGCACATTCTTCGATGGGAAGACTAAAAACGTTGTCCCATGGGACGTCATAGAGAAAGTCTCAGAACGAATCCCAGTCTGCTCTTTGGTAGCAGTAGGATATTCTACTTGTCTGGGTTTCTTGGGTTGGGTGGGAGTGGAATGAAATGTTGACGGAAACTATGGTGTGGTCAGAGTTACTGAGTGGGCAGAGTTGACTGGTAGTGCAAGAGTCTGGGATGGAAGTGAAGCAGAGGTCTAGCAGTGAGTCCCTTCCATTAGGGTTGTCGGAGAAACGCGTGGGGAAATTCACCACTTGTGTAAGTGATTGGGTGATTGAAAAATTCATGGTGTGGACACCAGCAGGGTTGGTGATAGAGTTCTCCAGCCACTTGGTGTGGTGGGCGTTAAAGTCACCAAACACAAATATATGAGCAGAGGGATGGGAAGAAATGGCTTTGTCAATATTGTCAGAGATACTGTCAAGTAACGAACAATCAGGGGAGGAAGGGGAGCGGTAGAGAAAGAAGAGATAGCTAATCGAGCTTAGAAGTGAGAGGTGGAAGCACATGAAAGAATGGTCCAGAGATTCAAGGGATGTTGCCCCAGCTAGGGGAAAGTGTTTGCTGACATACTCACCAAGCCCATGTATATGAACATTTGAGTCCTTCCTGAAAAGGGGAAGGTAGCCAGGAACGTCAAACTCAGAAGAGGGAATAGAAGGGTTAAGTTTAATTTTCACATAGGGCCAAGATATCAGGTGAGTTAGTGTGAAGGAATAAATCGACACTGAGGAAGTTAGTGCGGATACCACATATGTTAGTGTAAGAAATGCAGACGGGTTATAATCAATACATAAACTGATCCCTGCGCTTTATCCATAAATTATGGCAAATTTTACCAACACTGTCATTGTCCATAAGTACAGATTCCATGGCAAACATCAACACCCCACCTGCTGCAGCCCATGCAACTGCAGACACAAACTAAGAAAATACCAAACCAACCACCAACACCATTGCATTGTCTTAGAAGAACACTAGAGCTCCCGACTAAAATTTAAGGACTTTATTTTATGTAAATAACTTTAAAAAAATGAATTAAAATAATAATTTCTTTTATTTTATATTAATTACTATGTCCCTTCCTGTGTTTGTCTATTGGTATCTACTCTCTTCTTGATTCAGTCAGTTAATTGCCATATGTGAAACACGCTTGGGCAATCATGTCTCGAAAGAGACATGACTGACTGGGCCGAAGATTATCCCGCAGTAGGTTGCCATTGCTTTCTGCAGTAGATTGGTTGCCCGCCAAGGCTATAGAACCTAATCTGTCCTGTTACTTAACTCATAGCTAGAGGGGGAAGAGATGTATTATATTATTGAGTAGTAATTAGTGAGGGATCAGTTTATTACTTCATAACAATATAAAACTGATCCCCCACTTTATAACCAGTAGAAGGCTTAATCATGTTTTCAACTATTATATTCAGTCAGTCAGTTAAGTGCCATACATGATACACGCTTGGGCGATCATGTCTCGAAAGAGACATGACTGACTGGGCAGAAGATTATCCCGCAGTAGGTTGCCATTGCTTTCTGTAGTAGATTGGTTGCCAGCCAAGGCTATAGAACCCAATATATCCTGTTATTTAAACCATAACTGGAAGAAAGAGATGGATTAATACCTTTCCCAAGGGTATTTGCGTGTAAGTGAATACTTTGAATTTAACTGGAATTTGAACTCGGCTCCCTGATTTCTCATTCCAAGCCGATATCCACTGCACCACAACGCACTCTTCCATTTCTTTCGCTTTTTAAGAAGACTTCTCTTATTTTTCTTATTCTTTTACACTTATTAACCCCTTGTATTTGTATCTTAGTGATTTTGCTGCCATGTACGGAATGTAACGATTAAAAAACAAAAAGAAAAAGAAAAAACAACCAAGATGAGGACATTAATCAGAGTAAACCATCGTATAATAATTCAATAGCATTGTTTTGCACTTGTTGACTATTATAAAATGCTTGTTACTCTAAAGTATTGAGCAAATTTCGTGGCCCTCTTCAGAGATTAAAAGTAGAAACCAAATTTGCTTGCACTTAAAGCTGCTTTGAGCAATCAATTATGTTATTAGAGAATTTGAAATTTAAATTCTTTCACAGACAGCAGCACTATAGACTTAATGACCTAAGCCTGCATTGTTATTGGCATGTTTTATTTTATTTTGATACTGAATGCAATTTAGTACATTTCATGCCTCTCCCTTGAACCCAGGAATCAATGGATTATTTTTTTTTTATATAAAGCAATAACACCCTCATTGTAATTACAGCAAAGCAAGCATATTTCAATCTTGGCACAACTCACAGATGATTAATGATATCAAAGGAGTGCTGGGAAGTTCATGGCCTGACCCACTTCTGAAAACTGGTGTTCTGTTGTTTGGTCATTTTAATATTGATTCCGAAAAGTGGGTCAACATTAGAACTTTTCAGTATCTGTTTGTTATAATAAAGGTCTTTTCGATCTCAAGAAGAGTAATGTGTGTAACCTACTGATTATTGCCACAGACTTACAGGTATGTTCAGATATGTTGGAGAGGGTTTAGTTGCTTAAAGCATAAGTTCCCAAACTTTCTGCTGCTATTACCCCAAAATACAATTTCACTATTATCCATTACTCTAATGAACAAATACCCGTAATATAGGAAACTATATTAGTGACAACAATTACCAAAATGTGACGATGATCACAGTTCTATGATCTAATGTCTAAAAAGTGGAGAAATTTTTTTTTTTTTTCCACAAGGCTTGAAAAAAGAAAGATACTTTAAGAGAGATTGGGGTAGGGGGAATTCTTCCTTGAAATGCTGTCTCATTAATAATTTGGCACAGTGTGAAATTATAAGCTGATTGCTTCTTCCCAAACCAAACATCCATTACCCCCAAAATATGGGCTCATTACCCTGCTGGGGTAATTTACCCCGGGGTTGGGAACCATGGGCTTAAAGGGTTCACACTTGCTCTTTTAAAGAAAAAAACAAATTCGCAATAAAATCAAAGCACAATCAAAATCGAAGACTTTATCAGATTTTATTTTCATCATTTAATCCTAAACAAGGTGATAATGCCACTAACAGAATGAGAAGAATTTAGAAAGAACCAGAAACCCAATCCAAAACAGGTAACAAAAGAAAAACCTCTACACTTATTAAAAAATTGGAGAGATGTGCAATTAGTCTATAGGCAAACATATCTACTCCTTTTGAAGAAAAAATATATAAATAGTAAATAAAATAGAAGACTTTAAGCAGAGATGTTAGAATATAAACCAAAGTAGACTTTAGAATGAACCAGAAACCCAATCCTAAAACAGAAAATAAGGGATAAATATTTACTCCTTTTCAAAAGATTGGAAAGGAGTATGAACCAAGCAGCAGGCAAACCTATCTACTCCTATTGTGTAAAAAATGAATAAATAGTAAATAAATTTTAGAGTTCTGCAGAAATGTTAGAAGTATAGACTAAAGTAGACTTTAGAAGGAACCAGAAACCCAATCCTAGACAAGAAAAAAGGAATAAACTTTCTAATCCTGGTTAAAATACAGGGAAAGAATATTAAGCTTAAAAGGTTTAGTGTAATCTGTTAAAATATTGAAATATTTTGGTATATGTATAATCGTAGTGAGTACAAAATAATAACTCCCTTCACCCACTCCTTAAAAAATCTAGATGAACTGATGAAAGATAGAGAAGAAATTGCAAGACTATGCAGAATTTTTGGTAGACCAATGAAAACATTGCCTTCACAGGGATTGACCAGTAAGCTAACAAGAAGATAGAAATAAATTTGCAATCCTATATGGAATTTTTTTAGACCAATGAAAACCTTGCCTTCACAGAGATTGACCAGTAAGCTAACAAGAAGACAGAAATAAATTTGCAATCTTATGTGAAATTTTCTTTAGACCAATGAAAACCTTACCTTCACAGAGATTGACCAGTAAGCTAACAAGAAGACAGAAATAAATTTGCAATCGTATGTGAAATTTTCTTTAGACCAATGAAAACCTTGCCTTCACAGAGATTGACCAGTAAGCTAACAAGAAGACAGAAATAAATTTGCAATCTTATGTGAAATTTTCTTTAGACCAATGAAAACCTTGCCTTCACAGAGATTGACCAGTAAGCTAACAAGAAGACAGAAATAAATTTGCAATCTTATGTGAAATTTTCTTTAGACCAATGAAAACCTTGCCTTCACAGAGATTGACCAGTAAGCTAACAAGAAGACAGAAATAAATTTGCAATCTTATGTGAAATTTTCTTTAGACCAATGAAAACCTTGCCTTCACAGAGATTGACCAGTAAGCTAACAAGAAGACAGAAATAAATTTGCAATTGTATGTGAAATTTTCTTTAGACCAATGAAAACCTTGCCTTCACAGAGATTGGCCAGTAAGCAGACAAGAAGACAGAAATAAATTTGCAATCCTATATGGAATTTTTTTAGTCCAATGAAAACTTTGTCTTCACAGAAATTATCCATTGAGCTGAGAAAAAAGCAAAGGAAATAGTGAGCCAATGCAAAATTCTTTTTGATATAAAATTAGAAAAAATAAATTAATAAGAGAAGAGTATGTGAACTCATATGGAACATTTCATTTTGAAGCTTTTGCCTGTGTCAAATTACTTGCCAATTATATTATCAGCCTTTTAACCAAGCATGCAGCACTTCAAAGAGTTTTCTTTCAAAAATCCAAGAAAGCTATGTATTTCAAACTATCTCTCTTCGTCTACTTTTGAATATATTCAACCGTATATCCCTTCAGCGATCAACTAACGCTCTTATTTTTATTTTAAAAAATTTTGGATATTATTTTGTGTCAGATCATTTAATCTGTTCATGACATTTTTTTAAAATTATGAACTTTAAAAGTTTTTGATATCTGTTCGTGTGCTCCTGCTGCTCTCCTTGGGCTTCTTGACAAAATACAAAGGAGGATCTGTAACATGGTTGATACTGACTTGGCAGACCAGCTGCAACCACTCTCTCACCGGCGTGATGTGGCTTCCCTGTGCCTCTTCTACAAATACTTTCATGGCTTCTGCTCCAATGAACTTAGATCACTGGTGCTGCCTAAGCACGAATTTACACGAGATACTAGATTAGCAACTAGGTCCCACCCTTTTACAGTTAATAGATAAGATGTAATTCCCTTCCACAAGTCTGCTTTCCCGACATCTACAATCTCCAGGTGTTTAAATGTAGGCTCAATAGACACTTCCTATCACACTAACTCCCAATTATTCTCAGAAAACTCTCATCTACCCAACCCTCATTCTCGGTATCCTTACCCGCCTATCACCCACCCTCTGACATTTCCTATATTTAACCATTCTCGGTATCCTTACCCGCCTATCACCCACCCTCTGACATTTCCTATATTTAATCATCCTTTCTCCACTCTATGTAGCCCCCTGTGCAGTAGTGGCAGTGACATGCCTTGCTCAGGGTGAAACGCTTATAAAAAAAAAAAAAATTTCTTGAAATGAGCTACTGAAATAACTTTAAACATGTAAATTTGTAAATAAATTCCTTATATTGTTTTGTTAAAATTACCTTTGTGTTTCCTCATTATTATTATCCTTCATTAATATTCTTGGCATGGGTAAATTTTAAAATGTTCATTTTAAACCCTAAGCTCTACCCTCATTCAGTTAAGTGCCATATGGGATACATGCTTGGGTGATCATGTCTCAAAAGAGACATGACTGACTGGGCAGAAGATTTTCCGCAGTAAGTTCGCATTACTTTTTGTGGTAGACTGGTTGCAAACCAAGGCTATAGAACTTAATCTGTTCTGCTATTCAACCCATAGCTGGAGGGAGAAAAGATGGATTAATATCTTTTCCAAGGGTATTTGTATGTAAGTGAATGCAATGAATTTAACTGGAATTTAAAGTTGGTTCTCCGGTTTCTTGTTTCCAGCTGATATCTAATGCACCACAATGCACGTCCTGCACCCGACTCTACTACATACTAAAACACCAAATATTTCTTTTATTTTGTTGTCAGTCAAAATAAAAGAAATAAATTCAATGTAAAATATCAAATAAAAAAAGTTTTTATTGTGGAAGGGTGAAAGGAAATGCAACATCATTACAAGTAAACATGCCATAATATTTTGTGACACCTTTTTAGTACCAAGGAACTTACCAAAATTCTAGAACCAAATTGACATCCCCCATGAATCATGGGTGTGTTACCTTATTTGGTGCCCCACTGGGTCTGAGCTTATTTGCTTAAAGGGTTGTCGTCACAAGTACACCAGCTGCATGATTCATCCCCAAAACACAGGCAGATTTAACAGGAGAATGTAACCAATTAAAATTACACTAAATTAACCTCACAATATCTTTCAAGTACAAGTTTAAGAAAATACTAGCAGTATAGCCTGGTGTTGCTCGGGTGTAATGAAAGCTTTAAAACTAATCCATGGTCCTGGAGCTCAGACTCAGCCTAAAACATATTTGAAATAATAAAATAATTGCGACAATTTACCAATCGCACCTATATATATATATACATATATACACACTAATCCATGGTCCTGGAGCTCAGACTCTTTGGATGTTGGCACGAAAGACTAAAAAGCAATAGTTCTTTCCAGTTAAAGCGGAAAGCGTAGACTGAAAGAAAAATGAATGGATGTAAATGAAATTTTGATTTCCTGATATAAGTTTTTTCATTGTAAACTGAATTTTGAAGACTAAATAAGTCCTCTTAGTAAATGGTATCATGGCTGAGACTAAGAACTACACTTATACCTACTTAGAGCCAAACCCGAAGCAAAAACTAAAATAAAAGGGCTGAAAAAAATACAGACATACAGGCAGATAAACAGACACACACAAATATCTTGCCTTTTATATATAATCGATTTTCTGCACTATTGTAAGGACTGCAACCTTGAAATTTCTGAATATCGGTTCTTATGTCTTTGTCTATGAGTGTATTAAATTTGATTAAAATCGGACCACTCCTTCTATAACCTGATTTTTTTTTATTGTCGATTTTCGATATTTATCAAGGGTACCTCAACACAAAACCTAGCTAAGAATACTCACAGACGCTTATAGTACAACTGTGTAAATTTTCAAGAAAATCAGTTTAGCCATTTTGGAGTCTATAGGTAACGGGGACACACATACACAGACACACACACATATGCACACACACAGACAAAGTTCCATTTATAAATAAGTTTAGATTTAGATCAAATTTAAAGACTGGTGCTGGTACCATGGAGATTTTCTAAATGTTGGTGGGGAGGGGAGTGAAGAGATGGAGTCATGCCTTTTCCAAGGGGATTATTATGAAAAAGAACACTACAGAATAAAACTTGAACTCAGCTTGCCAGTTCCACCTTAAATGATGATGACCATTATATTATCCACTTAAGCTAATAATCTTACAATCAATTTGATCCTCATTGGGCACCTTATGCTCAACTTAACAAATTTGATGTCTTTTTGTTGGCATTGTGTAGCGGTAAGCATATTAGACACAGAAAACATTCCTACTATAATGTGTTTTAGAATCTCAGGCCTACCTCCAGATCAATGACCTTGTGTCAGACTAGACAAAGCTCAATAAATATCAATACCATCCCTACATTGAGGTATGTGAAAGTAAATCTACATGGTTATGATTCCTTCAGTAAATCTCTCATGTACCGCGCCTTGCAGAAGACATAGTAGTAATCAGGCTATTGTGAGAGTTTTACATTTTTTGGAGGAAGCAAATGCAATTGACACTACCCAGTAGATATGGACCTTTCAATCCTCTCAGCACAGCAAGATATTCACTGAGATTTTGCTGGGAGCTAATTTTACTGATATTGAAAGGTAGGGCAGGGAGGGGCAATCAGTCAGCCTTAGAATAGCACAAAATTTGTAATAAGTCAGGCGATTCAAGAATCAAACACAAATGTCATTTTCATTAAAATGCTTGTTTTTTTTTATCAAGATAAAATATGAAAAAAAATATACAATTTGTATTTTTTCATGATTTTTATTTTTTTATTTTAAATTTTTATGCCAGAAGGCAAACAAGAAAACTTTATGCATTTGTTATCGTATAAAATAATGAAATCGAAAATCTATAAAATAATGCAGATGTGTGTGTGGATGTCTGCTCACTGATTTCTATTAGTATACAATTCTACATTTTTTATCTGATTTGTTTCAAAACTTACACACCCCTTGTTAATTTATTATTCTACACAACAAAAAAAAAAGAAGAAATTGCACATGACCCTCAGTTTAATCTTTGCTTTAATTTTTTATTTTCAAGTATTCTTTTTATTAAAAATAAGTTTAACACAGTAACTTTTACATGGAGAATAACTCTTTCAAAAATACAAGAGTTATCTCTCATATTTAATATCTGCTGATGTGGGTTGCATAAATTATGAATTCTTACTCTTCCCATCTCATTCAACGCCAGGTACTTACAGCTAGTATTAAATATTAATTAGTTTGTAAATCATATGTACAATGGGGGTATGTCCAGGTTAGGACACAAAGTAGTGGTCAAGATAGATATGTGGTGGACAATTAGTACACATCTCTGCAGAATCTAAAATCTTACATGTCTATAAGTATACCATTCATCAATGCTTAGAAAATCAAAAAAGGTAGGTTTCTTCAATAACTAATTGTTGATTTGAGTTCAGCATATACATTTGCACAGAAATAATGCTATTTTGGATAAATTTGAAGGAGGAAAAGCCATCAACACCTAAAATGAAAATTTACCATTTTCTCGTTGTTTAAGGTATGCCATAACCGAAATTTTCATTACATTTTCACAACTTTCTGTTATTTCATTTTCTTCCTGATGTTGTTTTGTTATTGCTTGATATTTCAGCCCTAGCTTGGGCTGTAAAACACCGGATACAAGTCTTGATAAATTCTGGTTCATTCAAGCAACTTAAACATTCTATCATCAACATCATAGTGTTGTGTTCTACGACATGTGATCAGCAATCAACCTTCACCTGTCTCTTCCTTTACCATATACTTTATTTCTCATCTAAATTCTTGCACAAACTGCTTCAGTTTCCTTTCTTTCACCATACAGTCAGTTTTAGACCCACTAGAGTGACAGGGTGTAATCGATTTCTATTTTTTTCTTAGATTAGGTATTTGGTGTACAGTTATATGAATCTATTTTCAGGGTGTATGATGAAATTAGTTTGGCCTTGAAAAATATTGCGTTGTTCATAATTGCATCAGATTTTCATCATCTTCAGACACTTGTCTCACTTGTCAATTAGTTGTCCTATGGTCATTGGCCAAGGAGGCATACAAAAATTGTAACATCACACAAACTCACTGGCAAGCCTTACAAAGAGATTTCAGATATTGTTGGTGTCAACCTTTCAACTGTCAGTTGTGCCATCAAGGCAAAAATACAAACTGGATCCATCAGTCCAAAACATAAGGGAAAATGCAATTGTGTAAGTGAGAAAGAAAAGGCAATGTAGAAAGTGAGAAAAAAGTAAGTGTCCTGTAGCTTGGTAAGGAAGATGGGGGAATGTGTAAGAGAAGTCAAGCGTCGTGACTTGTTGCCATCTGTTGCCGGTTGTTTCACTTTACTGGTTTCTCTCTCTGAAAACTTTTCTTAAATACGATTCAAAGGGATGTTTTTTGAAACATGGTTTTTATTGTTGACAGGAATGTGACCCATTGATTGAAAAATGTTAAATATTTAATTTTCGAAGCATTAATTACTTAACCAGAATAAAGTTTTAGATCCACTGGAGTAACAGGGTGTAATCAATTTCTATTTTTTTCTTAGAGTAGGTCATTTGAAATGGTGTAGTTATATGAATCCATTTTCAGGGTGTATGATGAAATTAGTTTGGCTTTGGAAAATATTGCGTTGTCCTGATTGCATCAGATTTTCATCAACTTCAGACACTCGTCTGGACTGTTAACTATTTTTCCTATGGTCACTGTCTGTGATTAACATTACTCTATGGAAGCATACAAAAAATTGTAATGCTGCGCAAACACACTGGCAAGCCTTACAGAGGGATTGCAGATATTGTTTGTGTCAGTTTTTCAATGGTCAGTCATGTCATCAAGGCAAAGAAACAAACTGGATCCATCAGTCCAAAACGTAAAGGAAAATGTGGTCAGAAGAGAGAAATAATGCCAAGGGCCAACATATCAGGAAAGCGTTAAAGATTCTTGGAATGCATGATTCATTTTTGTTTCAATTAACTTCTGCAAATCGGTACAATCCTTTTTATCAATCGACAACATAACTAAAATCTACCGAGGGAATGAAAGTAGTACAAAATAATAGCAGTGTAAATGAAAAACTGTTTTTTGACACACTATTTTTTATGCAGGTGAAAAGATTAAAGTTAGCAAAAAAAATTAAGCAAAACTGCCATATCTATGGAAAAAAAATTCATAATCTAAACTTATTTATAAATGGAACTTTGTCTGTGTGTGTGTGTGCATGTCTGTGTGTGTGTGTGTCCATTACCTATAGACTCCGAAACGGCTGAACCAATTTCCATGAAAATTTACACAGTTGTACTATAAGCATCTGCGAGTGTTCTTAGCTAGGTTTTGTGTCGAGGTACACCCAATAAATATCGAAAATCGATAATCGAAAAAATCAGATTATAGAAAGAGAGGTCCGATTATAATCAAATTTGATACACTCATAGACAAAGACATAAGAAACGATATTCAAAAGTTTCAAGGTTGTAGTTCTTACAATAGTGCAGAAAATTGATAATATATATATATATATATAAGGCTAAAAAAGATACCTGGTCTGATCAAAATCAGTTTTACAGCTCTTTTATTTTAGTTTTTGCTTCAGGTTTGGCTCTAAGTAGGTGTAATTGTAGTTCTTAGTCTCAGCCATGATACCATTTACTCAAAAGACTTATTTAGCTTTCAAAATTCAGTTTACGATGAAAAATCTTATTTAATATCTATACCAGGAAATCAAAATTTGACTTACATTCATTCATTTTTCTTTCAGTTTATGGTTTCGCTTTAACTGGAAACAACTATTGCTTTTTAGTCTTTCATGCCAACGTCCAAAGGGTCTGAGCTCCAGGACCATGGATTAGTTTTAAAGCTTTCGTTACACCCAAGCAATGCTGGGCTATACTACTAGTGATTGGATAAATAGGAGGAGGAGAAAGAGGAGAAGGATTTTCAAAAGAAACATCCATCCATTTCTCTTTCTTTCTCCCTTTCTCCCTCTCTCTCTCTCTCTCTCTTCCTCTCTCTCTTTCTTTCACTCTCTGGCTTTATTCCTGTGAACCTTTTGGTTACAACGGTTTGATTTCTATTTTAATTGGCAGATTTTTTTTTTTTACCAATTTTTATTTGGAGTCTAAATTACTTGGCAATACCAGAAGCTTAACTTGTCAGACAGACACATATGCTAAACACTATTACAAATGAGGACCAGTATTTCAAATAACAGTTGCCAAGTAAAAGAGAATTATGGCTTTAGACAGAATTTGGTGGTTTGTGGATGTTGGCAATATGTCTTTGGAAATATATGATTTATTGGCACCACCAAAAAGGAAGAGGAGAATTTGTAGTTTTATGATCTGCCATAAACCATTCTCTTTTATCACTTTTGGGTTTAGATTTCTGTCACACTATTCTGGATTAAGAAGTCTGCAGTAACACACAGTTATGCTTCCTGATAAAGAACACAGAGATGGACATATTATCAGAGACAGTTAAAAGGCTCAAATAGACAGGGACAAGGTTATAACTTTAAACTGCAGCAACATACCAATGCAATGCATTTCTTTATTGTCATAAGCTGACTCGCCAATGAAAAGGGGATATTCTTCGCAATAAAAACTACAAACGAATCACCTCTTGAGAACAGAAAAACAAAATCAAAAAATGTGAAACAAAAACCACTGTCTCATTTCTCATAAAGTTGAAGCCAAGGGATACAATTGTGACTGACTTATTCATCTTGTCTGCCTGATCTCTGGCCAAACACTTTTATATTTGCAGCGAGACTTATAAAATGAACGCAGATGTATTGACAAGACAGACATCTTCAAGTGAAATATATAATCTATAGAGCAAGCCGTGACTTGTTATTCACCATTACCCTGTACACGCTGCCACATCCCACTTTTAGCCCGATCATCTTCCTCTTCACCCACTGACTCACTCCTGGGCTTTTAGTTTATATAATATTTTAAATCACCAAATGAAAAGATACAAACAAATGCAGAAAATGCTGTTGATCAATCTTGCATCACTGACTGAAAAAGGCTCGGACAACATCTAATCACTCAAAGATTATTTTTCATTTATGTGCCATGCTCCTTCAGGACAGGCACATATTTTCTTTAAAACTCATCATTACTCATATATTCAGTTCCTAGTATCCTCAGCATTCTTCTGTAGCACCACATTTTCTGTTGTCTATTTCTTTATGCTGTGACAGAGAGAGAGAGAGAGTCAAACATATACACACATTTAAAAGGTTCAAAATTCCTAGCACCTGAAGAAGGCCAAAACAGCCGAAATGTCATGTTATTTATTTATTTATTTTTAATTTTTATTAAGAATTTTTTTAACAGATTTTTGACTTCCCAAAAAAAAAAAGAGCCAATATTAAATTGAACGGTGAAATAAACTAGCACATTATGTTTACTAATGGTGAAATTTGATCTAGGCATAAGATATGCCCATTTAATTTGGAGTCATCAGAAGACAATGGGAATGAATGAAATAATATTTTTGATAATAAGAATTTTGGAGTAGATTGAACATTGAAATGTATTTTGTTTACTAAGGGTGAAATATGATCTAGCATAAGTTGAATGCTGTTTAATTTGGGTTGTGGAGAAGGGTGGAAATGAATAAAGATAATTTTTTGCAAGTGAAATTGAAATAGCGCTTAGTAAGTAAAAAGACCTTTGGAGGTCACATGATCTTTTTGCTGTAGCAACAAACAGCCATGATCACTTGTGATAAGAGCACATGAATGGCCTGGCTTATGGCCTCCAGGTTCCCTATATAAGTGTGTCATAATGATGAAGTAAAAAAGTTGGTTCACCACCATGAAAGCATATGTTTGCATGTCATTGGGTCTCCCCAATGAAGTGGGGTGCTGACAAGAGAGACCAGAACCATGTGAGCGTATAGCTGAGTCTCCCCTCCCACACACTGCTGGAGTAAGATTGCTGACAACCTCCTAACCAAGGGTGACTTTGTATGAAAAAAGAGAGTAAAAATATATTTTATATTTTATTTGCATTTGGTCCTATTGTTTTGGACGAAGGCTTTGTTGCAGATTGCATTTGTTGTTGTTGGCAGTGATGATGATGGAAAAGGCTTTGTTGCAGATTGCATTTGTTGTTGTTGGCAGTGATGATGATGGAAAAGGCTTTGTTGCAGATTGCATTTGTTGTTGTTGGCAGTGATGATGATGGAAAAGGCTTTGTTGCAGATTGCATTTGTTGTTGTTGGCAGTGATGATGATGGAAAAGGCTTTGTTGCAGATTGCATTTGTTGTTGTTGGCAGTGATGATGATGGAAAAGGCTTTGTTGCAGATTGCATTTGTTGTTGTTGGCAGTGATGATGATGGAAAAACAAAGAAGAAGAAGAAGATTATGAAATGATTATGTGAAACTGAGGTTTGGGAAGAGGTTGGATTGAGTAGTTCCCAACAAGGAGATTTATGATTTGAAAAGTTTAAACGTCACCCGAATGCAAATCATTAGAATTTAAAAGTCACCCAGGGGCTTTGAAAAGTGTCGTCGTCATAGCAGTCACAGTGAAAAACCGCTGAGAATGTAAAACTTAATGTTCTTCACCAGCCCAGCGATATCAGAATTGCATCAACCATCATTTGTACCAGCAACTTTGTAAAGCACTGTGGTCCTAGCATTTTATTTGAGAAGAATTGACTCCATCAAAAGAGTCTGGAGAACATTGTTGAAAAGAATTATATATCTTCTGAAATGATTTAACAACAAGTGAATCATACACACACTCTCTCTCTGTCTAGACTCCAGTGTATGAATTGTTATGCGAAAATACTTTTACTTTCTGTAACCTTTTTCTTTTTTTCTATTCTTTCCTTGTATATAAAAGACATAAACAGTGCAACCATCGAACAGTTGTTTGTTCGACTTTCTATGGACATTTTTTTTTTGCTTTCTATTTCTTTTTGCTGTATTCTAAATGTTTAACACTGGCTCCCCAGGCTGTGTCTACATCTTCAGTTAACAGTGAATGAACCACACTTCTGCTTTCTAGATCTAATAATGACAAGGGCAGAACGCAGATTTAAACCAGTGAGACGGCTGACTGACCTACGGCCAACACCTTGATTTTGGTTGAGACCGAGTAGACAGCGCAACCCAAAGAGGAAGACGCTGGAGGTTGAGGGGCCAGGGTGGAAGAGTTAGGTCTGGTGCATGTTGACCAAAATAGGCCCCTGGAGCAGAAGATATACAGTCCCATGACCAGGATAACTCTCAAGGGATAAAATGGGTTAAATATATGGTACTGTGATAACCAGTATTCAACCCGAGGGGCCAGAGTGTTAAAATGCTGTGATTATCTTTTGGAAAGTATATTTTCCTAATCATGTTCAGTACATGATGTAGAAGACCTTATACCAAAAAATTCACCTTATTTATTGAATGACCCTCATAGAAGTACTCATGCCAAAAAATCCACCTTATATATTGAATGACCCTTCTAGAAGTCCTTATAACGAAAAATTCAGCTTATTTATTGAATGACCCTTACAGAAGTCCTTATACAAAAAAATTCACTATATTTATTGAATGACCCTCATAGAAGTCCTTATACCAAAAAATTCACCTTATTTTTTGAATGACCCTCATAGAAGTCCTTATACCAAAAAATTCACCTTATTTTTTGAATGACCCTCGTAGAAGTCCTTATACCAAAAAATTCACCTTATTTATTGAATGACCCTTGTAGAAGTCCTTATACCGAAAAATTCACCTTATTTATTGAATGACCCTCGTAGAAGTCCTTATACCGAAAAATTCACCTTATTTATTGAATGACCCTTGTAGAAGTCCTTATACCGAAAAATTCACCTTATTTATTGAATGACCCTTGTAGAAGTCCTTATACCGAAAAATTCACCTTATTTATTGAATGACCCTCGTAGAAGTCCTTATACCAAAAAATTCACCTTATTTATTGAATGACCCTTGTAGAAGTCCTTATACCGAAAAATTCACCTTATTTATTGAATCACCCTTGTAGAAATACTTATGCCAAAAAATTCACTATATTTAGTGAATAACCCTTCGTAGAAATCCTTATACCAAAAAATTCACCTTATTTATTGAATGACCCTCATAGAAGTCCTTATACCAAAAAATTCACCTTATTTATTGAATGACCCTCGTAGAAGTCCTTATAACAGAAAATTCAACTTATTTATTGAATGACCTATGTAAAAGTCCTTATACCAGAAAATTCAACTTATTTATTGAATGACCCTTGTAGAAATACTTATGCCAAAAAATTCACTATATTTATTGAATGACCCTTGTAGAAATCCTTATACCAAAAAATTCACCTTATTTATTGAATGACCCTCGTAGAAGTCCTTATACAAAAAAATTCACCTTGTTTATTGAATGACCCTCGTAGAAGTCCTTATACCAAAAAATTCACCTTATTTATTGAATGATCCTCATAGAAGTCCTTATACTAAAAATTCACATTATTTATTGAATGACCCTTGTAGAAGTCCTTATACCAAAAAATTCACCTTATTTATTGAATGACCCTTGTAGAAGTCCTTATACCGAAAAATTCACCTTATTGATTGAATGACCCTTGTAGAAGTCCTCATACCAAAAAATTCTCCATATTTAATGAATGACCCTTGTAGAAGTCCTTATACCAAAAAATTCAACTTATTTTTTGAATGACCCTTATAGAAGTCCTTATACCAAAAAATTCACCTTATTTATTGAATGACCCTCATATTTTCTACCTCTTACTCTTAGAGGCAACATCGCAAACCTTTTGCTAATATATACTTATTTCAATGGAAAATTTCTTGATAAACTACATTCTTTAGTTCTTCTAGTTTTCACCTTTACAGCTAATATCGTCAGAACTATATTATCTTCATTCCTTCAAATCCAGCTAGATGCTGGGGAAAATGGCTTGTTCATACCACTCCAGTAAGTATTTAACTCTCCCTGCTATACTTTATTTTTACAAGAGCTAGATCAGACCTGAAATAGAGTATTGCGACTATATCTGGGCTGGAGCTTTACTCAGACAGCTTCTTCCCAAGAACTGCTGCTTTGTGAAACAGAATGTTTTCCCAATCTCTATAATCTTGACCTCTTCAAGTCTTGGGTTAACCATTATATTTCCTGCATAATCCCATGAATTTCACTTCTTGCCTTTTCTGATGCTCATGCAACACCATACAATAACCATCTACCTTGAGGGATTCTTTGTCAATCACTACAATATTCACCTCTTCAAGTCTTGGCTTAACCGTTATCTAAACTTATTTATAAATGGAACTTTGTCTGTGTGCATGTATATGTGTGTGTGTGTGTGTGTGTGTGTCTGTTTGTGTGTGTGTCCGTTACCTATAGACTCTGAAATGGCTGAACCGATTTTCTTGAAAATTTACACAGTTGTAATATAAGCATCTGTGAGTGTTCTTAGCTAGGTTTTGTGTCAAGTTACACCCGATAAATATCGAAAATCGATAATCGAAAAAATCGAGTTATAGAAGGAATGGTCCAATTTTAATCAAATTTGATACACTTATAGACAAAGACATAAGAAACAATATTCAGAGTTTTCAAGGTTGCAGTTCTTACAATAGTGCAGAAAATCGATAATATATATATATATATATATGAAAGGCAAGATGTTTGTGTGTGTCTGTTTATCTGCCTGTATGTCTGTATTTTTTTCAGCCCTTTTATTTTAGTTTTTGCTTCAGGTTTGGCTCTAAGTAGGTATAATTGTAGTTCTTAGTCTCAGCCATGATATCATTTACTCAGAGGACTTATTTAGCCTTCAAAATTCAGTTTACAACAAAAAACACTTATTTGATATCGATACCTGGAAATCAAAATTTGACTTACATCCATTCATTTTTATTTTTCATTCTACGGTTTTGCTTTAACTGAAAACAACTATTGCTTTTTAGTCTTTCGTGCCAACATCCAAAGAGTCTGACCTCCAGGACCATGGATTAGTTTTAAAGCTTTCATTACACCCACGCAACGCTGGGCTATACTGCTAGTTTTTCCTAAATAACCTGAAGAACTCAACTTCTAGCCTTCTTGCAAGACACTGTAACACACTTCTTTGATTGACTCTTGGGCCTTGTCTTATCTGATCATTAGTATTAGGTTACCAGACACGAAATGATACACTTTATAAGAAATGAATAAAATGCTTCTGGAATGTTAAATAATTTATTTATTTTGTTGAAACAGACACCATGTTGATGAATGACTCAATGTACCTCTAAATTTGTGATCCCATCTTTGAAACAAATTCTAATCCTTTCATGTGATAAACAGTTCAAATGTTTCAATTTCCTCTTTCTTATCATAGAATGTTTTATTGCATATGAAAAGCTCAAAATGATTAAATAAGTGATATTCAGTAGGAGAGATATCAGAAAGATATGGAGAATCAGACAAAGTTTCATAATTCAAGCTATGCAGCTTTTAGACAGTTGACTGAGAAGTGTGCAGTCATGCATTGCCTATGCATCAAAATTGTATCGACTCAATTCACAAGTCTAGGATGTTTATTTTGCATGCATACACTCAATTTCTCCACAGTACAAGGTTGCTGTTATTGTTTTCACTTGAGGCAAAAATAAATTATGAATAACCACTTTGAAAGACCACCATATAGTAACCATTAACTTTTTAAGAAACAGCAAAGGTTTTGAGTATTATTTTGGTGAATCGCTTTGTTATGTCACCGGAAGTGTGACTAACTCTTCACTGACTCGCACTGACTCGTCAGTAACTCATTAGAGACTCTCAAGTGACTCTCTACGACTCTCCTGTAGAGAATCCACCATTGCTATATATAGCAATGGGAACAGTCCATTTGTAGTCAAATAGGAGCGGCGCCCTAACAAACTTGCATCTAACCACTAGCCTACTCTCTTACATATGTCAAAGAATATCAATTTCTCATCACAATACGAGGTTGCTGTTATCGTTTTTCTGTCATGCAAGAATAAATAATGAATAACCCCTTTGAAAGACCACCATATAGTATCCATTAACCTTATAGGGTGTAATGGAGGTTTGGTGTATTGCTTTGGTGATTCACTTTCATCTTACCACCATTTCTCATTGCATGTATTGATTCGATACGAAAATGGTTCTTTTTCCAGTCGAGAAAGCAACAGAGAGCAAACCTCAAAGAGCCTCACTCAGTTCATACGGAACAAACTTATCTAGTCTGTTTATTTTTCCAATTGTTTTCAAGTACCCAGACTATGAGTAATGCTTTGAGTTCTCATGCAAGTTCATGAACTGTAGTTCTTAGATTTTGATCAACCAAAGCAATCAATTAATCATGCCTGATAATTGATCGCGTTCTTTCTCTTGGTTTATTTTCAAGACTATAATTTCTTGAACAATAATTCCGAAAGCATCCCTGGACAGTTCTGATTTCAGCAATACCATTACCAAATGCCACCAAAATACTGAATGACCCAGTTTGTATTTATACAGTAAGATTACTTGACATTGTTTCATTGTAATCATTTTTCATTGGGGCTATGAGTAACAATATATTGAAAGAAAAATTATCTGGAAAGAAAAAGAGTCAGGAATAAGTCAAGATTTTTTTATATACTAAAATCGTTAATTCGTTAGACAACCAGATCATCAACCAATCAAAAAAGGCATCATTTCATCTTTAATAACCTTATATATATATATAGATATATACACACACACACACACACACACACACACACACACACACACACACACATATATATATATTATAAATCAGTGAATAGATTTTAGTGCAAAGAATTTATTACTTTAACTGAGAAGGTTCATACTGACTTTGAAGTTTTGTGAGGACACCGTTATAATGTATTCACTCATTAGGTGCTGTGTTTTTTTTTTTTTGCTGTTGTGTCTCGGTCCCCTTTCCTTTTTATAAGGCGCCTGGTGAGATTTGATATTTTCTGGAAGTGGTTCCACTTGCAATAAATTGATTTTCTTTTTTTTTTAAAATTTATCTTTATTTTATTGTTTCTTTTTCAATTTTTTGTGCACGCATTTAATTTTTTCAAAATATGAGTTTGCTGTTATTGTTTTCCTTTGAGACAAGAATAAATAATGAATAACCCCTTTGAAAGACCACCATACCGTATCCACTAACTTTTTAGGATGCAATGGAGGCTTGGAGCATTGTTTTGGTGATTCATTAGCATCTAATCACTGTCCTTATTGCTATGAAAGAGTATCCATTTCCCATCCCATTTAATGATTCAATGCAAAAATGGTCTTTTTTTCCCAGTTTGTACTTATAGAGTAAGATTACCCAACAGTGTTTCATTGTAATCATTTTTTGTTGGGTTTATGAGTAACAATATATTGAAAGAAAAATTACCTGGAAAAAAAGGATCAGTAATATGTCAAGATTTTTTATATACTAAGGTAGTTAATTTGTTTGATGACCAGATTAACAACCACCCCCAAAAAAGCATCATTTCATGTGTGACATCCTAATATATATGTGGGTATAGCAAACAACATTCAAGCAATGAAGATCTCTGGCAATTAATATAAAAATGGCTGCCAGTAATGTTAAAGACGACACTGTAGATAAGTTAACAAAATCAGTGGTTGAAAGAATGACGTATTTAGATTTTGGAAATTTAGAGATATTTGTTTAAATTGGGCCTTGAAACTCCTACCCACAGAATTGGAAAAGTAGAAAGAACAAAAACAATATCTGGCAAAACTGCTTAAAACCTGGTTCAAGTATTTTAAGGATGGTGATTCATCTCCGAGAAAAAAAAAGCTCATAATTTCACTTGTAAATGTAAAAAGAGAAAATATGCTTCAATATGAAACAGTTTTTTAAAAATATATAACCCAGCTGTACTCATACAATATGATCAGTCAGTCAGTTAAGTGCCATACGTGATATGTGCTTTGGTGATCATGTCTCAAAAGAGATATGACTGACTGGGCAGAAGATTATCCCGCAGTACATTGCCATTTCTTTCTACAGTAGACTATTTACCAGCCAAGTCTACAGAACCCAATTTGTCCTGTTATTTGACTCATATCTAGAGTGGGGAAGAAATGTATTATATTATTAAGTAGTAATTAGTCGGGGATCAGTTTATTACTACATAACAATAGAAAACTGATCCCCTACTTTACGCCCAGTAGAAGCCTTAATCATGTTTTCAACTATTATATTCAGTCAGTCAGTTAAGTGCCATATGTGATACATGCTTGGGCGATCATGTCTCAAAAGAAACATGACTAACTGGGCAGAAGATTATCCTGCAGTATGTTGCCATTACTTTCTGTACTAGATTTGTTGCTGACCAAGGCTATAGAACCTAATATGTCCTATTATTTAACCCATAACTGGAGGAAAGAAATGGATTAATGCCTTTCCCAAGGATATTTGTGCATAGGTGAATGCAAGGAATTCAACTGGAATTCAAACTCGGCTCCCCGATTTGTAAGATCACTTGACATTATTAAAAGAAAAGTTATCTGGAAGGAAAAAGGGTCAGGAATGAATCAAGATTTTTGTATATAATTTGTTAGACAACTCGATCAACAACTGACAAAAATGAGGGTGATAATCTAATATATAAAAAGAAGGAATTTTGCTTTGAACATCTTTTTCCCAAGAGCTGCTGCTTTATGTAACAAACTCCCAAGAGAATGTTTCCCTGAATACTACAATCCTAACCTCTTCAATTCTAGCTCATTGTATGAACCCTCAGAATCTGCATTGATTCCCCCACTTATCTATCACACAGGTTGTCAGGTCATACAAAGAGAGAGTGAGTGGTGCGTACTATGATGATATATAGGATAGATAATGTTTTTGCTGATTCTTTGAATTTTATCAAAAATCCAGCAGAGATTAAGAGTGTTGTGATCAGGGAAGTATCCTCTCAGGAGTTTGTTCCACAACATAACACTCTTTGCCCAAAAAATAGAACATAACCCAACTATAGATGAAATGAAAGAAATTCTTCTTCTTCTTCTTCTTCTATGTGACCTGTCCTTTCAGGATGTAGGCGATCATGGCCTTCCACATCTCCCTATCCCTGGTGGCTCTTAGCACTCTTTCTCCTGTTGCACCACACAACACTCGTTCCATCATCCACTTGATCAGGTCCTGCAAATATATTATCCGCTGCTTTCCCCAGTCTCTTTTTCTCTCCGTCTGCCCTGTTAGTATCAGGTTCTCCAAGTCCTCCTTCCTCATTGCATGTCCAAGGAACTTCAGTAGTCTCTTCCTGATGCTCACTATTAATTTCCTTTCATTGCCATTCTTTCCAACACCTCATTGTTGCTCACATGCTCAGTCCATGATATCTGCAGTACTCTTCTGTAGAACCACATTTCAGCTGCTTCAAGTTTTTCCTTCATCTTTGATGATATTGTCCAGCATTCACTGTCATATTGAAGAACTGACATCACATAGCATTCTAGTACTCTCTGCCTTGTTTCTAGTGAATATTTCCTGTGTCTTAGTACTTTACTCAGCTTCTGGAATGCGTCCTTTGCCATGCTAATTCACCTTCAGATCTCTGTGTCGCACTTTCCATCTCCTGTTAAAACACTTCCTAGATATTTAGATTTTTGTACTTGCTTGTTTCTAGTATGCCTCACCTGTATTTGGCATTTTGGGTTGCTCTTTTTTCTGATGACCATGCATTCAGTTTTCTTGCAGTTTATTTGTAGTCCTTTCTTGTCACTCTCTTCAGCTACCTTCTGTAGGAGGTCTTGTAGATCCTTTCCGTGTCTGCTATCAGCACTGTATCATCTGCGTACCTTATGTGGTTCACATTGTAACCTCCTATTACAAATCTTGGCATAACATCTAGGGTCCTCAAAATAGTCTCGCTGTACAAGTTGAATAGATCCAGTGAAAAGACATCTTTATCTTTTTAACTTTGTATATCTGCTGAATTTGTTACCTGTCCGTACGCAGGCGGCTTGCTGCCAGTAGAGATTCTTGATTACTCAAATGTCTTTCCCAAATATGTCGAGGCTGCTGAGCATCTCCATCAATTCTTTGTAGCGTATTTTGTTGAACGCTTTTTCATAATGGATAAAACATAGGTAGAGTTTATTTGTAGTCCTTTCTTGTCACTCTCTTCAACTACCTTACATATGACAAATGAAAATTATAGTGATATCAACTTTATTTGTGTAGCATCACTTACGAATATTTTTGCGATTTACAAGCTCTTCATTTTTTTTCATCATCTGAGGAAATTACTTTTGATATATTATTTACTGTTATCCTCACCTGGGTCACAGCACCCTGTTTGAATGGGAAAATCCAACAAACCTCACTTTCAGCAGTTTCATCAAGCATATAAGCTTAATGAAAAGAAAAATTAATGGAAGGTTCTTTTTTTTTTCTTCTCTTTGAGGTGTGGAGAGAAGAAATGGTTAGAAAAAGCTAATAGAATGAAAGAACATACTCTGCAGAAGAAAAGTAAAATTAAAAGAAAATATCACCAAAATTTTAAATAACAGCTAATCAAGGAACAAAACTGAATTTATCCGCCATGTTGTCTAGGGAAAGAGATCAAAGCAAAGAATGTTGGGAAAGTCACAGAATGGTGCCAGGAATCTCCTTTCTGTGACATTATCATTGTTAAGGGAACAACATTTATTCTTTTATTTTAATCTTATATTTTTAATTTCTTTTAAATCTATTTCCTTTTCTCTTCTTCATTTCATTTCAATGGCTTTTCTTTTTCTCCTCTTCATGACCTTCACTGTTATATTCTGATTGGATGAGAATTTTGCATGCTGATTGGGTAATATTGGTGAACATTTGATTGGATTTCTGCTTTTTAACTTTTAAACATTTTATCTTTTGCTTTATTTTCCATAAAGCTTTGAATTAGGAATTACTTAAACTAGTAGATTGGTAGTTGAAAGATTTGGTATACAATTTGTCAGATTAGTTATTTAATTGGTTACAAATCTAACAAGAAAAGAGAGGATAGTCAAAACAAATATTACTTTCAGGCAAATAGTAACAGCTCTCTCTCCATGTCGAACAGGATGTTTTTTCCACCTGAATCCATCCTGCATATATACAAGTCAACCATCTGTCCGTGCATGGAGTACTGCTGCCATTTATGGTCAGGTGCCCCTGCCATTCTCCTCAGTGTTCTTGACAAGCTCCAAAGGAGAGTCTGTAATGTGATAGGTACTGATCTGGCGGCTCGACTGCAGCCACTTCCCCATCGTCGAAATGTGGCCTCCCTTTGTCTCTTCTATAAATACTTTCATGGCTTCTGCTTGGACGAGCTTAAGTCACTGATGCCTCCTCAACAGGTGTTTACTCGTGCAACCAGACTGGCAACTGGGTCCCACCCATTCACAGTCAGGTTAGCCAAATGCAGACGACAATTCTACTCCTGCAGCTTCTTCTCTCATACTTCCCGCCTGTGGAACTCACTCCCATATTCTTGCTTTCCTGACGGCTACAACCTCCAGAAATTTAAATGCAAAGTCAATACTCATCTACTAACCACTGGACTCTAGCTCTCTCCCCTCCCCTATATAACCCTCCCTTTCTCTCCACCTATGTATCTGTCATCGACACCTGCTTTCTATTGTTCCTTTCTAACTAGTTTGCACTCCTCACTCTTTTCTAATTAATCTTTTTACATTTATGTAACCCCCTGCACATCAGTGGCGTTTCTGCCTTGCTCGGGGTGAAATGATTAAAAAAAAAAAATATATACCTCATTCACATAAAATAATCTCCTCTAAAAAGGTAATTAATACCCATGTTTAATCCTCAAAATTAAAAACAATGAGCATCGAACATCGTATAAATAAAAGAAAATAAACTCACACAACATTAATAGCAAATTTATTCCATCCACCCATAGATAGTAGTAAAATAAAAAGTATCTACTCTTTCTTAAAAAACCTTACATCCCAATACAAGAATTACCCAGACAAAACTAAAAAGTGACCTGTCCAAAACTAAGCTACTCCGCACCCCTCTCCTTATCCAAGGCTGTATCACGATGGCTACAAACTGCCGAAAATAAATCATTTTGACCATTTATTTTTCATTTCAACTTATCACCAGATGAGGAGTAAACGTAGCTCTGAAACGCAAAGATTTTTGTGTAGTGATACTATGCTTTTATAAACCATTGTAACAACCATTACAATATAAAGCTCTACATTATATCGAGCACTCTTTATAAAAGTAAATGCATAAACAGTGGGTTTAAAACCTACGTGTGCCATAACTTTCTTACAATATATATGTATATATCTATCTATCTATCTATCTATCTATATATATATATATATATATATATATATATGTGTGTGGACCCTTGTTCAAATTAACTGAAATAAAATGAATGTCTTCCTAGAAACATTCACTCTTTCTCTGATCACATCTGATCACATATGCAGGGTGTCTTGGTATTGTTTTTCTCTTCTGACCACATGTTCCTATACGTTTGCGACTGATGGATCCAGTTTTTTTTTTTCACCTTGATGACAACGACTGACAGTTGAAAGGCTGACATTAACAAAATCTGCTACCTCTTTCTAAGTCTTGCCAGCGTGTTCATGCAGTACTATAATTTTCATATGCTATTGTTTCAATTATTTTACATAAAGATATATATATATATATATATATATATATATATATATATATATATATTGAGCTCTCTGGAGAAGAAAATTTAAAAAAAACAGTTCCCACTACGGCTATAATACGTGACTCTTCAGAAATGAATTGAGTTCTCTCAGTGACTGACATCTGTATACACTGCTTATATACAACACATTAAAATTTCCCTCCTCTGATGCCATGTGCCGATGGCTTAGGGAGTAGAGACTCCGCCTGAAACCAAATTGGTCGAGTTTCAATCCCGGCCAGAAGCAAGTGGATATGTCTAGCCACACTGATGAGCTGTGATACAGCAAAATGGTCTTGTATGTGGATGACTAATATATATATTAATATTTTTTAATAAATGGTTTATGGCAGAGGGATTTTTAAACCGGAAATAAATTGATAATAGATATACTACCGGCCATAATTATTAGGTTACCCCAGTGTTTTAAAAAAATGATGTATTTCATACTATTTTTTAGTATTTATTGCCAAGTGAATAATTGTAAATGAATATAGAATGATTCTTTTGTTAATATTGCACAATAACATGTGCATCAAATGAATTTATAAATATTTAATAATTACCTATATTGCAGTTTCATCAATGAAACAATGAAGAAAATTTAGGGTGATTTGGATGAGTTCATCTTTGCTTCCTTGCCTTGTAAAATTTTGCAAAGTAATAATAACAAAAAAACCATTCTATTTTCATTTGGCAATAAATACTAAAAATAGTATGAAATACATAATTTCTTTTAAAAGAAACTGGGGTGGCCTAATAATTATAGCCAGTAGTGTACATCAAATCACACATAACACAATACAAAATAAGGAATTAATCATGCATACATAAAACAATTAACAAGAAATTATACAAATGCAAAAAGGAGGAAGGGATATACATGCACAAAACAACACCCAGACAGTATTAAGTGCACACACATTATTTAGGAAAGAATATATGCATACACAAAAAAAGGGTAGGAATTTCACAAAACAAGTACACAGATTTGAACAAGTGAACAGAATAAAAAGAGGGAGAGGCGGTAAAAACTATGGAGAAAGGGAAAGGGGACAGAAATCCATACAGTCACAAATTTTAGCTAACACAAAATAATTAGAAAATAAGAAAATTAAAAAAAAAATTTTCTTTACAAAATTTTCTTTACAAAATTTATCTTAAATAAATTGCGAATAGATAGATCAAATCACACATATAACACAATACAGAATAAAGAATTAAATCACACATATATAAAAAAACAATAAATTATACAAATGCAAAAAAATCTATACAGTCACAAATTTTAACTTACGCAAAATATTTAGAAAATTTAAAAACAATTTTTTTTACAAAATTTAACTTAAAAATATGCATTGTAGTGCGGTTGATATCAACTTGGAATGACAAATTGGGGAGTTGAGTTTGAATTCCAGTTGATTCCTTGCATTCCCTTATGCACAAATACCCTTGGAAAAGGTATTAATCCATCTGTTCCCTTCAGTTATGGGTTAAATAATAGGATAAATTGGGTTTTATAGCCTTGGTTGGCAACCAGTCTACTGCAGAAAGTAAAGGCAACCGACAGCAAGATAATCTTCTGCTCAGTCAGTCATGTCTCTTTCGAGACATGATCGCCCAAAGCGTTTATAACGTATGGCACTTAACTGACTGACTGAATATAATAGTTAGAAACATGATTAAGGCTTCTACAGGGCATAATGTGGGGGATTAGTTTTCTATTGTTATGTAGTAATGAACTGACCCCCCACTAATTACTACTTAATAATATAATACATCTCTTCCCCATCTAACTATGAGTTAAATAACAGGACAGATTTTGTTTTGTAGCCTTGGCTGGCAACCAGTCTACTGCAGATAGTAATGGCAACCTACTGCAGGATAATCTTCTGCCCAGTTAGCCATGTCTCTTTCGAGACATGATTACCCAAAGTGTGTATCACGTCTGGCACTTAACTGACTGACTAGCAAGAACTTAGATAGATGGTAATACCAGGTACTATAAGCTTGGATGTGCAGGTGGTGTAAATGAATATTGGAGAGACAGACATACTGGCACTCACACACTTAAAATAAGAAATCCCATACCATAGTACCTTCACTGCATGAATTTAAGTGTTCTACTAGTGTGGTTATTATATCTCATTGTTTTACTGTTAAAATAACTGGATGTAACTGTATGTTCAATTTTAATAGTTTCTTTTATTACACTTAGCTATGGAAATCCCTTCTGATTTCTTGCTTCCCTGTCAACTACAATCTTCAAAACTTTCATTGTAGTGCAGAGGATATCAACTTGGAACAACAAATCAGGGAGCCGAGTTTAAATTCCAGTTGATTCCTTGCATTCACTTATATACAAATATCCTTGGAAAAGATATTAATCCATCTCTTCCCTCCAGTTATGGGTTAAATAACAGGACAGATTGGGTTCTATAGACTTGGCTGGCAACCAGTCTACCGCAGAAAACAGTGGCAACGTACTGCGGAATAATCTTCTGCCCAGTCAGTCATGTCTCTTTTGGGACATGATCACCCAAAGCATGTATCATGTATGTCTTCCTATTTAGATTGTAAAAAAACATAAAAGTAAGTGCTAAATCCATTTAGACTATTCTAAAGACAGTTTTTGACAAGGGAAGTGAACATCATATCATTTGAGCCAGACATAAAAATAAAGATAGACATATACAATATGAACTCGCAAGCATAATCTTCACAAAGGATAACGAGGGGGGGAAGTAAAGCGAAAAATAAATAAATTTAAAAGAAAAAACTTGGGGACTGATCTTATACTTACATTCACAAATATTAGCTGACAGAAAAATTTTAAACTCAAAAAAATATTTTTAAAAATCTTACCAAAGAACTTTTAAAAAAATCTTTTTTAAAAATCTTTTCCAAGAAAATTACTTTTTAAAAAAAAAAAACCTTTATAAAGGAAAAAAAGATTGACAAGAGAAAATTTTTACGGAAAACTTAAATACGATAATCCAGATAACAATGAAGGAGTGAATATAGTAAAAACCACAATATGCAAGCACAAGTGTTTAATATTACAAAAACAAAGTCAATTTTCAACTGATTTAAATATAGAAAAATAAAATAAAGTGGGGAAAAAAATAAAGAAAAATTAGCAAAAAAGGTATATAGAAATAACAAAGCAGAATTGCAATAAGCAGATAAATAGCAGTTTGAATTACTATAAAATTATATCAATCTTACAATTCCAATAATTTAAATTTATTATTGCGATGACATTTAAAAATCACTTCATTGCATTGGTTCAAAAGCTGATATCTACCACAAAACTTAATTATTTTTATTTTTCATCTAAGTATAGGTTACAGCTAAGGCTAATAGGAGTTTGAGATTTACCAACTACCTTCCATTTAATCTGTGGAGAGAGTCCTCTATTTTTTAATTTCTAGAAATATTTAGACAGTTCTGTCTGGGATTTAAGGTGGGTCCTAGAGAAGGAATATTTATGATTACAAAATCTGTTTCCAGGGTTCGGCAGAAATTCCAAAATATGCTTTTCTTTCTTTATTGAATACCTAAGTGGAAATAGTAGCTTGGTATATGACTTTTTCAGGCATGCATATACTTCCAAGTGCACAGTCACCCTTAATTTTACAATTACAGTAGGAATTTACACTTATTTACTGACTATTATAAAAAAATTATCGAGTATTTTATTATGAGAATTAATGATGCTGTTGATATTGCTAGTACAAGAATAACTAATTTTAATGTTTTTCTATTAAAGATATTAATGGGTTGTTAATATTAAAATGTTTATCAATCAATTTCAGAAAATATTGACCAATATTAATGCTAAATAATAGGCAAATAGGAGGATTGAACCATAAAACTTTTCTTTTCTAATTTTTTGGCTTATTAATACTAGTTTCATTAGAGAAGGGGGTTATAGAATAACTCCTATTTAAACCCATATTTTTGAGGGCATTATTATAAAGGATTCTATTATCTTATTCCACCCTCTCCCTTGATTCTCCTCCAATCTTAGGGTGCTTCCATCCACTGCCCTTGTCATTTTCACTGAGGTTAGTTTTTCTTTTAGTAGCTAGTTTTCCTCCCTGTTGGGGATATTGGAGCAGAGTGGTGTTACTTTGTGGTAGCCCACAGATCACTCCTTCCATCTGGCTATGTCTGGTCCCCACTTGCTGGTTTCTGATCTCTATGTTTTCTTCATCTCCAAAGTCTTTGTCTGTTTCCATATCCTCTGGCTCCACTAGGGTTGCTTTCCTTGTTTTGACTCTTTTTCTTAGGCTCTGCTATTTTCCATTCAGCTATCTCTACTAATTTCAGATCATTGGAATAGGCCCTTCTTGTACGTCCGGTCATTTGATCCCAGACTACAAATGATACCAATCCAGTTTGCTCCGCTATTCTATAATAGGGCCTCCATCTCTGATCGAGTTTCCCATTCCCTTAATTGGATTTTTAGATAGACAGAGTCTCCAACCTTCAAATCTACCTCCTCGTTTTTCTTATTCACTCTCTCATTTCTTCCCTTTTGTGCCCTCCTTATGCGACGCTGGGCCTGAGTGAACAACCTATCAAAAATTTCATTCATAGCTTTAGCAAATTATCGATTAGCAGCATCACATCTTGCCCGTATAGCAAATAATATGGCGAGAACTCAGTGGTCTCATTAATGGTGAATCTTAACGTCACTAACGACTGTGCTGGGTACAAATCCCAATTCTCAGAATTGTCCCTTGCTAACTTTGTCAACACATCTTTGAGGGTTCTATGGAACATCCTCCACCTTTGCATTGCCCTATGGGTGATAGAGAGTGGTGGTTATATGTTTTATGTTCAGGCTGGCTAGGGTCTCTGCTATTATACTATACACATTTTCTGGGCCATTATCCGTGAGCAACTGCATGGGGGCACCAAATCTGGAAAATGCTAACTGATATTTTTTTTCATCACTTACTTTGATTTGTTTCTAATCTTGTAATTATTCAATACATTTAAATATATATAAATCTACGCCATGTCGTTGCAGTCCTAAATCTGGTTTTCATTACATACCAATCTCTCACATATTCGATAACTTGGCCATAGTCTGGGTCTTCTTATTGAACCCTGCATATGCCTCCAGGCAATTCATTAGCCAGTCTACAAAGCTCACTATATACACATTTTCACTGTGGATTTTTCATACTGACCTTCTCAAAGGAAAAATTAGGAATATCTGTTTTTTTTCATGGGGCTATTATTTGCCTCCTACCCTGTCTCTGACACAATTTGCAAGTTGGTAAATTCTTTATACAATCCAGACCAGTAGTAAATTTTTCCTAGGTTTTATTGATTCCCATATGACCAATTTGGTCATGGCATTGCCCCAATATTTCAACTCTTAGTTTTTCAAGTACAAACAATGAGCCTCATTTTTTTTCTTTACCTGAGAGTTAATATAATCTTTCATCACTTGTTCTTGTTGACTTGTTGTCGCTCCTTCTGGTCAACTTAGTCATCACTTGTTCTCTGCCATTATACTATACACATTTTCTGGGCCATTATCCATGAGCAACTGAACGGGGGGGGCACCAAATCTGGAAAATATTTCAGTCATCAATAACTCGGCCATGGTCTGGGTCTTCTTATTGAACCCTGCATATGCCTTCAGGCAATTCATTAGCCAGTCTACAAAGCTCACTATATACACATTTTCACTGTGGATTTTTCATACTGACCTTCTCAAAGAAAAAAATTGGGAATATCTGTTTCTTTTAGTGGGGCTATTATTTGCCTCCTACCCTGTCTCTGTGTGTTGTGGTACAGTGGATATCGGCTCGGAACAAGAAACCAGGGAGCCGAGTTCAAATTCCAGCTGAATCCATTGTATTCACTTATGCACAAATACCCTTGGGAAAGGTATTAATCCGTCTCTTCCCTCCAGTTATGGGTTAAATAGCAGGACAGATTGTGTTCTATAGCCTTGGTTGGCAACCAGTCTACCACAGAAAGCAATGGCAACCTACTGCGGGATAATATTCTGCCCAGTCAGTCATGTCTCTTTCGAGACATGATCGCCCAAGCGTGTATCACGTATGGCACTTAACTGACTGACCCTGTCTCTGACACAATTTGCAAGTTGGTAAATTCTTTATACAATCCAGACCAGTAGTAAATTTTTCCTAGGTTTTATTGATTCCCATATGACCAATTTGGTCATGGCATTGCCCCAATATTTCAACTCATAGTTTTTCAAGTACAAACAATCTGAGCCTCATTTTTTTTCTTTACCTGAGAGTTAATATAATCTTTCATCACCTGTTCTTGTTGATTTGTTGTCGCTCCTTCTTGTCAACTTCACTGACAACTTGTTCTTGTTGACTTGTTGTCGCTCCTTCTTGTCAACTTCACTGACAACTTGTTCTTGTTGACTTGTTGTCGCTCCTTCTTGTCAACTTCACTGACAACTTGTTCTTATTGACTTGTTGTCGCTCCTTCTTGTCAACTTAGTCATCACTTGTTCTTGTTGATTTGATCTGTTGTTGCCGATTTGGTTGCTCATTCTCGTTGAGTTTGTCGCATATTCTTGTCAAATTGACTTGTTGTCACTTGTTCTCGTCGACTTTACTTGTGGCCACCTTTGGATCTCACTGTGGTCAAAATGGCACCAAATATAACACGACTCCTGGCCGCCATCAGTCAACCTCCCTGACCTTTGGCCAATTCCGCTTATGTTGTGTTGTTGATATTATCCAAAGCAGGACTTCTTATGACCACATGACGAGGTGTGTCCAAACATGCGAGAGATTGGTACATAATAAAAACCAGATTTAAGACTGCAACGACATGGCGTAGATTTATATATATTCATATGTATTGAATAATTACAAGATTAGAAGCTGATCAAAGTGATGAAAAAAATATCAGTTAACATTTCGGTTACTTTATCCAACAAAAATAATTGTATTCCCCAATTTTAGAGAAATCTCTTCTCATCTTGAAAATCAATTAATACGAGCCATCTGAAAATAGTGTTACAAAAAGATACCTTGGCAAGCAGGTCCTCCATCACAAAGTGCTTGATATTGGGGTGGAAGCAGAGCTTTGATAGTTTTAGTGCAAAGAATTTGTCACTTTAACTGAACAGGTTCATGCTGCCTTGACAGATTCCCTGCTCAGTTACAGTGACAAATTCATTGCACTAAAACTATAACAGATCTGTCTGCAGATGAGTATTTATGCTCTCACACCCTGATTGAGCACTATGGAGAAATGGTAAACTTTGAAAAAACAGTAGCTACTCAAGCATCTACACATCGTTCATTCAGTAATGATCTTGAACACTCTCTGCTACTGGCGTATGTTTACATTGTATATAACACACTAAAGTCTACCTTCCTCTACCGAGTGCCCATAGATCAGAGGTAGAATCGCTGACTGATGTCAATTTGGTCGGGTTTCAATCCTGGCTATAAGCAATCGAATGTCTAACTGTACTGATGAGCTGTGATACAGCAAAACAGATCTGTCTGCAGATGCCTGTATATATATATATGTATATATATATATATATGTATGTATGTATATATGCACACACAAACACATAAATATTATATATATAGGAGTTAGTAAATAATATTGGTTAGGCTGAGAATATATCAGCATTTCCTTTTGTTTGATATGTATACACATGCACACACACATAAGGAACACATTTTTCTTATTTCATGACTCAAGAAATGAACAATTACACACCCACCCACACACACACATGTATGGTAGAGGTAATATCATCATGATATGATCTGAATATTAACAACTCTGCACGTGTCTTACCATCAGATTACTCAAATCATTTACAGCACAGGCCTTCTCCAATTCACTGCTTCTTGTAATTGGATCAAAAGATGCTTGATCCTGAGAACCAATATAGTACTGCACATGCTATGAATTACTTTAAACAATTGCACAGGTAACACTGGAAGATGTGGGATTAAACCAATTTCACATATTGTTTTTTTTTTGGTTTTTTTTTTTGGTTTTTTGTGCCTGTTTCATGTATTAACGTTCCATGTCTTCTTTTTTAACAATAGAATGAATACAATTTTTCTGATTTCTGGTTTGCCTTTTATAAATATATCTTCCCATGTTTGTATTTATAAATATACTGACAATTTTTATGATTTCTGGTTCTTATTCATAAATATATCTTCTCATGTCTGTACTTGTAAAGATATCTTCCCATATACATATATGTAAGGCTTACAGCCTATAACATTGAATACACTGGTTCTCGCTCAGTCACCAAAGTTAAGCAACATTGAGCCTGGTCAGTACTTAGATGGGTGACTGCTTGGGAATACCAGGTGCTGTAAGCGTTTAGTGACAGATGTGCGTTGTGGTGCAGTGGATATTGGATCAGAAAAAGAAGATTAGCCGAGTTTGAATTTCAGTTGAATACCTTGCATTCACTTAAGCACTGGTAACCTTCGGAAAGGTATTAATCCGTCCCTTCACCTCTAGTTATGGGTTAAATAACAAGAGTAGGACTTGGGGACCCTGCCCTTAAAAGCAAATCCCAATGAATCTTGATACTCAAAAAGCAAAAAGTATTACTAGACACAAAACTTATATAAAAACAACAATAAATAGTTGAAAAAAAAAGGTATTACCAGCAATAAATAAATAAAAACATTAGTTGGCAATAAATGACCCACCAAGGTTTATATGTCATAAAAACAAAACAACCAACCAACATATATGTAAATATGTCAACCCATGTTCATATTGGTAAATGAAACTCTCCAATTTTCCTGATTTCTGGTTCATAATTGTAAAATCTATATTCTCGTGTTCGTATTTGTAAATATACCTTCTTATTTGTTCCAAATTTAATGTTTGCATTTTATATATATTCTTTTTCAGGTCTAAGAACTTTCAGCAAACACTGTTTTCAAAGGAATTTTGTTGTTTGTTAATGAAAACCAATAAAAGTCAATATAAGTATATGTAGCATAGGGAGCTGGTTAAAATGCTTCTTGGTTTGGCCTTGTGTCAGACTTAACCAAACTCCCTACAGCTTACAAGTTTTATGTTGAATAATATTCATCAGAAGGGTTTTCATCAGAAGGTTGGTTGTCGGTTGGAATGTGTACATTAGTGTAGAAGAGTGGAATAATAAAATATACATTTTGTATGTTAAAATAGTAAGTTTGCAAATGGAAATGTGTTCCACAAGCAGAAAGTGTGAGAAAAGAAACTGTTAGAGTAGAAGAAAGGGTTATATTTAACTAGTTTGATGTTAAATGGGTGAGACTTTAAATCAATCTAGTAGCACAAGTAAATACATGGAGTTGACGTACCAGAGTAAAAAACTCATCAGAGAATTTGACATGAAAATACTTGCAAAAAAGACACCGGAAGTCACATCACGTCAGTGAAAAAGTGGCTGAAAGCAATCTGTCAAGCCAGGATCGATTAAGTTGCAGGTCCTTCTTTGGATTTTGTCGAGAACCACAAGATAAATATCAGGAGCACCCAACTATAAATGGCAACAGTATTCAATGCACAGGCAAACGGAAGATTTATAAATGTACATAATAGATGTGTGTTGTGGTGCAGTGGATATCGGCTCGGAACAAGAAATCGGGGAGCCGAGTTTGAAATCCAGTTGAATTCATTGCATTCACTTATGCACAAATACCCTTAGGAAAGGTATTAATCTGTCTCTTCCTTCCAGTTATGGGTTAAATAACAGGACAGATTGGGTTCTATAGCCTTGGCTGGCAACCAGTCTACTGCAGAAAGCAATGGCAACCTACTGCGAGATAATCTTCTGCCCAGTCAGTCATGTCTCTTTTGAGACATGATTGCCCAAGCGTGTTTCACGTATGGCACTTAACTGACTGACTGAATGGATATTGACGAGAAAAACTTCCTGGCCTAAGACAGTGAACCAACTTTCCTTGTAGTTGATGCAGCTATGGGTTCAATGTAGTTCTACCATTTGAGGTCATTTGAGAGAGTGAGGAAAAGTAGGATCAGTGGGTTGCTTTCTAGGAGACTAGCATTACCCATTCTGATGGTAGGCAGGAATGTTTCTCTGTGACGGTTAAAAAGGGCAGCTTTGTTTTGGAGGAATTAAAATTTACGATACAAAAGGAATATGCCACATTAGCTAAAAATATTATCCTTTTTTTTGCAATTTACTACTTTTTATGATTAAGCTTGCCATCCTTAAATAACATCAAAAATGAAAAACAAGAAACAAAACGCTTAACTGAAGAAAAAAATAAGGATCTGCTTATCAGTTTCAGTTTGAATTTGAGTTTAAGTTTTGTTTGACGGCATATCAACACCTCTGTGGGTTATTTAATGCCAAAAAGGTGGGGATTTAAGGTATTTTTTTAAATGTTTGGTTATAGTGAAAAGGTTGATTTAGTGAGATTTTAATAAAAGTTTTTTTGTTTTTTAATCTTTTTTATTTAAAGAAACTGAAAATGTCTTCTCGTTTTGCATTCAAAAATATTTTGCTGAGAATAATTGTTTTGCTTCAAAAATATGTTATGGTAATAACTTTTTTTTTCGAAACTGTATAATTGGTAATATTTTTCCTTCAAAAATGTATATTATCCTATAAAAGTCCATTTTTATACATATACTTCTATAAAAGTCTATTTTTATACATATACTTCTATAAAAGTCCATTTTTATACATATACTTCTATAAAAGTCCATTTTTATATATATACTTCTATAAAAGTCCATTTTTATACATATACTTCTATAAAAGTCCATTTTTATACATATACTTCTATAAAAGTCTATTTTTATACTTTCATAGTGTTTTCACTCCAGTTTAGAAGGGGGTTAACTATTAGCCCATAGTTGGAACTCTAACAGATGCTACCACTCTAGGTCAGGGTGGACCTGAGAACAACAGCAATTAAGAGGTGGTTCCATGCTCCTCACAACCTTGCAATCAGAGGCCTTGCTGCTGGATGCAATTTACCATCATGCCCAGGACCCTGCTTATCTGACATTCAATCAAACATTAAAAAAATCATGATAAAACACCAAATACAAATAATATTCCTCAAAGATTTTAATTGTGCACTAATTGGTAATAATTTATTTAATTTCCTAATTAAATTAGAGCTGTACCGTAACTTTAAATATTTAAACAGATTTTTTGTCGTACAGAATTTATGCATTGTTTTAAAAGTTATAATTTTTATATTACAGGGTATAATGAGGATAAAATTTAAAGCAAAAAACAACCTGTTTTACTCTTGCTCGTCAAAGTTTTTTAATTATAAGAACTTACTGTAAAATGTTAAAAAAATCTTCAACAAAAACTGTTGTGGATTCCAGGTGAGAAACTGCCCAAAATAATAAATACCAAAAACAGATATGGAGAGAGAAAATGTAAGTTATATTGAACGAAATATACAAACAGGAACACGGGTTAGTCAATTCAGGAATACTATTAGTAGAAATAATATATACAGTCTTGAAGTGAAAAGTATGTCTGGGTAACTGATTCTAGCTGAGTGGAGCTCAGAGCAACTACAAACTACAAATGTTATTCCAGATCCAACTCCAACTAAACAATTTTCACCTCCCAATTTGCAACTCAACCAAACTGTGCCGTTTTCACTATAGGCAGGACAGGCGAAGAGGCTCACCCCTTGTTCCTTGTTTAGGATGTGGTTTTTGGTTTTCTCTTTTCCAATCTTTTCACTGTTTTCTTTTTTTTCCAATTGGAGTAGATAGACTAAACTATCGCCCGGTTCACTCTCCACCCTTGTCTATTGAACAGGCAAAGAGGCTCATTGCTTGTTCCTTGTTTAGAATGTGGTTTCTGGTTTTCTCTTTTCCAATCTTTTCACTGTTTTCTTTTTTTTCCAATCGGAGTAGATAGACTAAACTATCACCCGGTTCACACTCCACCCACATCTATTGAACAGGCAAAGAGGCTCATCCCTTTTTCCTTGTTTAGGATGTGGCTTCCGGCTTTCTCTTTTCCAATCATTTCACTGTTTTCTTTTTTTCCAATTGGAGTAGATAGACTAAACTATTGCCCGGTTCACACTCCACCCACGTCTATTGAACAGGTGAAGAGACTCACCCCTTGTTCCTTGTTTAGGATGTGGTTTCCGGCTTTCTCTTTTCCAATCTTTTCACTGTTTTCTTGTTTTACCAATTGGAGTAGATAGACTAAACTATCGCCCGGTTCACACTTCACCCACGTCTCTTGAACAGGTGAAGAGGCTCACCCCTTGTTCCTTGTTTAGGATGTGGTTTCCGGCTTTCTCTTTTCCAATCTTTTCCTTCCTACGTACACCCCTGTGCTTCAGTGGCATTACCGCCTTGCTCGGGGGGGGGGGGATATGATTAAAAAAAAAAATATGTACACTCAGTTGAGTCCATTATTGTGTACAAAAGGGGAGAATCCCACAACAAAAACAATGTTAGTTATACTTGCGTTAAAAACATAGATAAATATAATACTATGATCTCAAATAAATATTTCGCCCACATAGACAACATCTGTTACCCGACTACTAACAACAATGACCCTTCTAAAAATAATTGCAACTACCGAAAAAATAAAACCTGCCCAATGAATGGCCAATGTATGTCCAAAAGTATTGTTTATAGAGGTCAAATTCATTTGGATGATAATGATATTAAATTTTACTTTGGGAGCACTTTTAACAGGTGGAAGATAAGATTTAGCAACAACATGTTGAATTTAAACAACAGTAAATAGAGCAAAAGTACTGCTTTATCCATACATTATTGGAAATTAAAAAACAATGACAACAACCCAATTATTACATGTAATATTGTAGCTAAATCCAAACCTTACAATGGAAAAGGAGATAAATGTAATCTATGCCTTTTAGAAAAACTTGTCATCTTAAAAACCATATCAAAGAGGTGTAAATCATGAGTTTTATAAATTTAAATATTCAAACATTCTTCTTTTGCTTCTATATGCCCTGTCCCTTCAGGATGTAGGCGATCATGGTTCTCCACGTCTCCCTATCCCTTGTGGCTCTTAGTATGTTTGCTCCTATTACTCCTGGCAACCCCCGTTCCATCATCCACTTGACCAGGCCCTGCAAATATGTTATCCACTGCCTTTCCTTCTATCTGGCCTGTCAGTATCAGGTTCTCCAGGCTCTCCTTCCTCATTGCGTGTCCCAGGAATTTCAGTTGTCTCTTCCTGATGCTCAGTATTAATTTCCTTTTCGTTTTCATCCTTCCCAATACCTCATCGTTGCTTGCATGATCAATCCACAATATCCACAGCATCCTTCTGTAGAACCACATTTCCACTGCTTCCAGTTTTGTCCTCATTTTCAATGATATTGTCCAGCATTTACTGCCGTATTGAAGAGCTGACATCACATAGCAATTTCCTTTGTTTCTAGTAAAATTTTCCTGTGTGTTAGTAACTAATCCATGGTTCTGAAGCTCAGACTCTTTGGATGTTAGCACAAAAGACTAAAAAGCAATAGTTGTTTCCAGTTAAAGTGAAACCGTAGAATGAAAGAAAAATGAATGGATGTAAGTCAAATTTTGATTTCCTGGTACTGATATCAAATAAGTTTTTTCGTCGTGAACTGAATTTTAAATAAGTCCTCTGAGTAAATGGTATCATGGCTGAGACTAAGAACTACAATTATACCTACTTAGAGCCAAACCCGAAGCAAAAACTAAAATAAAAGGGCTGAAAAAAATACAGATAAAAAGACACACACAAACATCTTGCCTTTTATATATATATATATATATATATTATCAATTTTCTGCACTATTGTAAGAACTGCAACCTTGAAACTTCTGAATATCATTTCTTAGGCCTTTGTCTATGAGTGTATCAAATTGGATTAAAATCAGACTACCCCTTCTATAACCTGATTTTTTCAATTATCAATTTTCGATATTTATCAGGGGTACCTGGACACAAAACCTAGCTAAGAACACTCGCAGACGCTTATAGTACAACTGTGTAAATTTTCAAGAAAATCAGTTCAATCGTTTCGAAGTCTATAGGTAATGGACACACACACACACACACACACACACACACACACACACAAACACACACACACACACAGACAAAGTTCCATTTATAAATAAGTTTAGATAGATAGATAGATAGATAGATAGATAGATAGATAGATAGATTTAGATTTAGATTTTGAAATTTCTAGAATTACATTGATGGACTCTATTATAAAGTATAGAAAAAGGTGGAAATAAAAATCTCACTAATTTCTTCCTAAAAATTGTGTCCTTTCAAAAAAGTTCAACTTGTTATTGCTCTGCAGATTTACAGATATGCCCCCTTTTATTAGTGAGCTGCAGAAGTGGGTACATGCCTTCTTAAAAAACCCCATGTATTATTGATCTGCAGACACACAGATATGCCTATCTAAATGCCCCCTTTTATTAGTGGTCGGCAGAAGTGGCTATGTACCTTCATAAAAGGCCTCATTTGATAATGGTCTGCAGTTTTAGGGATATATTTTTTTAAACGCCCCCTTTTCATAATTGAGCTGCAGACCTATAGATGATGCTACAGCAATGTCTCTTTGCATCATAGGACTGCAGATATGCCTACTTGAATACCTCTTATCCTCTTTGGGCCAAAACCCTAGTTATTTGCTATGTAAATGCCCCTTTCCTTTAAAGTATTACAGCCTTAGGTGTATACCTACATAAATGGACCCTTTCATAACTGGACTAAGGTTTTTAATATATATCTACATAGATCATTTTTCTTAACAAACAATAATTTTTTCAGCTAGTAATTACAAGTAAAAGGAAATCAGAAAACTCTAAGTTATAATCACTGATGGGTGAAACTGAAGGAGACTACCACCGCCTTTAAATTTGTTGTTTCTCATTGTTTTTTACTTTTTTTAGTGCAGTCTTATCAATTATTACATAAAGTTTCCAGTTATCAAAAAAAATTGGAAAAAATTTGATATATAAACAATTTTAGGTTGGGCTCACTTTCTCATACAATGTTATAGTAAATCGATCCTCCATTTTGGAACCACTCACGTTGGGGTCGTTTTGTTTAGTTTTTTTTTTTTGAATGAGTTGTTGCTCTTGTTTTTGTCTTTTTCCAGTTTTCTTCAGTTCTTTTGATGACATCTTCCTTGGAAACTCCTAGAATGGCTTTGTTCAAAAATTTCACAAAGGATTCAATTGTTGAATATGCGCAAGCAAAAAAATTAATTGCACAGGATCGATTCACTATAAGGTTGTATGAAAAACTGAGCCCTCCACCTAAAATTGTTTAAATATTGAAATTTTTCCAAATTTTTTTTTGTCAGTTGGAAAGTTTCGTGTGTAATTGATAAGATTGCATTGAAAAACGTCAAAAACAATGAAAAACAACAAATTTAAAGGTTGTGGTAGTCTCCTTCAGTTGTGCCCACTGATGTTCTATTCATATTTAAGTCTCTTTCTGAGTAAGACATGAACCAATTCCTCCCTTATATCATAAACACTCATCTTCCCTGGCACCAAAGAATGAGAGCTATTATACACATGAAAAAGAAATTATTATCTAAATAACTATATTCAGCAGTAATAACATATGCCTACTATATCCATTGATAGTTTTGACATTTTTTATCATCCATCAGTATTTCTTGTTAAAAATAAGAAAACTTTTCATGTATAAAATGTGAATAACCAAGCATAGGAGTGAGAATTAATGTTTACAATCACTTATGTTTCTATTCATATTCATATCCCTTCTTAATTAAGGCATGAACCAATCCCTCCCTTATATCATAAATTCCGGTATTGGCACATGTCCAGCAGACGTTCCCATAATATTCCAGATCTCTCCAGAAACTTGTATTCAAATATCCAAACATCCTATTACTATTCTTGACAAGAACAAGAAATGCAAACACAATGAGTTACAATATGTTAAGTTTGGCCTCTCCTTAATCTTTGCCAAACCCTTGAGGCTTGTTTCACATGCAAGTAACCATTGGCATGATTCCAATCGCACAACTGCAGTGGCCATTTGGTCGAACATCAAACATATTGTCAGTTGGAAACATGTTTAGAACACAGTTGGTCTATTTCATTTTGCAATAACCAAACTGCTCTGTTCTGACCAATATTAACAGACCAGATTCCGCCTCTTGGGGTTCTCAGGTCTTCGCCAACCGATGCCTGGGGAAGAAAACTATTACAAATTCATATCTCTGTTACAAATCACAGTAATGTCATCCAAATAAATCAACGTCATTGATTAGTTGTTCCTTCTGGACATGAAAACAAAGATATTGCCATTCTGAGCGGAATGGCCAAGAAATGTTTATACCAGAAAACTAAGATAATTTTAATTGCCTATTATATACGAATTAGGATGTGGGAAAATATGGCACATATATATATATATATATATATATATATATGTTGTGTGTAACAGAAATAGTTGAATAAATAATCACAAAACAACAGAAATAAGGTAAATGAAATATATTACTGGAAAATAGTATGTACAACAGAGTTGTTAGTATAGTACAGGAACAAGGGTTTAGTAAAGTAATAAGACGTAGAGTCTGTGTATAGCACACTTCCGGTTCACTACTGGAAGTACTTGACTGACTTGGTATAGAACTGAACAGTCAACGCGACGCACCAGGCTACAACCAACAAGGTCTTTCTACTACCACTTAATATAGTGGTAGGAACAGTCCATTATAAGACAAAGGTGGAGAGTGCCCTAACAATATATATATCAGAACAAGGCTAGTTAATTGAATAACAATGATGAGAAAAAAATTCTATGTAATGAATTTCATCCTCTAAAAGTACTTCATCAGACTAAAATAATGGTTCCTACTGATGGCATTTAATTTTTTTTTTTTTTTTAATCATATCACCCCAAGCAAAGTGGTAACACCACTGATGCGCCGGGGGGCTACTTAAGAGTAAAAAGATTGTAAAAGAGAAAGCTGGAAACCACATCCTAAACAGGGAACATTTAATGAGCCTCTTCACCTGTTTAAAAGACGTGGGTGGAGTGTGAACCGGGCAATAGTTTAGTCTATCTACTCCAATTGAGAAAAAAAAAAAAGTGAAAGAAAAGTGTAAGAAGATTGGGAAAGAGAAAGCCGGAAATGACATCCTAAACACTGAACAAGAGATGAGCCTCTTCACCTGTTTAAAAGACGTGGGTGGAGTGTGGAACTGGCCATAGTTTAGTCTATCTACTCCAATTGAGAAAAAAAGAAAAGAAAAGTGTAAGAAGATTGGGAAAGAGAAAGCCGGAAATGACATCCTAAACACTGAACAAGAGATGAGCCTCTTCACCTGTTTAAAAGACGTGGGTGGAGTGTGAACCCGGGCGATAGTTTAGTCTATCTACTCCAATTGAGAAAAAAAGAAAAGAAAAGTGTAAGAAGATTGGGAAAGAGAAAGCCAGAAATGACATCCTAAACACTGAACAAGAGATGAGCCTTCTTTCACTGTTTAAAAGACGTGTGGAGTGTGAACCGGCAATAGTTTAGTCTATCTACTCCAATTGAGAAAAAAAGAAAAGAAAAGTGTAAGAAGATTGGGAAAGAGAAAGTCAGAAATGACATCCTAAACACTGAACAAGAGATGAGCCTCACTGTTTAAAAGACGTGTGGAGTGTGAACCGGGCAATAGTTTAGTCTATCTACTCCAATTGAGAAAAAAAGAAAAGAAAAGTGTAAGAAGATTGGGAAAGAGAGCCGGAAATGACATCCTAAACACTGAACAAGAGATGAGCCTCTTCACCTGTTTAAAAGACGTGGGTGGAGTGTGAACCGGGCGATAGTTTAGTCTATCTACTCCAATTGAGAAAAAAAGAAAGAAAAGTGTAAGAAGATTGGGAAAGAGAAAGCCGGAAATGACATCCTAAACACTGAACAAGAGATGAGCCTCTTCACCTGTTTAAAAGACGTGGGTGGAGTGGTGAACCGGCGATAGTTTAGTCTATCTACTCCAATTGAGAAAAAAGAAAAGAAAAGTGTAAGAAGATTGGGAAAGAGAAAGCCGGAAATGACTTCCTAAACACTGAACAAGAGATGAGCCTCTCTTCACCTGTTTAAAAGACGTGTGGAGTGTGAACCGGGCGATAGTTTAGTCTATCTACTCCAATTGAGAAAAAAAGAAAAGAAAAGTGTAAGAAGATTGGGAAAGAGAAAGCCGGGAAATGACATCCTAAACACTGAACAAGAGATGAGCCTTCTACCTGTTTAAAAGACGTGGGTGGAGTGTGAACCGGGCGATAGTTTAGTCTATCTACTTCCAATTGAGAAAAAAAGAAAAGAAAAGTGTAAGAAGATTGGGAAAGAGAAAGCCGGAAATGACATCTTAAACACTGAACAAGAGATGAGCCTCTTCTACCTGTTTAAAAGACGTGGGTGGAGTGTGAACCGGGCGATAGTTTAGTCTATCTACTCCAATTGAGAAAAAAAGAAAAGAAAAGTGTAAGAAGATTGGGAAAGAGAAAGCCGGAATGACATCCTAAACACTGAACAAGAGATGAGCTCTCTTCACCTGTTTAAAAGACGGGGTGTAGTGTGAACCGGCGATAGTTTAGTCTATCTACTCCAATTGAGAAAAAAGAAAAGAAAAGTGTAAGAAGATTGGGAAAGAGAAAGCCGGAAATGACATCCTAAACACTGAACAAGAGATGAGCCTCTTCACCTGTTTAAAAGACGTGGGTGGAGTGTGAACCGGGCGATGGTTTAGTCTATCTACTCCAATTGAGAAAAAAGAAAAGAAAAGTGTAAGAAGATTGGGAAAGAGAAAGCCGGAAATGACATCCTAAACACTGAACAAGAGATGAGCCTCTTCACCTGTTTAAAAGACGGGGTGGAGTGTGAACCGGGCGATAGTTTAGTCTATCTACTCCAATTGAGAAAAAAGAAAAGAAAAGTGTAAGAAGATTGGGAAAGAGAAAGCCGGAAATGACATCCTAAACACTGAACAAGAGACATTTCACCTGTTTAAAAGACGGTGGAGTGTGAACCTGTGGCTACAGTTTAGTCTATCTACTCCAATTGAGAAAAAAGAAAGAAAAGTGTAAGAAGATTGGGAAAGAGAAAGTCAGAAATGACATCCTAAACACTGAACAAGAGATGAGCCTCTTCACCTGCTTAAACACGGTGGAGTGTGAACCTGCAGCTAAGAAGCTAGTCTATCTACTCCACTGAGAAAAAAAGAAAAGAAAAGTGGGTGAAGATTGGGAAAGAGAAAGCTTCATGACATCCTAAACACTGAACAAGAGATGAGCCTCTTCTACCTGTTTAAAAGACGTGTGTAGGGGTGAACCGGGCGATGAAGCTGGCTCATTCGATCCAATTGAGAAAAAAAGAAAAAAGAAAAGTGTAAGAAGATTGGGAAAGAGAAAGCCGGGAATGACATCCTAAACACTGAACAAGAGATGAGCCTCTTCACTGTTTAAAAGACGTGGGTGGAGGTGAACCGGGCAATAGTTTAGTCTATCTACCTAATTGAGAAAAAAAGAAAAGAAAAGTGTAAGAAGATTGGGAAAGAGAAAGCCGGAAATGACATCCTAAACACTGAACAAGAGATGAGCCTCTTCACTGTTTAAAAGACGTGGGTGGAGTGTGAACCGGGCAATAGCTTGGGGTCTGTCTACTCCAATTGAGAAAAAAGAAAAAGAAAAGTGTAAGAAGATTGGGAAAGAGAAAAGCCGGAAATGACATCCTAAACACTGAACAAGAGATGAGCCTCTTCACCTGTTTAAAAGACGTGGGTGGAGTGTGAACCGGGCGATAGTTTAGTCTATCTACTCCAATTGAGAAAAAAGAAAAGAAAAGTGTAAGAAGATTGGGAAAGAGAAAGCCGGAAATGACATCCTAAACACTGAACAAGAGATGAGCTCTTCACCTGTTTAAAAGACGTGGGTGGAGTGTGAACCGATGGCGAGTTTATCTATCTACTCCAATTGAGAAAAAAGAAAAGAAAAGTGTAAGAAGATTGGGAAAGAGAAAGCCGGAAATGACTTCCTAAACACTGAACAAGAGATGAGCCTCTTCACCTGTTTAAAAGACGTGGGTGAGTGGTGGAACCGGGCGATAGTTTAGTCTATCTACTCCAATTGAGAAAAAAGAAAAGAAAAGTGTAAGAAGATTGGGAAAGAGAAAGCCGGAAATGACATCCTAAACACTGAACAAGAGATGAGCCTCTTCACCTGTTTAAAAGACGTGGGTGGAGTGTGAACCGGGCGATAGTTTAGTCTATCTACTCCAATTGAGAAAAAAGAAAAGAAAAGTGTAAGAAGATTGGGAAAGAGAAAGCCGGAAATGACATCCTAAACACTGAACAAGAGATGAGCCTCTTCACCTGTTTAAAAGACGTGGGTGGAGTGTGAACCGGGCGATAGTTTAGTCTATCTACTCCAATTGAGAAAAAAAGAAAAGAAAAGTGTAAGAAGATTGGGAAAGAGAAAGCCGGAAATGACATCCTAAACACTGAACAAGAGATGAGCCTCTTCACCTGTTTAAAAGACGTGGGTGAGTGTGAACCGGCGATAGTTTAGTCTATCTACTCCAATTGAGAAAAAAGAAAAGAAAAGTGTAAGAAGATTGGGAAAGAGAAAGCCGGAAATGACATCCTAAACACTGAACAAGAGATGAGCCTCTTCACCTGTTTAAAAGACGTGTGGAGTGTGAACCGGGCGATAGTTTAGTCTATCTACTCCAATTGAGAAAAAAAGAAAAGAAAAGTGTAAGAAGATTGGGAAAGAGAAAGCTTGAAATGACATCCTAAACACTGAACAAGAGGATGAGCCTCTTCACTTGTTTAAAAGACGTGGTGGGAGGAACCGGCTTTGAAGTAGTTTAGTCTATCTACTCCACTGAGAAAAAAGAAAAGAAAAGTGTAAGAAGATTGGGAAAGAGAAATGAAATGACATCCTAAACACTGAACAAGAGATGAGCCTCTTCACCTGTTTAAAAGATGTGGGTGGAGTGTGAACCGGGCGATAGTTTAGTCTATCTACTCCAATTGAGAAAAAAAGAAAAGAAAAGTGTAAGAAGATTGGGAAAGAGAAAGCCAGAAATGACATCCTAAACACTGAACAAGAGATGAGCCTCTTCACCTGTTTAAAGATGTGGGTGGAGTGTGAACCGGCGACAGTTTAGTCTATCTACTCCAATTGAGAAAAAAGAAAAGAAAAGTGTAAGAAGATTGGGAAAGAGAAAGCCGGAAATGACATCCTAAACACTGAACAAGAGATGAGCCTCTTCACCTGTTTAAAAGACGTGGGTGGAGGTGAACCGGGCGATAGTTTAGTCTATCTACTCCAATTGAGAAAAAAAGAAAAGAAAAGTAAAGAAGATTGGGAAAGAGAAAGCCGGAAATGACATCCTAAACACTGAACAAGAGATGAGCCTTCACCTGTTTAAAAGACGTGGTGTGAGTGTGAACCGGGCGATATAAGCCATTTTATCTACTCCAATTGAGAAAAAGAAAAGAAAAGTGTAAGAAGATTGGGAAAGAGAAAGCCGGAAATGACATCCTAAACACTGAACAAGAGATGAGCCTCTTCACCTGTTTAAAAGACGTGGTGGAGTGTGAACCGGGCGATAGTTTAGTCTATCTACTCCAATTGAGAAAAAAGAAAAGAAAAGTGTAAGAAGATTGGGAAAGAGGAAAGCCGGAATGACATCCTAAACACTGAACAAGAGATGAGCCTCTTCACCTGTTTAAAAGACGTGGGTGGAGTGTGAACCGGCGATAGTTTAGTCTATCTACTCCAATTGAGAAAAAAAAAGAAAAGAAAAGCAAGAAGATTGGGAAAGAGAAAGCCGGAAATAACATCCCAAACTGGAACAAGAGATGAGCCCTTTCACCTGTTTAAAAGACGTGGGTGGAGGGGAACTGGCGATAGTTTAGTTCATTCATTCCAATTGAGAAAAAAAGAAAAGAAAAGTAAGAAGATTGGGAAAGAGAAAGTTTTTGGAAATGACATCCTAAACACTGAACAAGAGATGAGCCTCTTCACCGTTTAAAAGACGTGGGTGGAGTGTGAACCGGGCGATATTAGTCTATCTACTCCAATTGAGAAAAGAAAAGAAAAGTGTAAGAAGATTGGGAAAGAGAAAGCCGGAAATGACATCCTAAACACTGAACAAGAGATGAGCCTCTTCACCTGTTTAAAAGACGTGGGTGAGGTGAACCGGCGATAGTTTAGTCTATCTACTCCAATTGAGAAAAAAGAAAAGAAAAGTGTAAGAAGATTGGGAAAGAGAAAGCCGGAAATGACATCCTAAACACTGAACAAGAGATGAGCCTCTTCACCTGTTTAAAAGACGTGGGTGGAGGTGAACCGGCGATAGTTTAGTCTATCTACTCCACCCTGAGAAAAAAGAAAAGAAAAGTGTAAGAAGATTGGGAAAGAGAAAGTCAGAAATGACATCCTAAACACTGAACAAGAGATGAGCCTTTCACCTGTTTAAAAGACGTGTGGAGTGTGAACCGGGCTTATAGTTTAGTCTATCGGCTCCAATGAGAAAAAAAGAAAAGAAAAGTGTAAGAAGATTGGGAAGAGAAAGCCGGAAATAACATCCTAAACACTGAACAAGAGATGAGCCTCTTCACCTGTTTAAAAGACGTGGGTGGAGTGTGAACCGGGCGATAGTTTAGTTCTTATCTACTCCAATTGAGAAAAAAAGAAAAGAAAAGTGTAAGAAGATTGGGAAAGAGAAAGCCGGAAATGACATCCTAAACACTGAACAAGAGATGAGCCTCTTCACCTGTTTATAAGACGTGGGTGGAGTGTGAACCGGGCAATAGTTTAGTCTATCTACTCCAATTGAGAAAAAAAGAAAAGAAAAGTGTAAGAAGATTGGGAAAGAGAAAGCCGGAAATGACATCCTAAACACTGAACAAGAGATGAGCCTCTTCACCTGTTTAAAAGACGTGGGTGGAGTGTGAACCGGGCGATAGTTTAGTCTATCTACTCCAATTGAGAAAAAAAGAAAAGAAAAGTGTAAGAAGATTGGGAAAGAGAAAGCCGGAAATGACATCCTAAACACTGAACAAGAGATGAGCCTCTTCACCTGTTTAAAAGACGTGGGTGGAGTGTGAACCGGGCGATAGTTTAGTCTATCTACTCCAATAATAATTAAGTTTCATACCTTCTTTCATTTAATTAACTCCTAGCCTAGTAAGAATTGGATGTGCCTTGCGGTGTAGTGGATATCAGCTTGGAACGAGAAATCAGGGAACCAAGTTCAAATTCCTGTTGAATTCCTTGCATTCACTTCCATGCAAATACACTTAGGAAAGATATTAATCCATCTCTTCCCTCCACTTATAGGTTAAATAATAGGACAGATTGGGTTCTATAGCCTTGGTTGGCAACCAGTCTACTGCAGAAAGTAATGGCAACCTACTGTGGAATAATCTTCTGCCCAGTCAGTCATGTCTCTTTCAAGACATGATCGCCCAAGCGTGTATCACATATGGCACTTAACTGACTGACTGAATATAATAGTTGAAAACATGATTAAGGCTTCTACTGGGCATAAAGTGGGGAATCAGTTTTATATTGTTATCTAGTAATAAACTGATAACCCACTAATTATATAATACATCTCTTCTCCTTCTAGCTATAGGTCAAATAACAGGGCAGATTGGTTTCTGTAGCCTTGGATGATAAACAGTCTACCGCACAAAGCAATGGCAACCTACTGTGGGATAATCTTCTGCCCAGTCAGTCATGTCTCTTTCAAGGCATGATCGCCCAAGTGTTTCACGTATGGCACTTAACTGACTGACTGAATATAATAGTTAGAAACATGATTAGGGCTTCTACTGGGCATAAAGTGGAGGCTCGGTTTTCTGTTGTTATGAAGTAATAAACTCATCCCCCTCTACTTACTAATTAATAATATAATACATCTCATCTCCCTCTAGCTATGAGTCAAATAACAGAACAGATTGGGTCCTATAGCCTTGGTTGGCAACCAGTCTATCACAGGCAGTAATGGCAACCTACTGCAGGATAATATTCTGCCCAGTCAGTTATATCTCTTTCACAACATGATTGCCCAAGTGTTTATCACATATGGCACTTAACTGACTGAGTAGTAAGAACTTAGATAGGTGATCACCTGGTAACACCACGTACTGTAAGCTTGGATTTGCAGGTGGTGAAAATGAAAATTAGAGAGGCCGACATACAGACACTCATACATACTAAAATACTTTCATGGCTTCTGCTCAGACGAACTTAAGTCACTGATGCCTCCTCAACAGGTGTTTACTCGTGCAACCAGACTGGCAACTGGGTCCCACCCATTCACAGTTAGGTTAGCCAAATGCAGACAACAATTTTACTCCTGCAGCTTCTTCTCTCACACTTCCCGCCTGTGGAACTCACTCCCGTATTCTTGCTTTCCTGACGGCTACAACTTCCAGAAATTTAAATGCAAAGTCAATCCTCATCTACTAACCACTGGACTCTAGCTCTCTCCCCACCCCTGTATAACCTTCCCTTTCTCTCCACCTATGTATCTGTCATCGCACCTGCTTTCTCAGCTTTCTATTGTTCCTTTCTAACTAGTTTGTACTTCTCACTCTTTTCTAATTAATCTTTTTACATTTATGTAGCCCCCTGCACATCAGTGGCGTTTCCACCTTGCTCTGGGTGAAATGATTAAAAAAGAAAAAGTAGCTTCACCACATTAATTTAAGCATATTACTAGTTTAGTTACTACATCTCATTGTTTTACTGTTAAAATAACTTGATATAACTCTAAGTTCTGTTCTAACAGTTTCTTTTCTTACACTTCTCAGCTATGGAAATCCCTTCTGATTTCTTTGTTTCCCTGTCAACTACAACATTCCAAAATTTAAATGCTACATCAATTGCCATCTTCTGTCTTCCTTTATTGTCCTTTTGAAAGGATTTCCAATCAGTGGTTAACTGGGGCAAGGAATGGCTTGTAATTTCAATGTCTCTAAAACAAAGCTGCTTTCATTTAATCACCACAAAAAACCTTTTCTATCTGCCATCAGCAGGGTTGATTCTAACCTCCACGAGAGCAACCCTTTGCCTCTTCTTGGGCTAATGTTTGGAATCAGTTGCTACATCTACAGCTTGGAAAATTGGTTCACTGTTTTATGTCAAACAGTTCTTCTTGTCAGAATTCCTCTTGCATATTTATAAACCTACCATTTATCTGTACATTGAATACAGTTGCCATATCTGGTTTCATGTTCCTACTGTATATTTTGAGATTCTTGACAAAAATACAAAGAAGCGTCTGTAAAGCAATTGACCCTGACTTGGCATCTTGACTTTTTCACTGACATGACCTCGCTTCACTCTGACTTTTCTACAAATACTTGGTAGTTATTCTGATGAGCTTTCCTCCTTAGACCTTGTCTGCATATGCTGCGGATATCGTGGACCGAGCATGCAAGCAATGATGAGGTGTTGGAACAAATGGCAACGAAAAGGAAATTAATACTGAGCATCAGGAAGAGACAACCAAGGTTCCTGGGACATGCAATGAGGAAGGAGGGCTTGGAGAACCTGATACTGACAGGCCAGATGGAAGGAAAAAGAGGCAGAGGAAGGCAGCGGATAACATATTTGCAGTGTCTGATCAGGTGGATGATGGAATGAGGGTTGCAAGGTGTAACAGGAGAAAACATACTAAGAGCCACAAGGGATAGGGAGATGTGGAGAACCATGATCGCCTACGTCCTGAATGGACAGGGTACATCGAAGAAGAAGACTATATTGGCTTGGGATATCAGCTCGGAACGAGAAATCAGGGAGCCGAGTTTGAATTCCAGTTCAATTCGTTGCATTCACTTACGTGCAAATATTCTTTGAAAAGGTATTAATCCATCTATTCTTTCCAGTTTTGGGTTAAATAATAGGACAGATTGGATTCGATAGACTTGGCTGGCAACCAGTCTACTACAGAAAGTAATGACAACCTACTGCGGGATAATCTTTTGCCCAGTCAGTCTTATCTCTTGAGAAATGATCGCCTAAGCGTGTATCACATATAGCACTTAACTGAATGACTGAATATAATAGGTGGAATTATGATTAAGGCTTCTACTGGGCATAAAATAGGGAATCAGTTTTCTATTGTTATGTAGTAATAAACTGGTCAACCACTAATTACTACTTAATAATATTATACATCTCTTCTCCTTCTAGCTATGGGTCAAATGACAGGGCAGATTGGTTTCTATAGCCTTAGCTGGCAACCAGTCTACTGCAGAAAGTAATGGCAACCTACTGTGGAATAATATTCTGCCCAGTCAGTCATGTCTCTTTCAAGACATGATCGCCCAAGTGTGTATCACATATGGCAGTTAACAGACTGACTGAATATAATAGTTAGAAACATGATTAGGGCTTCTACTGGGCATAAAGTGGAGGCTTGGTTTTCTGTTGTTATGAAGTAATAAACTCATCCCCCTCTACTTACTAATTAATAATATAATACATCTCTTCTCCCTCTAGCTATGAGTCAAATAACAGAACAGATTGGGTTCCATAGCCTTGGTTGGCAACCAGTCTATCACAGGCAGTAATGGCAACCTACTGTGGGATAATATTCTGCCCAGTCAGTCATGTCTCTTTCGAGACATGATCGCCTAAGCGTGTATCACATATAGCACTTAACTGACTGACTATATTGGCAACTAGATTTTGTCATTTTACTCTTGAACTAGCTAGATGCAACTGTCAGTTCTATTCAAATAGATTTTTTTCCTCTCACTTTTTACTTGTGGAAATCCCTTCAGATTTCTTGCTTCCCTGCCAACTACAATCAAAACTTTAAATGCAATACCAGTGGTTATCTTCTGTCTTAATGAGCCATGTTCTTTTATCGTTCTTTCTCTTCACTAAAAATCTGGCAGCAAGGCCTCTGGTTGGAAGTTTGTGTGGAGCATGAAACCACCGCTTAATTGCTGTTTTTCTCAGGTCCACCTTGACTCAGGGTGGTAGTACTCATTAGGGCCCCAGCTATAGGTAAATAGTTCATCCCCAAATTAGAGTCATCACACTATGAAAGTATAAAAATAAACTTTTATAGTAAATATTCCAGGAATACATTTTTGAAGGAAAAAAAAATATTACCAACAATAAATATTTGAAGGAGATAATGTATTATCACCAATACATCAGACTCTCAAGAAAAACCACTTTGCAAAAATAAGTCAAAGAAAGCTGATCTACAAATTTATTTCTTACAAAGAATTTATATTCTATTCATACAAATCTAATGTAAAAATCTTGTCAGTATTAAATAACCCATTGATGTTGATATGCTGCAAAACAAACCAAACTAATCCTCACTAAATTTTTTTATTTTCTTTTATTCTCAGTAAATCTTAGTGACTTAATCATCTTCCTTGGGTAGAAATAATTTTTAAGAAGGGAGCTCATGGTAGTTGAATAACAAAAATTTTCATGAAGATCTTGTTATCAATAGAAATCTGACTCATTTTGTCATTGATCTTACCTGAGGCTGACATTGTAAAAACTGGAAATATATGTAACTTCTGCTTGACTTTGAGTTACCAAGGAATTGATTTTTTCCTGCACATTTTTTAAAAGTTATTTCTACAGGAATCAGGGAAATGGATAGAAACTAAACCCATCCAAATGGGAGTTTAGTTTTTACAAATAGAACTGCATTTTCTCATGTGTGACTGGCTTCATGTCACTGAACTAACATTTTCATTTGCCTTGAAATTTGGGGGTCAATGGAAAAGGCTTTCCTTTATGGGCAAGTGGTTTTGAGATATTGTTTGGTGTTGTCTGTGGAAGCTTGAAAAATGTAACGGAGAGTTTTATTCTGTGATTGAGAAGCCAGAAGTGATCAACAGAAATGAACTTGACGGACAGACAGACAGACATAGAGTTAGTTTCTTGACAGACAGACAGACAGACAGACAGACAGACATAGAGTCAGTTTCTGATAAAAACAGATTCTGGGTTTAAGCCTTAACACTTTTGACCAATATATGGACACACATGTGCACCTCTTCATGTGTGAACACTGACACACACAAAGCATACACAGCACACTAACACACACTTATATTCACACATACACTCACAAAGCATACACAACGCACTGATACACACACACACTGAAACTCACACACATACACAAAGCATACACAACACACTGATACACACACTGACACTTACTTGCACACTTACACAAATAGACACAGGCACACTGATAAGCACACTGACACTCACACACACAATTACATACATAAAGCATACACAACACACTGACACACGTAAACAAAGCATACACAACACACTGACACATACACACTCATTCTAACACACACATACACAAAGCATACACAACGTACTGATGAACACATACTCATACTCACACACATACATAAAGCATACACAAAACACTGATGCACAAACTCACACACATACTCACACACACAAAGTATACACACTGACAGATACACTGACATTTACACTGATACACACATATACACACAAAGCATGCACAACACACTGACAAACACACACTGACACTCACACATAGAAAGTATACACAACACACTCACATTCACATGCACACTGATACATATATATACACACAAAATATACACTGACATTCAAACACTCACACACACTGACATTCACATGCACACTGGTACACACATATACACACAAAATATACACAAAATACACAACATACTAACAAACACATACTGACTCTCACAGACAATCACATAAATGCAAATTGACACTTATACACACTGGCAACCACACTAAACACACACATACATACACATAAACAAATGTGAGATTCTCTAAAATATAAACAATCATATTTATAACACATTTTAGATTTAATGGTGAAATTGGCAACTCTGATTTTTTTAAGTTTAAAAATTTAAATTTTTCCCTCCAACCCTGGTTAGTGTTTATTGCAGAAAGTGCAAAGGCAGCATTTTATTCTCATGTCTTATTTCAAATTTAAATTTAAATTCAAATTTAAATTTAAATTCAAATTTAAATATACTGTCAAATTGCGTACGTATGTATATATGCAGTGCCATAAGCACATCAGTCAGTTAAGTGCCATACATGAAACATGCTTGGGTGATCATGTCTCGAAAGAGACATGACTGACTGGACCAAAGATTATCCCTCAGTAGGTTGCCATTGCTTTCTACAGTAGACTGGTTGCCGACCAAAGCTATAGAACCCAATGTGTCCTGTTATTTAACCCATAACTAGAAGGAAGAGATGGATTAATACCTTTCCCAAGGGTATTTGCATGTAAGTGAATGCAATGAATTAAACTGGAATTCGAACTCGGCTCCCCGATTTCTCATTCCGAGCCGATATCCACTGGACCACAACGCACATCCACACACATCAGTCATTCATAATCCAACATACTCATTATATATATGCATGCAGTGTCACATGCTGACAGTTTGTGACAGACAGACATTCACCTCTTCTTTCATAATATTTTCTTCTTTATGTGCCATGTCCCTTCAGGATATAGGCCATCATGGACCTCCACATGCCCCTATCCACAAAGGGCAACAAATGCCCTTAATGCTTTTCTTCTTGGTGTTGTATATCGACAAACAACAAACAAGCATGTATATGAAAATATATAATAATATTCTTTATTGATGACGATGGACCGTGTAGCCTAGTGAACAGAGAGTGAGAGCGCGCTTCCAAGGGTTGACGGGATGACGGGGGAGTGTCGTCGTATCTGTTCTCCTCTACGTCTCTCTGCCTAGACTCTTCTGACTGACTCTCTGACTCGCGAATCCGTGTTTTCGCAGTCTTTATATATCTTCCAAAACCGGGACTTGTTTCTTCCGGCTTTGCCTTGATCACGCGACGCCCACGCGACGCCTACGTAATTCTCAGAGACACCTGTTCTGTTTGCCTCTTGTAGCCATTTCCGCTACTGCTGGAAATAAGGTCAAGCAACCATCCGTTCCTTTCAACGGCCGGAAAACGCCCCCGCTTCCTCACTTCCTGGGGTGGGGCGGGATTGTTATATTACATTGGTATCTCGACCAAAACCTACTCTGCCATTCATTTGCTCAAGTCTATCAAATATATCTTGCACTGCTTTCTTCTGTCTCTCTTTCCATCAATCCATCCTGTGAGTATTAGATTCTCCAAACCCTCCTTCCTCATTACATGTCCCAGAAGCCTCAGCTGTCTCTTTTTGATGATAAGTATAAATTTCCATTTCATTTGCATCCTCAACAAAACCTTGTTGTTGCTTACGTGTTTGGTTCCTGGTATCCACAGAATTCTTCTGTAGAACCTCATTTCTGTTGCTTTGAGTTTCTCCTTTATCTTTGAGAAGATCATCCAGTATTTACTGCCATATAGGAGGAAAGATATCACATAATAGGCTAGTACATTTTGCTTTGTTTTCAATAAAATCTTCCTGTTTCTCAATACTCTGCTAAGCTTTTAAAATGCGTCCTTGGCCTGGCATGGACACCTTGGATCTCAGTGTTGCATTTTCCATCCTTTGTCAGAACACTTCTCATAGATATAATTATTCTGAGAGACATTTTCAGCCATGTTCAAGAAAGGTAATTCTGGGGTGAGTGAGTGAGTTTTGCTTAATGGCATATCAACCTCTGTGGGACATTTAATGCCAAAAATGTGAAGTTTTAAGGAATTTTATTTTAATATTTGGTTATAGTGAGAAGGTTAATTTAGTCAGATTTTAACAAATATTTTGTTTTTATTCTTTTTTATTTTAGAAAACCGAAAGTGTATTCTAGTTTTGTATTCAAAAACGTTTTGCAGAGAATTTTTTCCTTGTGTTATATATCGCCGTACGACGACAAAACAACAAACACGCATATATAAAAATATAAGGTTATATTTTTATTAATGACGACGAACCATGTGGAATAGAGAACAGGAGAGTGAGAGCGCACATAGAATGGGTTGACGGGAGTGTAGTCTTGCCTGTGGTGTTTCTCTGCTTCCACTGGCCGTTCTCTCCTGGCGAATCCATGTGTCGAGGTCTTTATATAGTCTTCTAGAACCGGGACTTTCCTTCCGGTCCTGCCTCGCCCACGCAACGCCCACGTAATTCCCAGAGACACCTGTTCTGTTTGCCTCCATAGTCATTTCCGCCGCTGTCGGAAATAAGGTCAAACGACATCCTCTATAGCCTCGACAGGATGTATTTCACAAACACCTGTCTTGTCGTTTCGCCGACCCCTTCACCGACGGGAAACACCATCGCTTGCATCACTTCCTCGGGTGGGGCCAGATTGTTATATTACACTTGTTGTGATAATAATTTTTTCTTCAAAAATGTATATTTTTCTATAAAAGTCTATTTTCATGTATATATATATTTCTATAAAAGCATTTTGATACTTTCATAGTGTTTTGACCCCAGTTTGGGGTTAACTATTTGCCCATAGCTAAGACCCGAACAGGTGCTACCACTCTGGGTCAGGGTGGACCTGGGAACAACAGCAATTGGGAGGTTGTTCCATTCTCCTCACAACCTCTCAATCAGAGGCCTTGCTGCCAGATGCAGTTTACCATCATGCCCAGGACCGGTAATTCTGGATCTCAGAAAAAAACAACTGAAATTTCTAGAGACGTCTTGGAGAATTTAACCCTTAGATAACATATTGAAGGCAAAAAGAAATGAGTAACTTAGATTATTTGTCTTCCTATTTAAAGCAATAGAAAGGTGGTTCTACAGAAGGATGCTGAGGATACCATGAACGGAACAAGTGATCAATGAAAAAGTTCTAGAGAAAATAGAAATAAAACAGAAACTTATATATAACATCAGGAAGAGACAAATGAAATTTTTGAGGCATATAATAAGGAAAGAGGGCTTGGAAAATTTGATAGTCACAGGAAAGATAGAAGGCATGGCAAATATAGGAAAAAATGCTTCACAATACTTAGTGATTGTGACTAAATAGATTATGGGATAGACTTTAGGAGGAATAACAGAAAAACAAAATTTGTTAAAAGCTTCAAAAAACAGGAAATTGTGGAGAGTCATGATCGCATAAATCCTGAGAGGACACAGCACAAGAGGCCAAGTTTAACAGATAATTATGATTGTAGTAAGTTTAATCCTCACCAGATTTCATAACAACCTCATATCAGAAGAAGGATAATGGTCATGGTGAAAAATAATCTTTTCCATGCAGGAAACATTAGTGTTAATGTGAGATGAAATTTATAATTTTTCATTAAATAATCTATTATGCAAGGCATCTCAGCAAGCGTCTGAACAGACTTAGCACATGAGGCAGAATTTTAACAGATAATTATGATTGTAGTAAGTTTAATCCTCACCAGATTTCATAACGACCTCATATCAGAAGAAGGATCATGGTCATGGTGAAAAATAACCTTTTCCATGCAGGAAACATTAGTGTTAATGTGAGATGAAATTTATAATTTTTCCTTAAATAATCTATTATGCAAGGCATCTCAGCAAGCGTCTGAACAGACTTAGCACATGAGGCAGAATTTTAACAGATTATCATGATTGTAGTAAGTTTAATCCTCACCAGATTTCATAACAACCTCATATCAGAAGAAGGATAATGGTCATGGTGAAAAATAATCTTTTCCATGCAGGAAACATTAGTGTTAATGTGAGATGAAATTTATAATTTTTCATTAAATAATCTATTATGCAAGGCATCTCAGCAAGCGTCTGAACAGACTTAGCACATGAGGCAGAATTTTAACAGATAATTATGATTGTAGTAAGTTTAATCCTCACCAGATTTCATAACGACCTCATATCAGAAGAAGGATAATGGTCATGGTGAAAAATAATCTTTTCCATGCAGGAAACATTAGTGTTAATGTGAGATGAAATTTATAATTTTTCATTAAATAATCTATTATGCAAGGCATCTCAGCAAGCGTCTGAACAGACTTAGCACATGAGGCAGAATTTTAACAGATAATTATGATTGTAGTAAGTTTAATCCTCACCAGATTTCATAACGACCTCATATCAGAAGAAGGATCATGGTCATGGTGAAAAATAACCTTTTCCATGCAGGAAACATTAGTGTTAATGTGAGATGAAATTTATAATTTTTCCTTAAATAATCTATTATGCAAGGCATCTCAGCAAGCGTCTGAACAGACTTAGCACATGAGGCAGAATTTTAACAGATTATCATGATTGTAGTAAGTTTAATCCTCACCAGATTTCATAACAACCTCATATCAGAAGAAGGATAATGGTCATGGTGAAAAATAATCTTTTCCATGCAGGAAACATTAGTGTTAATGTGAGATGAAATTTATAATTTTTCATTAAATAATCTATTATGCAAGGCATCTCAGCAAGCGTCTGAACAGACTTAGCACATGAGGCAGAATTTTAACAGATAATTATGATTGTAGTAAGTTTAATCCTCACCAGATTTCATAACAACCTCATATCAGAAGAAGGATAATGGTCATGGTGAAAAATAATCTTTTCCATGCAGGAAACATTAGTGTTAATGTGAGATGAAATTTATAATTTTTCCTTAAATAATCTATTATGCAAGGCATCTCAGCAAGCGTCTGAACAGACTTAGCACATGAGGCGGAATTTTAACAGATAATTATGATTGTAGTAAGTTTAATCCTCACCAGATTTCATAACAACCTCATATCAGAAGAAGGATCATGGTCATGGTGAAAAATAACCTTTTCCATGCAGGAAACATTAGCAAGAGCTCGAAATGTTAACTGAACCATATATTTAAATGCAATGTAATGTGCTATGACCAGATTTAAAAGTGATTTTTTTAAGTGTGGATTGCTTGGATTTAATGTAGATTGTCTCTAATATCTGAATGTTCTTTTTACTGTGTGTATGAATGAGGATTATTTTATTGTTGACTAAAATCTGTTGGGTTTTATATGTTTATTATATATATTTTGATTGTTTAATACTTAGCACAACTCAAACTTTCATACACCTTTATATATATTCATTTATGTTCATCTATGTATATATATATTTGGTGTATCGAGGCAGCAGATAATTTTCTAAACATATACTGTTAAATATAAGAGACAATGGATGTCTATTATGTTTAATCATGAGCCGTTCTAAACATCATATTTTGGCTTTAATTTCAGGTGAAAATAAAGATAAAAAATTCTCCAACATTTAGATAATTTTTTATTAAGTTTTTTCTAAGTTTTCAGCTCACATGAGCCATCTTCAGAGAGACTACAAGGACATTAACATAAAAACATCCACCATCAGTGACGATTTTCTCTTGTGTTGACAAAAATCTTTGTTAAGCAACAATAACAGTTACCAAAAATAGCAAACACAGTTCATAAATTTGTAATGCAGTTCTATGATGTCACACTGCTTGAGTGCTCAAAATGATAACAGAACCATATATTCAAATGCAATGTAATATGTTATCACCAGATTTAAATGTGATTTTATTAAGTGTGGGTTGTTTTAATTTAATGTAGATGGCCTGTAATATCTGAAGATTCTTTTTACTGTGTGTATGAGTGAGTATTATTGTATTGTTGACTAAAATCTGTCTAATATTACCTATGTGGCTATGTTTTTCTAAGAAATATTGTTTAATTGAACGCTGATCAGAAAGGTGGCAGGTAAGTCTACTGAAGAGTGTGGCTGTAGTAAAACCAATATATGTGGTGGGTTTATTATGAGTACATTCTCTGAAGATAGCTCATGTGAGTTGAAAGCTTGGAACCAACATAATAAAAAAGTTTTGTCTTCAATTTCACCTGAAATTAAAGCCAAAATACAATGTTTAGAACAGCTCATGATTAAACATAATAGACATTCATTGTTTCTTATATTTAACAGATATTGGAGGCCATCTACATTAAATCCAAACAAACAACACTTAATAAAATCACATTTAAATCTGGTCATAACACATTAGATTGCATGTAAATATATAGTTCTGTTATCATTTCGAGCACTCACGCAGTGTGACGTCATAGAACCGCATTACAAATTTACGAACTGCATTTTCTATTTTTGGTCACTGTTATCATTGCTTAGCAAAGTTTTATGTCGACTCAAGATAAAATCGTCACTGATAGTAGATCTTTTTATGTTAACATCCTTGTAACCTCTCTGAAGATGGCTCACGTGAGTCGAAAGCTAAGAACCAACTTAATAAAAAATTATCCACATGTTGGAGAATTTTTGTCTTTGTTTTCAACTGAAATTAAAGCCAAAATACGATGTTCAGAACAACTCATGATTAAACATAATAGACATTCAATGTCTCTTATATTTAACAGTATATGTTTAGACAGTATATATATATATATATATAAAATAGATACTATGTCTATTTGTACTGTATGTTTTTTTATTAAGTGTTTATGTTGTGCTACTCTCGTGATCCATCAATGTTCCACACCATAAAGTTCAGAAGATCATTCACATCAGAAAATTCTACGTAAATACTAAATTTTTCTTTATTTGCTTCATTTAATTCTTAATCGTCTGTGCAACATAAATTTATTCCCTGTCCATAACCCCATTGGCAGTCAAATTTCTTTCACAAGGATTGACAAATTAAAAATCAGATTAAACTGATCAGCATTTTGCCTTCGATTGTCAGGAATTAAATAAAATGATGCAATTTTATAATTGGCTGAGCAGCACATTTATTTAGTGATGCCCAGGATAGAACAACATATCAAATAAATGGGAATAAACATTACATTACTACAGTAATATCTACCATCTCTAGGGATCAAAACAATAAAGTTAAGCAATGTTGAGTCTGGTCAGTATATTTTTTTTATATACTAATGTCTACCCGGATGTGCATTGTGGTGCAGCAGATATCAGTTCGGGGAGGTGAATTCATTGCATTCACTTACACGCAAATACTCTTGGGAAAGGTATTAATCCATCTCTTCCTTCCATTTATGGGCTAAATAACAGGACAGATTGGGTTCTATAGACTTGGCTGGCAACCAGTCTATCGCAGAAAGCAATGGCAACCTACTATGGGATAATCTGCTGCCCAGACAGTCATGTCTCTTTCGAGACATGATCACCCAAGCGTGTTTCCCTTATGGCACTTAACTGACTGAATGTTTACCCAATACAAGGTCAAGAGCCACCAAAGACAGTGGGTTACGTTGCAGTGTTATATGAGTATAAACTAAGCGTCCCATACTTTCGGCCCTGTGCCACGTCTCGGCTTTGTTTAGAAAATTAGGATACCTCGAGGTGGTGTAATGTTTAACAAGCTTGTCTTGGTAGAACCATTACAACTGAGTAGTGAGTTCGATCCTCACTAGGTGTCCCATACTTTCGGCCCTGTGCCACGTCTCAGCTTTGTTTAGAAAATTAGGATACCTCGAGGTGGTGTAATGTTTAACAAGCTTGTCTTGGTAGAACCATTACAACTGAGTAGTGAGTTCGATCCTCACTAGGTGTCCCATACTTTCGGCCCTGTGCCACGTCTCAGCTTTGTTTAGAAAATTAGGATAACTCGAGGTGGTGTAATGTTTAACAAGCTTGTCTTGGTAGAACCATTACAACTGAGTAGTGAGTTCGATCCTCACTAGGTGTCCCATACTTTCGGCCCTGTGCCACGTCTCAGCTTTGTTTAGAAAATTAGGATACCTCGAGGTGGTGTAATGTTTAACAAGCTTGTCTTGGTAGAACCATTACAACTGAGTAGTGAGTTCGATCCTCACTAGGTGTCTCATACTTTTGGCCTTGTCCCATATCTAAGATTCATTTAGAAAATCACTATAATTGCTAATTGTAACAACTCATGAGGATTAGAAGGCATTAGAAATATCATAGGTAGGTAGGTAGATATAAACAAGCATATAAATAAATATTCTTTAGGAACATCAACATGGTGTAATGCTTAACAAGCTTGTCTCACTAGAAAACTGTGACTGAGGGGTGAAATCAATTCTAATTGAGAGCCTCATGCTTTTGGCCTTCCAAATCTAAACTGTGCTTAGAAAATCACCATTGGGCACCTCAACGTCACGTAATGGTTAAAAAGCTTGTCTCACTAGAAAACTGTGACTGAGGGGTGAGATCAATTCTAATTGAGAGCCTTCCAAATCTAAACTGTGCTTAGAAAATCACCATTGGGCACCTCAACGTCATGTAATGGTTAACAAGCTTATCTCACTGGAACCATTATAATTGTGTAGCAAGTTCAATCCTCACTGGGTACTCCATACTTTCTACTATGAGCTTAGAAAACTGCTAAATAAATAAATAAATAAATATTCTTTTGTGAAACCTTTATTTCTGAATAGGGATATATTATTAAAGCATAAATGATTTTTATTATTATTCCTTGCATCTATTGCAGTGCTGTAGAGGAATATCCTATCCTATCCCGGAATGGATATGGTCCAGTCTATAAAAGATTGTGACTAGAGCGAACTACAGAGCCGTTGTCACTAGACTGATGCCTCTATGACACTGTCAGCTCTCTGCCTTCGGGTAGAGAGTGCTCTTTGCTTCTGAGCAGAGAGTACTAACCCAGTCATGGTTCCACTGAAGGGTAGAATCATGACTGGGGAAAAATAGACAAATACTTTTTGGCCAGGCTATATGGCCGGGAAGACCCACAATAAATAAACCTTGTGTCACATCTAGCCTTGTGTGGGAAGGTTGGTAAATACTGCAATTGTCACTAGACTGACGGCTTTATGCACTGTCAAGCTCTCTGCTTTCGGGTAGAGAGCACTCTTTGCTTCTGAGCAGAGAGCACTAACCCAGTCGTGGTTCTAAATCACGACTGGGGAAAAATAGACAGATATTTTTTGGCCTGGCTATGTGGACGGGAAGACCCACAATAAAATGACCTTGTGTCACGTCTAGCCTTATGTGGGAAGGTTGGTAAATACCGCCCTCGTCACTAGATGGGCAACGCTCACAGTTGACGGCTTTATGCACTGTCAAGCCTTCTGCCTTCGGGCAGAAAGCATTGACCCAGTCGTGACTATGCCGAAGGGTGGAGTCATAACTGGGGTAAATTAGACAGAAATTTTTGGCCGGGCTATATGACCCAGGGGATCCCACTTTAAAAAGGCCTTGTGCTGCATTTTTCCTTTAGTGGCAAGGTGAATAAATATTGCTATTGTCATTAGACAAGAGGCTACATCATTAGACGGGAGCATACGTCACTAAACGAGAGTATACGTCACTAGACAGAAGCATTCTTCACTAGACGGACGCATACGTCCTAAGCAGAGACTTTGTCTACTTGATTGTTATACCTGTTTACGATTCGTTGGTGTTTTTGTATTTTCTATTGGTTTATTGTACTGTGGTATAATAAATCCCTATTCCTATATCTTTAGTGTTAAGTAATATTCTTGCACCATTCTTTTCCCTGATTATCCCCTCCCGGGATATATCATGCAAATGACTACCTCATTTGTATTGATAAGGCATAGAAACTATATAAGGGCCCAAGCAGTAAGAGGAGTGGCAGAATATGATATGTGATATTAATAACTATTGTCCGGGGGGGACTGAGAAAATACAAAGAAATCACATTTCATAATACTTCTATTAATTGGTATCTTGGTATTGTGTGGGGTCTACCAAGATGTGCGTTGTGGTACAGTGGATATCAGCTCAGAACGAGAAACTGGGGAGCCGAGTTCGAATTCTAGTTGAATCCATTGTATTCACTTATGTGCAAATAACCTTGGGAAAGGTATTAATCCGTCTCTTCCTTCCAGTTAAGGGTTAAATAGCAGGACAGATTGGGTTCTATAGGCTTGGTCGGCAACCAGTGTCTACCGCAGAAAGCAATGGCAACCTACTGCGGGATAATATTCTGCCCAGTCAGTCATGTCTCTTTCAAAACATGATCGCCCAAGTGTGTTTCACGTATGGCACTTAACTGACTGACTACCATTAGCAGTACATTTAATACATTTTTGATATGATTGCAGAGTAGCTGTGTTATTGCATATATTCAACAGACACAGAAAAATACACAGCCCTCCCATTCATTTCCCAAATACTTTAAAGGAATACACTTTTGATCAAATATATCTGAACTTATATATAAATGGAACTTTGTGTGTGTGTATGTGTGTGTGTGTCTGTATGTATGTGTGTCCATTATCTATAGACTCCAAAACAGCTGAACTGATTTTCTTGAAAATTTACACAGTTGTACTATAAGCATCTGTGAGTGTTCTTAGCTAGGTTTTGTGTTGAGGTACCCTCGATAAATATTGAAAATCAATAATCGAAAAAATCGGGTTATAGAAGGAATGGTCCGATTTTAATCAAATTTGATACACTCATAGACAAAGACATTAGAAACAATATTCAGAAGTTTCAAGGTTGCAGTTCTTACAATAGTGCAGAAAATCAATAATATATATATATATATATATATATATATATATATAAGGCAAGATGTTTGTGTGTGTGTCTGTTTATCTGCCTGTATGTCTGTACTTTTTTCAGCCTTTTATTTTAGTTTTTGCTTTGGGTTTGGCTCTAAGTAGGTATAATTGTAATTCTTAGTCTCAGCCATGATACCATTTACTCAGAGGACTTATTTAGCTTTCAAAATTTAGTTTACAACAAAAAAAACTTATTTGATATCGATACCAGGAAATCAAAATTTCACTTACATGCATTCATTTTTCTTTCAGTCTATGGTTTCACTTTAACTGGAAAGAACTATTGCTTTTTAGTCTTTCATGCTAACGTCCAAAGTGTCTAAGCTCCAGGACCATGGATTAGTTTTAAAGCTTTCATTACACCCGAGCAACGCTGGGCAATACTGCTAGTTAAAAATGGTTTAAAATATCACAAAGAATTTACAAGGTTTTTATAAATTTTATAAAAAATAGTTATAACTTATTTCACAGTATTTACATTATTTGGACTATTGACCTTATCTTTGTTGCCATTTGTACTATGTTTCAACTATTGAACTCACAACTTTAAGAGTCAAGTCACAGGAAGTAACCAATGTCTATATCCACTGGGCCATTAGTCCTTAAGGACAAGAGCAACTGAATTTTTGGGACTTATAAACCTAATGTTCAGTAACCTTAGCACCTGAAGAAGGCCTGAGCGTAAAACGGCTGAAACGTCATACAAATGGCAACAAAGATGAGGACAATAGTCTGAATAATGTAATGACTACCTCATCTCAAAAATATAGACAAACTTATTTCATATACTAATTTTTGAAATCATTTCATCACTAGTAAGACTATAAAGTCACTAAGTTACAAGGGGTTACTGAGTATGACAGAATCTGAGACAAAAGCAATACTAAGGAGAGAAGACAATAAAAGAACAGATATTTAGGTGACAGAAGATGACAATTAACTCTGCACTTTAAGTTTTGAGGATCAAACTTGATTGGAAAGCAAGAAACCAGAAGAGAGTTCCAGAAGTGAAAAGTGAGAGAGAAGAAACCAGTTACTTATGGATGCATTTAACAATTTCAGCTGTAAAATGACGAGACCTAGTTTCCAATCTAGTACTGTGCTTCAATTCATTAAGTTAAGATAACAAAAAGGAAAGATCTTCAGAAAAATTACCATTTACAAGGGGCATTAAAAAATTATCCAACCTTTGGCCATAAAAGATAATTTTGTACATTTCACAAATTTTATTTAATCACTTTCAAAATACTTCCCTTAGGAATCACAGATTTCTCTCAGTGATTCTGCCACTGAAGATAACCCCTCTGAAATGCTATGAAGCTCCATCATCACTGTTCTTAAAATTTCCTCTTGCAACTGAAATCATTTTGCTTTCAGCATGGTTTTCAGATTGGGGAAGAACCAAAAGTCACACAGTGCCAAACTGGGAGAGTAAGGATCCTGTCAAACAAGTGGTGGGTTGTTCTTGACTAGGAAAGCCTCGATTATGTGAGCAGAATGATTGGGCACACTTCACTGATACTCTCTGCCTGTAAAAATGAAATGCACTGATCTTGTGCTTATTCCCACTTTGTGCGCAATTTCCTCGATTGGTCTTCCAGGAATACTTGCATAGTTAAATATAATTTTGTAAACTTTGCAGTATGTTTAGGATTGTTGAAAGACCCAACTTGCTTTCAAGCCCAGAAAATAAGCACTCTGACATAAACTTCAATCCAAAATATATCTATAATAAGCTTCATTCATCCTTCTTTCTATTATTTCAATGATCTCAACATCTTGGACACTAAAGCAACCCCAGATTATGATTGATCCACCTTCAAATTTTACTGTTGGGATAGTATTTTTTGGCAAATATTTAGTACCCTTCTTTCTCTAGACCTTTGTCACAGCATTTTTTTTTTGTTTTTTTTTTTATCATTTCACCCCCAAGCAAGGCAGAACTGACCACTGATGTGCAGGGGTCTACATAAGAGAGTTAAAGTTTTAGACAAGAAAAGAGTGAAGCAAAGACAAACCAGCTACAGGGGGAGAAAGAGAAAAAGCAAGAGAAGGATATGAACACAGGAGTGAAGGCAGTTATGAAGGTAGAGAGAAAGAAAAAGAATAAGATACATGGGGTGATGTGGAAAGGGCTGGAGTTGAGTGGATAAGAGATGGGAATTGACTTTGCCTTTAAATTCTTGGAGGTTATAGCCATCAGGAAAGCAAGTATATGAAAGGAATTTCCACAGGTGGGAAGTGCGAGAAAAGAAGCTACTGGAGTAGAATTATCATCTGCATTTGGTTGATTTAACTGTAAAAGGGTGGGACCTTGATGCCAGTCTGGTTGCTCGAGTAAATTCTTGTGGAGGAGGCACCAGTGACCTAAGTTCTTCAGAGCAGAAGCCATGAAAAGATTTGTAGAAGAGACAGAAAGAAGCCACATCCCACTGATGAGAAAGTGGCTGGAGTCAAGCTGCCAGGTCAGGACCAAACACATTACAGATTCACCTTTGGAACCTGTCAATAACACTAAGATGAACAGCAGGGGTGCCTGACCATATATGGCAATAGTATTCCATGCATGGTTGAATGGTTCATTTGTATATGTGCCAGATAGATTCTGCCAAAATATTCAATTTTTATATGTCTGTACATTTTACCAAAATGCTTCAGGTTTGATACAATACTCGTTTGCAAAATCCAGTCAAACAAGAACATGTTTTTGTTTTTACCTTGTAGTCCCCAAAAAGATGTCATATTGTGGTGATACTGAGCAAAAGCGAGGGACTGGATGTTTGCTCTATAACGACCAGAAAGCAAATGAACAAAAGTCGTCTCTACACAGGTGTATTTGCGCAGATGTTCCGGTTAAAAAATAAAAATTAATCAAATATCAAATTTCCATTTTGCAAGCCTACGTAAATTTTATTTACTAGCCAATGGGAAACCCACAATCAAATACAAGTATGAAATTCCAAACAAGCTGTTTTGATCCAAAAAGCAGATATAAAAAGTGGATACAGACAAGACACCAACAGACAGACTGACGCAGAGACCAAGGAGAAGAATGTAATTAATATCTCCCCTTGACTTAAGTCGAGCGGCTACTACATTCGCCTCCCTTCACCTCACATCACTTCTTCACTGTCTCAAAAGTACTTACTGACCTCAGGAGCGACTATTTCAAAGACATTCCTCACATACCTTTGCTCCTCACATTCCTAAGCCTTTTATCTCTTTCAGCTCATTATTTGCCATGAACATTCTAACCTCCGTTGGACCTTTATATTCAAGTATTGCTTTAATTGTAAAACATTAATTGCTATATGTATATATATAAATGTTATTTTCAACTCAATTTGCTTTTCTTGATTTTATAATCATTTTATGACTTATAGTGGACTATCTTCCACAAGGCCAAATTCCGTTAAACTGCAATAATTATATAATTACCCTTCGCAAGAATGGAATCTTACTACAACTAGAAAAAGAATAGATAAGCAACCCATGATAATATCAATGAAATAACAAATAATTGTATTTCTTATCCCCGCTGAAGATTTTTAAGTGTAATTCCGGGATCATTTTCAACTTTATTCACTAATAACCTTGCTGTATATTCAGTTACCTTTCTAGTACAACCAGAGATTTTTTTTGGAATGAATGGAATGACATGTCTTCCCCTTGACAAACTATCATGCCAACAGAACTCAGTGGAACATTTAACTGACTAGATATCTTCCTATATGCAAGTCCATTTGTATGAAGTCAACAATATTTTTACAGAGGTCTTGATCAATTATTTTGCTTTTCCCCATTTTGTCAATGTTTAAAAAACAGTTTACAGAAAAAGAATGATGCAATACTTTTAATCATTCCTAAAAGTAATCATAAAATTAATTTGGAGCATCCTGAAAACAACCCCATTTTAATTTTAAACATTGTAGTAAAATTTAAACACTTTTATAAAAATCTGTTGTAAATACAAAAAATTTGAGTTACTATATATCAATCTTTCTTTGTGGGATACATTTTTGAAGTTTTTTAAAAAATCTGATTGTTTAATTAAATACCTAAAAATGTTCTACGAACAGTAAAAGTTTAATTGATGTGACTGTATTAAAAATACCTAAAAACATTTTTTGTAATGCATTGCAAACTTTTGTGTAGCATTTTATTGATATTCATTGAAAAAGATTTGCAGAGTGGCAAGTATTACCATCAATTGAAATTCAAAAAATCTTTGTATAAAAACCATTCTTTTTAAAAAAAGGTTTCTTCTGGTTGCTATTTCACTTTCCAGTATTGATGGGGTCTTCCCGTTTTTCTAGTATTCATAGGGATTTCTCATTTCAAGTATTGATGAGGCATTCACATTTCCAGTAGTGATTGGGGGGGTCCTCTTTTAAAGTATTGATGCTCCCCCACACAAATTAGCCAATATTTATGGAGGGAACATTCACTTTCCAATGTTGATGAGGGAAAGTTTTCACTTTCTAATATTAACAGGGGAGGCTTTCACTTTCCAGTATTGATGGGGGGGTCCTCTTTTCAAGTATTGATGACACACACACACACACACACACACACACACACACACACACACACACATTAGCCAGTATTTATGGAGGGAACTTTCATTTTAAGGTATTTTTTTAATGTTCAGTTATAATGAGAAGTTTGATTTAATCAGATTTTGATGAAAACAATTTTATTTTTATTTTTTTTGTATTTTAGAAAACCGAAGATATATTCAAAAATGTAATGCTGGTAATAATTTTTTCTTTCAAAAATATATTATGGCAATAAATTTTTTTCCTTCAAAAATGTATATTTTTCTATAAAGTTAATTTTCACATATATATTTCTATAAAAGCATATTTTGATACTTTCATAGTGCTTTGACCCCCAGTTTGGGGCTTAAGTATTTGCCTATAGCTGGGAGCCTAACAGATGCTACCACCCCCAGGTCAGAGTGGACCTGGAAACAACAGCAATTAAGCGGTGGTTCCATGCTTCTCACAACCTCCCAATCAGAGGCTTTGCTGCTGGATGCAGTTCACCGAGTGTATTGCGAGTCAAGAAAATTTCACTAGAAATAACGAGTACTGGACTGCTGTGGGATATCTGTTCTTCAATACGGCAGTGAATGTTGGACAATCTCATTAATGAGGAAGGAGAGACTTGAAACAACTAAAATCTGTTTCTACAGGATTATACTGGATATAAAGTGGGGGATCAGTTCCATATTACAATCAATATATAAACTGACCTCTCACTTTGTGGTCACAGCAGTTTCTATACATTTATATTCCTGAGATCCAAAAGCACAAGAATGCATTCCAGGAGCTAAGAAGAGTAGAACAGGACAATTTCGCTAGAAACAAAGAGGAGAGTACTGGATTGCTATGGGCCATTGTAACTGTCAGCTCTCTGCTCTTGGGTGGAGAGCACTCTTTGCTTTCGAGCAGAGAGCACTAACCCAGTTGTGGTTCCACTGAAGGGTAGAATCATGACTGGGGAACGATAGACAGCTATTTTTTGGCTGGGCTATATGGCCCAGAAAACCCACTTATGACTAACCTTGCTGCGGGATGTCTGTTCTTCAATATGGCAGTGAATGCTGGACAATCTCATTAATGAGGAAGGAGAGACTTGAAACAACTAAAATGTGTTTCTAAAGAATGCTGCAGATATCATGGACCAAGCATGAGGTTTTGGAGAGGACGGAAATAAAAATTAAACTAATAGTTAGCATCAGAAAAAGACAGCTGAAATTCTTAGGACATGTAATGAGAAAGGAGGGCTTGGAGAATCTGATATTCACTGGTCAAATAGATAGAAAGAAAGACAGAGGAAAGTAGTGCTTGACATACTTGATGGGCTTGAGCAAGTGGATACCGGAGTGGGGTTTGGGTGGGATAACAGGAGAAAGTGTATTATAGCTACTAGGGATATAGAGATGTGGAAGGCCGTGCTCGCCTACATTCTGAAAGGACACAGCACATTGAAGAAGAATTATCTACAATAATGGACCATATGCAATATGTGTGAACAATTAATCTAGAAAATTTGAAAATAAATACAACCTATCAAAATACAAATTAGAGACATGTCATAATCATTCCATTTTAAATAAATCAATAATGTTTTGCGGCAATTTTTAAACATCAACTTGAGATTCTTCTTGTTAAAAGCTTGAAGAATTTTAACCCTTACAACATAAAGGATAAAAAATAGTGAATTTCATATAGTATTTTTCTAAACTTAGCATCAGCAAAACAAATTCACATATTTGAACAAAAAAAAAAAAATTTTTCATGCTTTATTTTTCAGTTGTGCTTGCATTTGTTTTGTGACATATATAAGTATAATTAGAGAAAAAGCAAAGATTGATAAAACAGCAATGTTCACTTCAAGACAAGAATGTCCAATCAGCCATGCTATTTAACCCATACATGGGGTAAGAAAAGATAGTTTCTTAATTTTCCCAAGGGTATTTGTATGAAAGCAAATGTGTCAAATGGCATAAATTCAAACTTGGCTCATCAGTCTCATTCTCTCCAAACAGTTAACCATTACACAACTTACACATCCATTCTTTAGGGGGTAATTTTCTAATTGCCATGTACGAGGGTCATTCAATAAATAAGGTGAATTTTTTGGTATAAGAACTTTTTTTTTCAATGTAGTCTCCCAGCAGTGTCACACGCTTTTCCCATCTGTGCACAAGCTTCCGTATTCCCTCAGCATAAAAATCTTTGGACTGATGTCTCAGCCAATCACTCACAGCACTTTTGACTTCATCCTCGCTTTCAAACTTTGTGCCTCTGGTGAATGCTTTCAAGGGACCAATCAAGTGAAAGTCTGAATGGGCAAGGTCTGGGCTGTAAGGGGGATGAGGGAGTAGTTCCCAGCCCAGCTCGTTGATGGTCTGCACCGTTTGGGCTGCTGTGTGAGCTAACCTTTGAGTAGGCAAAGTCATCATCGACAATTTTGTGTGCTGTCCCAACAGATAGGCTCAAAGTCCTTGCAATGTCATTCACTGTTACCCTTCTGTCAGACTGAATGAGGTCATTGACTGATTCAATCACCTCAGGAGACCTCACTTCTGTAGCCCCCCACCCCACCCCGCAGGCCTGTCTTCATTCTTAACACTGCTTCATCCTTCTTTAAACAATTTAGCCAACTTGTACACATTTTTTTGGCTGAAACATGTGGCACCATACACTGCTGACATTCTCTTAAGAATTTCAATTGGTTTGCACCCTTCAGCAACAAAAAAACTTGATAACTGACCTCTGTTCAATCATGGAGCATGCTTCTTGGTTGGCCATCTTTGTTAATCTCCAAAACTCTCAAAGTTTTTTTTTCAATGTGCAAAAAAAAAATTAAATCCCTTTGAAAAAGAAGTAAAGGAAAAAAATTTAAAAAAACTAAGCTTCGATCTGTATTAGAAGTCCTTATACCAAAAAATTCACCTTATTTATTGAATGACCCTCGTAGTTGCAAAAGCAAAAAAAAATTATCCTCAGAATTCAGTTCCAAGTCCACATCATCATTCATTTAAATAAAATCCAATGCTTAATGATAAGATAACATGAGATTTCTCAGCACTTTTCCTAAACTGAAGGGCATATTGATATTGACAAAACAGATTATCAACGACAGTTAAGGTTTTGCAATAATTATGCTTGGTAAGAGAAATAGGAATTTTAAATTTTGTGCAATACTGGATTGGCAGATAGGTCTCATCATTCAACTGTTGAAATTGCTAGTTGCAACCATAACATTTTCTTCTCTCACACTCCTTATCTGCTGCACTCTTGTCAACTAAAATCTTCAAAATGTAAATGCAGTGTCAATCGTCATCTTCTGTCGATTTAAATCATTTTATTTTATTGTTCTCTCTGTTTCTTTCACACTCAGTAACCTTTTGTATCTTAGTGGCTTTATTACCTTGCTTAGGATGAAATGATTAAAAATGTTTCATTGAATGTTGGTCTCTATGAAAGATGATTTTCTAAGCATAGCTTAGATAAGGTTAAAAGGTTAAAAATATGGGACATCCAATGAGAATCAAACTCACGACTCAATTGTAATGATTCTAGTGAGACAAGCATCAAGCACCCAGTGAGGAATAAACTCATTATTCAGTCCTAACTGATATTGGCAAGACAAGCTTGCTAACCATTATATGACGTTGCAATCACCTATGAAAGATAAACTTCAAATGTTGGCAAGTTTTTCAGAAGAGGATTTACTATTTTATTTTCTAGTAAAATACATTTTTTAATATTATCATCCTATTTTAAATGATCTAAACTTTCTAAATTGAGTAGTAATTAGTGGGGGACCAGTTTATTACTTCATAACAATATACAACTGATCCCCCATTTTATGACCAGTAGAAGTCTTAATCATGTTTTCAACTATTATATTCAGTCAGTCAGTTAAGTGCCATACGTGATACACGCTTTGGGTGATCATGTCCCAAAAGAGACATGACTTACTGGATACAAGATTATCCAGCAGTAGGTTGCCATTGCTTTCTGCGGTAGACTGGTTGCCAGCCAATGCTATAGAACCCAATCTGTCCTATTATTTGACTCATAGCTAGAGGGGGAAGAGATGTATTATATTATTAAGTAGTAATTAGTGGGGGATCAGTTTATTACTTCATAACAATATAAAACTGATCCCCCTCTTTATGCCCAGTAGAAGCCATAATCATGTTTTCAACTATTATATTCAGTCAGTTAGTTAAGTGCCATACGTGATACATGCTTTGGGCAATCATGTCCCAAAAGAGACATTACTTACTGGACACAAGATTATCCAGCAGTAGGTTGCCATTGCTTTCTGCGGAAGACTAGTTGCCAGCCAAGGCTATAGAACCTAATTTGTCCTATTATTTAACCCATAACTGGAGGGAAGAGACAAATTAATACCTTTCACAAGGGTATTTGTGTGTAAGTGAATGCAAAGAATTCAACTGGAATTTGAGTCGATATCCACTGCATCACAACACATATTCCAATTTAATTCTTACACGATTTGAAAAGGGCAGCATTTTGTAAAAAAAACATTAATGAAACTCATCATGCAACAATCTCTGTCCTCAATATTATCTGTGAATGACAGCTGTAAAGGACAGCACTGGACGCACATCAGGGAAATTTGGAATTGAAAGAAATTGAAGAAAAGAATAAAATGGAAAGAAAAAAGATTTAAGCAATTATTTTTTCAGGCCAGAAACATTGAAATTTTATAAATATGTATCTGCATTCATGATCGATAATCTGTTTGCAAGATCTGATTTGAAAACATTTGCACAATAATCAAAATCAATATTATAAGAATACACCACCCCATAATGAGCAAAATCTTTTGTGTACGATTTAATAGGAAAAATGTAAATTTTTATTTTTCTACAAATGCCTTTTAGGTGAACATGTCATTGATGCTATTCGGCTCAGATCAATTCAGGGCAAAATTATGTGGACAATTCCTCTTCCACAAATGGTTGGGGAAAAATCATGAAGAGAACATTTACTTCTTTTTGATACTAGACAATCTTTACAAATTATCAAATAGTTACAATGTAAACAAGTGCATTTTTGCATAAACTCTATTTTATAATAATTATTGGCTAAAATTCAAACTATTTTTCAATCTTACATACATTTTTGCTTGCCTTATTTTTTTTCTTTTAAGCATAACATTGCAGACAATACATTTTTTCCCTGCCTGTAATTTTTAAAACTTTAACTCAAAACATTTACATATCCATACATTATTCTTACGGCCATATCACGTTGAATATACCAGTTCTTGCTCAATCACCGAAGTTAAGCAATGTTGAGCCTGGTCAGTACTTAGATGGGTGACCACTTGGGATTACCAGGTACTGTAAGTGTTTAGTGACGGATGTGTGTTGTGGTGCAGTGGATATCGACTCAGAAAGAGAAATCGGTGAGCTGAGTTCGAAATCCAGTTGAATACCCTGCATTCACTTAAGCACTGGTAACCTTGGGAAAGGTATTAATCCGTCCCTTTTCTCCAGTTATGGGTTAAATAACAGGGTAGGACTTGGGGACCCTGCCCTTAAAAACAAATCCCAATGAATCTTGATACTAAAAAATAAAAAAAGTATTACTAGACACAGAACTTACATAAAAACAACAATAAATTGTTGAAAGAATTACCAGTAATACTTAAATAAAAAATTTAGTTGGCAATAAATGACCTGCCGAAGTTGATATGCCATAAAAACAAAACAACCAACCAACCAACATACATTATTGCCTGCTTCATTGCTCTTCTTTAAAGGATAAACATTTAGAAAATGCATGTTCAGACTTCCTCTATTTTCTTGATTTCCATGCCAAAATATTTTGGTCTTCCATACATTATTGTCTAATTTATTATCTTCTTTTAAGGATAACATTTCAGACAATAAATTTTCAGGGTCCTTCTATTTTCAGCCTTCCTCTATTTTCTTGATTTCCATGCCAAAATATTTTGGTCTTCCATACATTATTGTCTGATTTATTGTCTTCTTTTAAGGATAACATTTCAGACAATAAATTTTCAGGGTCCTTCTATTTTCAGCCTTCCTCTATTTTCTTGATTTCCATCCCAAAATATTTTGGTCTTCCATACATTATTGTCTGATTTATTGTCTTCTTTTAAGGATAACATTTCAGAAAATAAATTTTCAGGGTCCTTCTATTTTCAGCCTTCCTCTATTTTCTTGATTTCCATCCCAAAATATTTTGGTCTTCCATACATTATTGTCTGATTTATTGTTTTCTTTTAAGGATAACATTTCAGAAAATAAATTTTCAGGGTCCTTCTATTTTCAGCCTTCCTCTATTTTCTTGATTTCCATCCCAAAATATTTTGGTCTTCCATACATTATTGTCTGATTTATTGTCTTCTTTTAAGGATAACATTTCAGAAAATAAATTTTCAGGGTCCTTCTATTTTCAGCCTTTCTCTATTTTCTTGATTTCCATGCCAAAATATTTTGGTCTTCCATACATTATTGTCTAATTTATTATCTTCTTTTAAGGATAACATTTCAGACAATAAATTTTCAGGGTCCTTCTATTTTCAGCCTTCCTCTATTTTCTCTGGATTTCCATCCCAAAATATTTTGGTCTTCCATACATTATTGTCTGATTTATTGTCTTCTTTTAAGGATAACATTTCAGACAATAAAATTTTCAGGGTCCTTCTATTTTCAGCCTTTCTCTATTTTCTTGATTTCCATCCCAAAATATTTTGGTCTTCCATACATTATTGTCTGATTTATTGTCTTCTTTTAAGGATAACATTTCAGAAAATAAATTTTCAGGGTCCTTCTATTTTCAGCCTTCCTCTATTTTCTTGATTTCCATGCCAAAATATTTTGGTCTTCCATACATTATTGTCTGATTTATTGCCTCTTTTTAAGGATAACATTTCAGAAAATAAATTTTCAGGGTCCTCTTATTTTCAGCCTTTCTCTATTTTCTGATTTCCATCCCCAAAATATTTTGGTCTTCCATACATTATTGTCTGATTTATTGTCTTCTTTTAAGGATAATACCTGAAAATAAATTTTCAGGGTCCTTCTATTTTCAGCCTTTCTCTATTTTCTTGATTTCCATGCCAAAATATTTTGGCCTTCCATATATTATTGTCTGATTTATTGTCTTCTTTTAAGGATAACATTTCAGAAAATAAATTTTCAGGTTCCTTCTATTTTCAGCCTTTCTCTATTTTCTTGATTTCCATCCCAAAATATTTTGGTCTTCCATACATTATTGTCTGATTTATTGTCTTTTAAGGAAAACTTTTCAGAAAATAAATTTTCAGGTCCTTCTATTTTCAGCCTTCCTCTATTTTCTTGATTTCCATCCCAAAATATTTTGGTCTTCCATACATTATTGTCTGATTTATTGTCTTCTTTTAAGGATAACATTTCAGACAATAAATTTTCAGAGTCCTTCTATTTTCAGCCTTCCTCTATTTTCTTGATTTCCATCCCAAAATATTTTGGTCTTCCACATTATTGTCTGATTTATTGTCTCTTTTTAAGGATAACATTTCAGAAAATAAATTTTCAGGGTCCTATTTTCAGCCTTTCTCTATTTTCTTGATTTCCATCCCAAAATATTTGTCTTCCATGTACATTATTGTCTGGATTTATTGTCTTCTTTTAAGGATACATTTCAGAAAATAAATTTTCAGGGTCCTTCTATTTTCAGCCTTCCTCTATTTTCTTGATTTCCATGCCAAAACATTTTGGTCTTCCATACACAGTTGTCTAATTTATTGTCTTCTTTTAAGGATAGCATTTCAGAAAATAAATTTTCAGGGTCCTTCTATTTTCAGCCTTTCTCTATTTTCTTGATTTCCATCCCAAAATATTTTGGTCTTCCATACATTATTGTCTGATTTATTGTCTTCTTTTAAGGATAACATTTCAGAAAATAAATTTTCAGGGTCCTCTATTTTCAGCCTTTCTCTATTTTCTTGATTTCCATGCCAAAAATATTTTGGTCTTCCATACATTATTGTCTGATTTATTGTCTTCTTTTAAGGATAACATTTCAGAAAATAAATTTTCAGGGTCCTTCATTTTCAGCCCTTCCTCTATTTTCTTGATTTCCATCCCAAAATATTTTGGTCTTCCACATTATTGTCTGATTTATTGTCTTCTTTTAAGGATAACATTTCAGACAATAAATTTTCAGGGTCCTTCTATTTTCAGCCTTCCTCTATTTTCTTGATTCTCATCCCAAAATATTTTGGTCTTCCATACATTATTGTCTGATTTATTGTCTTCTTTTAAGGATAACATTTCAGAAAGAAATTTTCAGGGTCCTTCTATTTTCAGCCTTCCTCTATTTTCTTGATTTCCATGCCAAAATATTTTGGTCTTCCATACATTATTGTCTAATTTATTGTCTTCTTTTAAGGATAACATTTCAGAAAATAAATTTTCAGGTCCTTCTATTTTCAGCCTTTCTATTTTCTTGATTTCCATCCCAAAATATTTTGGTCTTCCATGTATTATTGTCTGATTTATTGTCTTCTTTTAAGGATAACATTTCAGAAAATAAAATTTTCAGGGTCCTTCTATTTTCAGCCTTTCTCTATTTTCTTGATTTCCATGCCAAAATATTTTGGTCTTCCATACATTATTGTCTGATTTATTGTCTTCTTTTAAGGATAACATTTCAGAAAATAAATTTTCAGGGTCCTTCTATTTTCAGCCTTTCTCTATTTTCTTGATTTCCATCCCAAAATATTTTGGTCTTCCATACATTATTGTCTGATTTATTGTCTTCTTTTAAGGAAAACTTTTCAGAAAATAAATTTTCAGGGTCCTTCTATTTTCAGCCTTCCTCTATTTTCTTGATTTCCATCCCAAAATATTTTGGTCTTCCATACATTATTGTCTGATTTATTGTCTTCTTTTAAGGATAACATTTCAGAAAATAAATTTTCAGGGTCCTTCTATTTTCAGCCTTTCTCTATTTTCTTGATTTCCATCCCAAAATATTTTGGTCTTCCATACATTATTGTCTGATTTATTGTCTTCTTTTAAGGATAACATTTCAGACAATAAATTTTCAGAGTCCTTCTATTTTCAGCCTTCCTCTATTTTCTTGATTTCCATCCCAAAATATTTTGGTCTTCCATACATTATTGTCTGATTTATTGTCTTCTTTTAAGGATAAACATTCAGACAATGCATGTTCAGCCTTCCTTCCTCTCGTTTCTCAGTTTCTAAACCAAAATATTATTATACGTTCTTATTTCTATTTAAACTATTTTCTTGATTTTATTTAATTTTTATCTCATTTTTTTCTATTCCAGGTTATTCTGAGTCTGTGATGAAAGACATGATCATCAACAGGATGCATATAAACCAAAGAACATTGATAACAGACAAAGAAAAATACTTCAGAGATAGAATGAATATATCAGAGAACTCTTCCACAACGTAGATAATATGTGTGTGTAAATATTAGGTTGTCCCAAAAGTTTGTAAAAACACTTGCAAAAAATTTAATTTTTATGCAAATTGCCTTTATATATATTATTTATTATTTATATATATATATATATATATATATATATATGTACATATTTTATATGTACATATTTTTTATACATTGAATGTTATATAAATATATATATATATTTTATATATTAGTAATTATTTATATATATATATATATATTATATGTATATATTTTTATATATATTTTTTATATATTGAATGTTATAGATATATATATATATATATATAATCTTCTGCAGACAGATCTGTTTTGCTGTATCACAGCTCATCAGTATGGTTAGACATCCGATTGCTTTTTACCCAGGATTGAAACCTGATTGAATCGGTGGATATAGTTGCCCCATGCTGAAGGCCATTACCCTCCATTTTATTATGCTCACATCTATTGTTTGGTCTTCATAAACATTCAGAAAGTTTCAATGAATATCATTGAATTAACGTTTTCTACATGGATAAATTCAGTTTCTCACTTCTATTTTATTTGAAGTTTCATGACAGACATCATTTTTCCAGATTGCCACTCAGTTGTGATCTGTAGGATGATAGGCTTTTGGTGGTGCCATATAACCAACGTAATAAAGTTACTTTCTGAGTAAATCTTGAAAAAGTAAAAACTAACTTAAAAGTTTTGCTAATTGGACCAGTTTTAGTAAGAGATACTACAAATGGTGACTCCATGGATGGTGAAGGTTTTGTAGTTGGTTATATAGAAGATGGTAAGGTAGCAGTGGTTGGCAATTCTGTAGATGGTATAGTTATTGTGGTTAGATATTCCACGGATTGTAAGATCTTGGTGGCTAGAAATTCTGATGATCATTATGTCTTCATAGGTTTTCATAGTTTGCAATTCTTTCAATGGTGAGATTGTAATGGTTAGAAATTCTGAAAATGGTGACATTCTTGTAACTATTCTAAGGATTTTGAAGTCATCATGGATGGAAATTCTGAGGATGGTCAGCTTTCACTGGTTAGCATTTCTGTAGATAGGGAGAACTTTGCAGTCAGTGATTCTAAAGGCAGGGTAGTCCTCAAATTGGTAATTCTGAGAATAATGATATTCCATTGCATATTGTTTTATAAAAACTAAGAGAAAATGAAGCAACTGTTTCTCCTGTACATATTGCACACAATAAATACCCACCTTCAGAGAAAAGAATGAGATGCAACGATCAGTCTCTATATTAATGAAAAAATATTCATTTAAAACAAAAAAAATGTGCTAATTTATCGCTTTACCTGATTCCAAATGTCAACAGGAAATTTTCTTACCTGGAAAAGAAGAAAACAGCATTTATTTATTTTAACCAAATGCCAGTTTCTTTTAATTCAATCAAAGCCAAACACGGATTTCATTCACAAAAAAATCACTGGAAACAAATCATTTTTCTATTTCATTTTTTAGATGTAGGACTGTCAATACAGGGAACATAATGAGGAAAGAGGGACTAGAGAATTTGACACTCATAGGGCATATTGAAGACAAAAGAGACAGAAGAAAGCATCAAATAATCTATCTAATGAGTTTGTGTAAACAGTTGGAAAAACAGGGACTATGATAGAGAGCCAAAAGACAAACCTTCGTCAGAGCTACAAAGACAGGAAGGGACACAGCTATTTATTTCACCCCAAGCAAGCTAGTAAAGCCACTAAGATGCAAGGGATTAAGGAAGAATTAGGAAAAGAAACAATGCTAATTAGTGGGAAAAGAAAAGAGTAATCACGAGGCCAGTAGATAGCAACTGACATTGTAATTAGATTCTTGGGGATTAAAGTTAGCTGGAAAGTATGGAGCCAGAAGGAAGTTCCACAAGCAAAAAGTGCGAGAAAAGAAACTGTAACCATAGAGTTTACGGTTACATCTAGCCAACTTAACTGTAAATTGATGGGGGTCTCAACACCATTGTAGTACTGCGCTTAAATTAAAAAAGTCTAGGTACAATAGCAAAGAGCTCAACTGAAAAATTGCCATGAAGATATTTATAGAGAAGGCATATAATATTTTTATATTATAAAAAAGAAAGAAAGAGGAAAGAGAAGGACACAGAGGAAATAAAAAACAAAGAAGAAAACAACAGAGAAAAACAGAAACGAGAGGAATGAGCCAATGAGAAACAGCTCAGAGAGAATTTCTTTTTTATCCCACTTTTTTTTATTTCTCTTTTCATTTTTCTATCTTTCCTATCCTCTATACCTCGTATGAGAAATATTTTTCTAAATAGGAAGTGAAATTTCAAAAATTTTCTTTTAAAAAAACGTTTATTACCATCATTATTAACAACCTGATGAGACATTGTACTTTCAATGTCGAAACAAAATGTGATGCAGCGAAACATCTCCGTCTGCGGATGACTTTTTATGCTCTCACATCCTGATTGAGCACTCTGGAAGAATGTTAGACTTTGAAAAACAGTAGCTACTTTAGTATCTAAGCATCGCTCACTCAGTAATCAATTAAAGCACTCTAACTACTGGCACATGATACATCATACACTAAAAGTCGGCCTCCTTCTACCGAGTGCCCATATCTCAGAGGTAGAATCGCCAACTGACACCAATTCAATCAGGTTTCAATCCTGGGTAAAAAGCAATCGGATGTCTAACCATACTGATGAGCTGTGATACAGCAAAACAGATCTGTCTGCAGAAGACTATATATATATATATATATATATATATATATATATATATGTGTATATATATAACATTCAATATATAAAAAAATATATATAAAAAATATATACATATAATATATATATATATATATATATAAATAAATAACTAATATATAAAATATATATATATATATATATATAACATTCAATATATAAAAAATATGTACATATAAAATATGTACATATATATATATATATATATATATATAAATAAATAATAAATATATATATATATATATAACATATATATATATACACACGCACATATATATATATATAACATTCAATACATAAAAAAACATATAAAAAAAAAAAAATATATATATAAGTATTCAACAGTTGTTTCTCTTTTCAGCATTCCCAGAAAAGTCTACTCTACTGAGATTGATAAAGTGCCCATTTTTATATAATGAGTATATATATTTATTGGTTTGTTTTCTTCTCTTCCTCCAAAAATACCCTGTCTTGACCATATGTAGGAAGTTCAGTACAACTAAGCATACCCGACCTATCACATCAAATAGTCCAAGTGAAATCTTGATTGGTTGCTATTTTCTAGGAGAACTAATATTTTGCACGTCCTAACGCTAGTAGCAAATTTTTAGTCTGGGTGTGGGCCAAATACTGATTATATTCGTTCGGGTCGCCTATCAAAGAAGTCTGTTGTTTATTTAAACCTGAAACTTCTTGTGACATAGAGGCAACAACACTGAAGACGCACATAGATTTGGCACTTAAAGGTGTATTCTTAATAATAGTAACATTGTCACTACACACTCTGTGGCTCAGGCTGGGGTTTGAGCGAATTATTGTCATTGCTTCACAATGAGCCACCTCAGCTATCTTCAGGCAAATAATCCACTATTTCTCACAAAAATCAAGAGCCATCTTTTCGCTAAGCAGATGTTTTGATTGAAATAATAAATGGCACAATGTGTGGGATCTGTATTTGCTAAATTTTATTCTCCCTAGCAGCAAAATTTTGCTGGTCAATCATCACCGATGAGGGGGTGCAAAGCAAGTAAGAGAATTTCTCAAGCCTTTGTTTTATTCTTTTTTTCTGTCATTACCTTGCTACCTCACTAGAAAAAGTTAGAGGAAGGAACTTCTTTTATTATCTGGAAATCTTGCTTTCTTGCCTGTTTCAGATTATTTAGTTTCAAGACCAATTAAATGACTTTGCTAAATCCTATTTTTTTACCCTCTCTTTCTTGCAGGACATGTGAATGTCCACTGGCACTGTCAAATAAATTGTATTTCACAACCATAGCATAGTTCCTGCTATTCATGTCGAGGTTCTCGACAAAATCCAAAGAAGGATCTGCAATATAACCAGTTAACTTCACTCACTTTCTCACCAACATGATGGTTTTCCTCCGTCTTTTCTACAAATATTTTCATTGCAACTGATCTGATGAGGTTTTTTCTCTTGTGCCCTGACCACATGAATTTAAGTATGCTACTAGATTGGCATTTAGGTCCTACACTTTTACTATTGAAGTAGTTAAATTTAACCGTCACTTCAACTCGAACAGTTTCTTTTCTCAAAATTCTCGCATGTGAAACTCCTTTCCATTTACATTCTTCTCTGATAGCTCCAAAAAATTTAAATATAGCATCAATTACCATCTTCTGTCTCTTTGAATCCCTTCCATTTTGTATCCTTTCAGCAATACCCTCTGTATTCTGTCTTTTCCCTCACTGTAACTCCTGTGCACTAGTGACGGTTCTAGCTTGCTTGGGGTGAATTGATTAAAAAAAAGAATTTGCTGTTTATGTTTCAGATATGAAACAGGGGATTCTACTACAAAAAGGGGTCAAATAGTCAGTTAAGTGCAATAGTTTTTCAGGGCAACTGCTTTTTCTTCTGGTACCCTCTCCACAAGAATTTAAACCTGCTACTAGATTGGCATCTAGGTCCCACCCTTTTACCATTGAAATAGTTAAATTTAACTGCCACTTTTAATCCAATAGTTTCTTTTCTAACTCTTCCCTTTGATTTACTTGCTTTATCAATAGTTTCAATCTCCAAAAATTTAAATGCAACATCAATCATCATCTTCTATCTTTTTAAATCCCATTCATCTTTTATCCTTTCTTCAATATCCCCTGTACCCAGTCTTTTCTCTCACTGTAACCCCCCTGCATACTAATGGTTGTCCTGCCTTGCTTGGGGTGAAATGATTAAAAAACAACCTATGACTATTTATTAGGCAGTTTTTTTTTCTTATGCATAACTAGCAGTACAGCTCGGCGTTGCTCGGGTGTAATGAAAGTTTTAAAACTAATCCATGGTCCTGAAGCTCAGACTCTTTGGACGTTGGCATGAAAGACTAAAAATCAATAGTTATTTCCAGTTAAAGCGAAACCGTAGACTGATAGAAAAATGAATGGATGTAAGTCAAATTTTGATTTCCTGGTATCGATATCAAATAAGTTTTTTCGTCGTGAACTGAATTTTAAATAAGTCCTCTGAGTAAATGGTATCATGGCTGAGACTAAGAACTACAATTATACCTACTTAGAGCCAAACCCGAAGCAAAAACTAAAATAAAAAGGCTGAAAAAAAAAATACAGACATACAGGCAGATAAACAGACACACACAAACATCTTGCCTTTTATATATATATATATATATATATTATCAATTTTCTGCACTATTGTGAGAACTGCAACCTTGAAACTTCTGAATATTGTTTCTTATGTCTTTGTCTATGAGTGTATCAAATTTGATTAAAATCGGACCACTCCTTCTATAACCCGTTTTTTTCGATTATCGATTTTTGATAGTTATCGGAAGTACCTCAACACGAAACCTAGCTGAGAACACTCACAGACACTTATAGTACAACTGTGTAAATTTTCAAGAAAATCGGTTCAGCCGTTTTGGAGTCTATAGGTAATGAACACACACACACAAACACACACACACACACGTACACACACACACACACACACACACAATGTTCCATTTATAAATAAGTTTAGATTTAAAATTATTTTACTTTATTCTACAATGTTACAGATGCAACAGAAATATTTTTCTTTACTTTGAACATGACCCTAAAATTATAGAATTTATTTGCATCTAAGATCACAAATAAAAAGATGGGAATTTTGCAATTACATTGTACTTGAGAAATATTAAAATCTTAAATGTTTACATCCTTTTATATGTATTTTTTTTTTGACAGCAGAGATAAACTAGTAAACAAAATAAGCCAATCATGTTTTAAAACTGCAAGTCATTCCTGGCACCTGCTGATAAAATTTTCCTGGAGCCAGAAGTTGTTGACAAACAAACCCAGATATAATTATTCAAATATCATCATGGGACATTTTTTTAATCATGTCAATTAAGTTGAAATTTTGCACTTTCTCATTTCATCACAGTTTTGCTTCTCATTTTTTTTCTTTTCTCTTCAGAATCTCAGAAATACGAAAATCAGCAAGGAGGTAGAGAAATAAAAATAGTTCCAGTGAATGTTGACAAAAATGTTGGGAGAAGCAATTAACATGAAATTTCAATTATGATTGTAACCCAGGGAAACTCAGAATTGGGTGTGTCCATGGATGGATGTCAGTTTCAAAGGGGACATGAAGAAAGGGTAAAATTTGCAGAAACCATGGCATTGTTGTTTCAGCACAGTATATGTCTGAAATATTATACACATTGATCTTTCTGCTCATGCATATCCTCTGTTCACGTTTATAAATATGCACTACAATGGCTAAAACCAAACAAGTAAAACAACTGAGTGCGTGCATGCATACAAGGTATGATGGATAGATTATTGCCGTTTTATATTTTTAACTAGCAGTATAGCCCGACGTTGCTCGGGTTTAATGAAAGCTTTAAAACTAATCCATGGTCCTGGAGCTCAGACTCTTTGGACGTTGGCACTAAAGACTAAAAAGCAATAGTTGTTTCCAGTTAAAGCAAAACCGTAGACTGAAAGAAAAATGAATGGATCTAAGTCAAATTTTGATTTCCTGGTATTGATATAAAATTTTCTGCACTATTGTGAGAACTGCAACCTTGAAACTTCTGAATATCGTTTCTTATGTCTTTGTTTATGAGTGTATCAAATTTGATTAAAATCGGACCACTCCTTCTATAACCCAATTTTTTCGATTATCGATTTTTTTATATTTATCGGGGGTACCTCGACACAAAACTAAGCTAAGAACACTCATAGATGCTTAAAGTACAACTGTGTAAATTTTCAAGAAAATCAGTTCAGCCGTTTTGGAGTCTATAGGTAATGGGAACACACACACACACACACACATACACACACACAGAGACAAAATTCCATTTATAAATAAGTTTAGATTTCTCACAGGTAGGTGAGTTGTCTTTTGCCAACTGCAGAGTATAGTAGGGTCAGTTGGGTACTGTTTGTGAGAAAAAGATCACAATTCACTCTGCCAGAAATTTGGAAACAGCATACTGTACTGCTTGGCATTTGTGCCAGAATCTCCTATCAAACATTTCAGAGTTTAGGTTTCAATCTGTTGTGGAGTAAATAAAACAAAAAAACTAAGCAAGACAACTTCAATAAAGAACTCAAAGTGAGTTCTAGGACAGAGTTTCAACAGTCCACTATCAAAATAAACCTTGTCACACTCTCTACCACCCAGCAGAGAGGAACCCAGACAAGACAATATCAAAGGGCGGAGTCTTGTCTGGGGAAAAAAAGACAAGATCTCAACCCTGCCTTGTGCAATGTCTATGGGAAAATTTTAACCAAGATCAAGGGCTTGGATTTTTCAAGTTAATAATGACCTTGTGTCACATCAGGCATAAGTGGAGACATTTCTGGTAAATAACCAGAGTACTAATAGAGTGTTCATTAGAGTACCATTGGAGTCAGTTGAGACATAATATTATAACCATTAGTAATAATTTATGACAGTGGTGAGGAATCCAAACTTATTTGAATTAAGAACAAATACTTCAGACACACATAATAACTGTGATGAAGAGGAATTAAAATCACGTTAATTTTTTCTTTGATGTTTATAAAGAAAAAAAGAGATATTAAATATGGAAGAATTATTAGCACAAGTAGTAAAAATACAGCAGCAGTAATGGCAGCAACAGCAGTTGTTGAAATTCCATAAACAACAACAAAACTTCACTTAAATAATTCTGAAGAAAATAGAAAATTTTCCAATTTCTTTCAGTCTCAATATAGTGGGAAATGCCATAGCTGACTTCACATATAATGCAGATGATGAAATTACCTTTTATATTACCCTCAGTAACACTAATGAAATTTTTTTTTTTTTAATCATATCACCCCAAGCAAGGCAGTAACGCCACTGAAGTGCAGGGGGCTACATAAGAGTGAAAAGATTGGAAAAGAGAAAACCGGAAACCACATCCTAAACAGGGAACAAGGGATGAGCCTCTTCACCTGTTCAATAGACGTGGGTGGAGTGTGAACCGGCGATAGTTTAGTCTATCTACTCCAATTAAATTAACTATTCAAGACGTCTTAAATAAAGAACTCAAAGAGAGTTCTGGGACAAAAATCCAACAGTCTGCTGTTAGGTTCACAGCTGTCAACCTTATTGTCTTCAGAGAAGAACATAGCAGGTTTCAGTCTATGGACTGGAACTCAGATGAAAAAGAGTCTCTGCTTTCAGGCAAGGTTTAACTCAGTTGAGGCTCTGTCTACGGACAGAGACATGCCTGAGAAGAATAGACCGGCTTAGTGCTCAATCCCACGTAAGTGAGGACTGGGCAAATTTCGACCATTGACCTGAGTGTCCACACTCAGGTTTCTCACATAAAGATTGATCTTGTGTCATGTTCTGATTTTGTGTGGAGGACTTTAGATAAATATCCAGTTTTCCAACAGAGTTAGAAGGTCATTGGAATCAATCCAGATTTCATTAAAGCTTGCTCAAACTGATTCTTGTCTCGTTACATGCATGCCATATTTTGCCGCTAACCAACTGGAACTCACATCTTTGTGTTGGAAAAACCATTATTTACTATATTTATCTCTTATTTTTTAGTGACTTTTTTTCTGTAAATGTATTTGTGGTGAGTGGCGAGTTCGAATTCCAGTTGAATTACTTGCATTCACTTACACACAGATATCCTTGGGAAAGGTATTAATCCGTCTCTTCCCTCCAGTTATGGGTTAAATAACAGATTCTATAGCCTTGGCTGGCAACCAGTCTACTGCAGAAAGCAATGGAAACCTACTGCGGGATAATCTTCTGCCCAGTCAGTCATATCTCTTTTGAGACATGATTGCCTAAAGAGTGTATCATGTATGGCACCGAATAAGGTAGGAGTAAAGCATTTTAAAATATACCCTTTCCTCTTTACTGATAAAGTGACAGAGAAACCCCCTTCTCTCTTTCACTCAACACATACATCCTTTCTCCATTTTAATTCTTCCATATTTCTGGTAACCTAGATATAACCCAGACATAGTTTATTTGGTCAACTGACATCATGCGAAGTTTAACCAATGACTAACACTCCTGCCAAAATCAAATCAGAACATGTAGGCATTAAGTAAATATGAAAAGAACAGTTAACACTTGAATAGAATTGGTCCACAGTTTGCCCATGCTGAATGTGAGTTCACATCAACAGTTGGAGATTCAATCAACACACCAACTAGCCAAAAGAAGACTACCTCCCTGCAAACCAGAGATGTATTTAAATAATCATCATGAAAAGAATATGAATAAAAACCAAAGAATGAATTCAAGAGTACAATCCACACACTCAAACACCAAAAACATAATATAGCATTGCACAAACAGCAACCTGATACTACATTCCACTGGATATACACGTGAAAGAACAAATATACGATATTTATATAAATATACATATACACAAAAGAAAAACTTTTTATAACTTGAACAAAGCAATACATATATAATAATGAACACTCACAAGAATACCACAATGACTTATACAAGAAACATATCAAATACACAAAATACAAAAAGGACAGAAATGATAATCATTCATATATAATTAAAGTTGTAAATTTATGTAGTCAAAAATAAAATGGTGGTATAGTTAATAAAACCTGAGCATTACTCATTTATTATCTCAGCTTCGTCTATACCATACTTTTTTATTCTTCTTAAACTTTTTTTATTTTTGTTGTTAGTATAACATCTAGATCCACTTGTCTATAGATTTAATTTTGTGTATATTATATTTCAGTTTACATTTTCTTTAATTTTCTGTCTGCGTCTGTAAATTTTATTTATTTTTTCATATACACTTTTCGCTCAATCCTTTTGGTTTTCATTTTCAATCTGTTACTTGTTTTTTTATGCCCTGAAGTTAATTTTTACTTGTCTTCATCCAGCTTCAAGCTACATTCAATTTTAAGTTTTAATTTTCATTTATTTTTAATTTGTTTTTATTTTATTTTTGTGTCATGTCAGCCATTTTGTTCAATTGGTAAAATATTGATTTTTTTTTCTTTTTACATGTGCCTCATTTTTTTAATTTTTCTTTTGTTCATATTTTTTTATTTTGCTAGTTTTAATTATTTTTAAATAAGAGAAACCTTTTAGTTAATTGTGTTATTTCATTAATTTTATTCTTTTCCACGTTTTTTTTTTCACCTGTCTTTTTGTTTTCTTTCTTTTGTTTTAATTTGTATAACCTTTATGTCAAAACTCCTATTTTATGAAACCAGATTTGTTCGCTCTATTTGTTTTATTGTCTTCATTAATTTGTTTTATTCTGCATCTGTTTAAGATTTTCTGTTGTTTATTGACTGATTTAATTTTTTTTAAAGAAAATTCCCTGTAATTTGTTTAAATAAGAAAAAGAAAAAAATTAAAGTAATTTAAAATGAGCAAAAAATGGCCGATAAATGTTGGTCAATTAAAAAGACCTGTTTAAGACAAAAAAGAAAGTCCCTCTCAATAAAACTTTCAGTCAACAACGACTGTTGTAAATGTAGCCATTAACGGCCAAATAGAAAAATTAAAAGTATTGAGACCAAGAATAGTGAAAATCCAGAAAAGGTGTTGCCAACTAATTCCAGCAACAACAAAAGCAAAAGCAAAGATGAAAATGTAGTAATTGAAGACTTAACCTCTTGCTGGAAATCCCTACCGAAATGCATGATGATCATGACAGAGTTCCTGAAGAGAGCCAAGTGCTACACATATCTTCAGGAATTACAGAGGGTCGAAAAAAGAATTGTGTCAGTCTTTGTGGTCAACAAACATTTGCGTAAAATTTGTCTCTCTACAAAAGATATTGTCTTCAAATTCTTGATATTCTTGGAGTGAAACCCCAAAGATTCATAGGAGAAAAGGTATATTTCATCTGGGGCATGCTGTCACCTATGCCTGCCAACTGTGAACACACTCACAGTCAAAACATTATCACAAAAGACCTTGTCGTTGGATTAATTATGGTAACTTTTAACTGTGGACTTTTAAGAAATTGTGAAATGACACCAGAAAAAGCAAGGATGACAAAAACAGGATGAAAGCTGAGAAATTTGCCTTAATCTGACAATTTTTATTTGTGTTGTTTTACAGTTTGAAAATAACCTTTGGTTTGCTGTGGGACTGTTCTTGATTGAGAAGTGTCCACTACTTGTAGGACTGAGTCGTTGGTGCATGCAGTTAACAATGTATAGGTCACGAAATGAGGTTTGAGTTGCTTGCACTGGGTGGATAGGATTGGTCCGTCATGTGTTTGCCAAAGTCGAGTGGCATAGACTGCACTAAGTGTCAAAGAGTGGTTGGTCTGTTTGACTGGCATGCAGACTATAATAGCAGTTGGTGATTGATCCAGTAATGTTGCTTTGCTGGAGGTCACTGTCTCATTGATCTGGACTGGTCTTTGAAATCGCTGCATTAAATCAGTGCATATCTTGTGAAGATAGAATTTCCTGTCATTAAAAGGGTAGTTCTAGTGACGGTAGGAATCTTATAGAACAACCAGCCAGTAATCAACTAGAATAGAAGTTGAGTCCAACTGACCAAAAAACCACCAGGGCAAATTGGTAAGTGGTTTAAATAATAACCTGGGAGATTCCATTCTGTTACAGGTAAGTCTATCCTGTAAGCAGTGATTGGCTGATAATTTCAGTGTGTACATTGAGCTCCATAAATATTGAGCACAATATCCACCATTTGTCTTTGGGCCAAATGGGGACATGTATTCAGTTACAACCCTGTTTATTTTTGTCTGCCAACTGAACGCTAGTTGGAGACATCAGGAAGGTGAGTCTCACAATCTTGAATGTTCACCTTCCTACAGGGAGACAAAAGAAGACCACCATGTTGAAAGGTAAGTTATTTGACTTCTACAGTGACTGGAAAAAAAAAACACAAAAAGGCAGTTGCTTTTGTTCCTAAACAAAGTGGTAAATGTCAGCAGGTATGGTAGCAGGTTGGAGTATTTAGGCAGCATGATAGCAATCATTGGAGGTGTCAAGAAGTGTCAAGTCATTGAAACAGCATGACATTTTTCCGTCGCCAACACAAGCCAACTACTAACTCGTTCGTCATTAAATCGCTTCTTTTATATGCCCCTATATATGTCACAGTCATTGTGAGCCTTGTTTTCATTTTGCTGAGACATGTCGATGTATTGTAAAAACCAGAGCTTTTGAGATGAGTTGCCTGGGGTTATAATCTCATCACAAGAACTTAATATGAGGACAGGTGAAGGACCAGTATATCACTATTTTTTTTAGAGGAGATTACTTAAAATTATATATACAAACAGATAAATTGGGAAAACCAAATTTCAGATAAAAAGTTTGAGGAAGAAGTGCATTATTAAATTAGTTTTGACAAACATATACAGCCATCAATTTTTAGGTCATTCTTTGAAATTTGCCCAAAATCTTTAACTTATAGTATATATGTTCTTTCGATGACTGGTGTGTGTATACACTGCTTATATGCAACACATTAAAATTTCTCTTCTCTGATTCCATGCACCTATGGCTTAGGGGGGTATCGACTCCAACTGACACCAAATCGGTCAAGTTTCGATCACGGCCAAAAGCAAATGGATGTGTCTAGCCACACTGATAAGCTGTGATACAGCGAAACAGGCTTGTATGTGGATGACTAATATATATATATATATATATCTATATTTTAACAACCAGCATCCAACATTGCCTGATGAAGAGAATCTATCTCGAAACATAAAAATTTCTGTGTTGCAATGTACAATTAATTCATAATTATATGATTATATATATATATATATATATATATATATATATCAGCATGCTGTGTAGATATAGAAGAATCCAAAGGAGTATCCTGTACATACAGTGGTAGGATAACTCTCTAAGAGAGCTCTAAATATATATGTATATAAATACATCTAGAGCAAATATAAGAAACATTAAGGCAGACATGTTATTTCATGGTAAATCGGAAGTGTAGGCCTATTTCAGGCGACCCATTGTCAGCTTAAGTCTTTATTGTACAAAAGATTTTACAGGAATAAAATTCACAAAGACCTCAAAGAAACCTGAATAAAATTAAATCTCACTCCCTTAAATGTACACACACACACACACACACACACACACACACACACACACACACACACACACACACATATATCTATATAGTATGTCATCAAAGATTCACAAGTTACTTAGTATGACCTATAATGACATTATTGAACTTTTGGCTTTTATTGTCAGGTCAGTGTAAACATTCCTTTAATTAACACTTCTAGAGTGGAGCCAAAACGTCTGTCATCCAGATTACAGAAGCTCAGAGATTTTTAGAAACTCCTTTGGAAAAATATTATCCTATATTTTAAAAACAAACATTTGAAAGAAAGAAAAAAAATATGCATACTTCTTTCAGCCATGCACCAAAAAACAAATGATACAAGTAAGTAATTTTTTATAGAAAATCATTGAGAAAACCAGATTTGTTGTTTTTTTGTCATCTATGAGATAGAGGTTGTAATCAAACAGAAGAAAGAAACTATGAATTTAGGGACCTCCATTCAATTGCCAAAGAAAAAAAAAACAACTTATGATGTTAAAAAGGCTCAAACTTAATAAAAACAAAGTTTTATCATCAAAATGTTTATGCCATTATTAAGAGGAAAAATCAAATTTTGTTGTTTTTATTTTTTAAAGTTTTTAAAATCCTTTCTAACACATTTGAAATTTTAATTAACATTAAAATTTTGGTTTTCCATCAGCAATTCACGCTATGTTTATGTAAGGAGACTATTAAGAAAATGGAGTTGGTAGAGTAAAATAATTTTGAGGCAAATAAATTTTCCCTCACTCTTGACCGCCAGACGAGTGATTTCTTTTTCAAATCTAAAAGGCTGTTCAAGACACTATTTCTGAGAAACTGAAGTCTCCCACATTGTGATGAAACTAAGAACTAAACAGAATCTTTTGTTTTCTTGACTTCAATTTATGACAAGTTTAATAAAATGTTAGAGTTGAATTATATAATTTTATAATAATTTTATATAATTATAATTATTATATGTCAATTATATATCAACTAGCAGTATAGCCCAGCGTTGCTCGGGTGCAATGAAAACTTTAAAACTAATTCATGGTCCTGGAGCTCAGACTCAGCCTAAAAACTATTTGTGTGAAGTTTGGTGAGAATCAGATAAAAATTGTGGATTTGTATAAAGGACAAAAAGACAGATAAACAGACACACACACAAACATCTTGCCTTTTATATATATATATTATCGATTTTCTGCACTATTGTAAGAACTGCAACCTTGAAACTTCTGAATGTCGTTTCTTATGTCTTTGTCTATGAGTGTATCAAATTTGATTAAAATTGAACCACTCCTTCTATAACCAAATTTTTTCAATTATCGATTTTCATCGGGGGTATGTCGACACAAAACCTAGCTAAGAACACTTGCAGACACTTATAGTACAACTGTGTAAATTTTCAAGAAAATCGGTTCAGCCATTTTGGAGTCTATAGGTAATGGACTCACACACATAAACACACACACACAAAGTTCCATTTATAAATAAGTTTAGATCATATATCAATTATTATATATCAATTATATATCAATACATGTCATTAGTATCATTATTATCATTATCTCTCTCTCTCTCTTTCTCTCTCTCTCTCTCTCTCTCTCTATATATATATATATATATATATATCGGCTATTGCTCAACACCTAGTAGAGAATATAGCCTGTGCCAAGTCATATAAGAAATAGTGGTTCAAAATTTTACATGTAGCTGATTCCAATAATCAATTAACGATTTTGGAATCAGTCTGCATGTCTTTACGAAAGACTTCTCTTTGTCGGCAGAAAGATTTTATTAAATCGTTTTATTTGTTGGGGGATATTTTATTTTGACTATCCCTCAATAATTATTTACATGTCATTTCTCGTCTCCTCGTTATAAATACATATTTATATGTATATTTATTTTAGCATCCTCCCTTTTTTTGTTCTTATTTTCTAATTTTTCTTCTTGGCACAGTCGACATATTTGTCCGCCATTGTAAGACTTGGCTAATGCTCCACATGAGAAATCATGACCTACCCAAATAAAGACAAACTGTTAAATGAAAGAACAGAAATTATGACTAAATGCATCCACACTAAGAAATACCTAAGAAATACCTCTTAGGTTCATACAACCATGGATGAAAATGTCATAATCCGTTTGAATTTAAACAATGTGCATTCATAAATTCTCTCCCATGTGAATGTTCAAATAAAACACCGTTACGAGAGCTTTCTTAAAAAGAAAAAACTTTAAAATCAGTTATTAAAAATTGCCTGAAGATACCACTCAGGGTAGAAACCTGGGCAGTGAAATAACTCATTTAAAAATGAAAAATATTCAAAAGTTCTACAACATAATTGTATTGAACACTTTTTAATACAAATGTGTACTGGTCTAACCCTATTAGGATCAAAAACTAAGTCTTAAACAATCAATATATATAATATATATATAAAATCAGACAGATTTTAGTCAACAATACAATAATCCTCACTCATACACACAGTAAAAAGAACCTTCAGATATTGGAGGCCATCTACATAAAATCCAAACAACCCACACTTAATAAAATCACATTTAAATCTGGTCATGACACATTATATTGCGTTTGAATATATGGTTCTGTTATCATTTCGTGCTCTCACGCGGTGTGACGTCATAGAACTGCATTACAAATTTATGAACTGTGTTTGCTATTTTTGGTAACTGTTATTGTTGCTTAACAAAGTTTTATGTCAACACAAGAGAAAATTGTCGCTGATGGTGGATGTTTTTATGTTAATGTCCTTGTAGTCTCTCTGAAGATAGCTCATGTGAGCCGAAAGCTTAAAACAAACTTAATAAAAAATTCTCCAAATGTTGGAGAATTTTTGGACTTTATTTTTACCTGAAATTAAAGCCAAAATACAATGTTTAGAACGGCTCATGATTAAACATAATAGACATTCATTGTCTCTTATATTTAACAATATATGTTTAGAAAATTATCTGCTGCCTCAATACACTAAATATATATATAGATAGATGAATGTAAATAAATATATATAGTGGTGTATGAAACTCTGAGTTGTGCTTTAGACATAAGATAATATGCATATATATTAATATATAAATATATATTTTAACAAAGAAAAAAAAGGTAGATGGTAAAATCAGTTATTGAAAATCGCCTGAAGCCACCACTGATAGTAGAAACCTAGGTTGCATAATAATTTGTTTACAAATGGAAAAAATATATATATATATTTTGTTTCGACATTTCTTGTGTCTTGTCAAGTGATGTGGTTTATTTCAAACTGAAGGGTTTTGAAAGGTTAAAAACAAGCAAAACCCCTTTAATCAGTGGGGCATTGTCGTATGTACAATGTGGACCAATCAGAGTAAAGCAACTTCTAATTTGGAGAATATGTGAGCAGACTTAAAAATAATTTTTGGGGGCATTAGTATTAATATTTGATTAAGTTGAGATCAGCATAATTAATTAACTATAAGATCTACTTTATTATTGTTGCAAAATTAAAAAAAAAAGATTTTTCTAAGTTTAACAATTTATTAGATTTAGAAAGTTATTCATAAATTAAACGACGAAGAGAAAGAACACACACATAAATAAACCTACAAACATTCACACATGGACAAATAGACAAGTATATTCACACATATATATATATATATATATATCAGATCATATTAAGAAAATCTGGGTTTTTAATTCAATCTTAGATCATTTTATTTTTTAAAGATTGTACACATTTTTTCAGATGTGTTTTACAACAAAGTATTTATTTTAGAGCAACTTGTTTAATTAAAATGATATCTCGACTGAGTCTGACAAAAAATGCATACACACTACAGGAAAGCAAAAAGTAGTTTTATCAAACTGTAATGTCACTGTTGACTGCAGCACAATATTTTTCTTTACAGTTGCCATCCCTTAGACAAGAAATTGAAATTGCATGAAATCTCACAGAAATAATTTTAAATCAGCCATACAAGGAGGGGGTAATGGATATCAAATCAAAATGAGAAATTCAGTCGGGATAGTTCCATTTATTTATGCACAGGTACTTTTGGAAAGTCATTAATCCATCTATTCTCCATAACTATGGGTTAAATAGCAGAACTGAAAAAAAAACACTCAAAGAATTTGCAGAAAAAAAATTCTTAAAATCCTAAATATGTTTTGTCTTTAAATCTAAACTTATTTATAAATGGAACTTTGTCTGTGTGTATGTGTGTGTGTGTGTGTGTGTGTCCATTATCTATAGACTCTGAAATGGCTGAACCGATTTTCTTGAAAATTTACACAGTTGTACTATAAGCATCTGCGAGTGTTCTTAGCTACGTTTTGTGTCAAAGTACCCCCAATAAATATGGAAAATCGATAATCAAAAAAATCGGGTTATAGAAGGAGTTGTCTGATTTTAATCAAATTTGATACACTCATAGACAAAGACATTAGAAACAATATTCAGAAGTTTCAAGGTTGCAGTTCTTACAATAGTGCAGAAAATTGATAATATATATATAGAAAAGGCAAGATGTTTGTGTGTGTGTCTGTTTATCTGCCTGTATGTCTGTATTTTTTTCAGCCCTTTTATTTTAGTTTTTGCATCAGGTTTGGCTCTAAGTAGGTATAATTGTAGTTCTTAGTCTCAGCCATGATACCATTTACTCAGAGGACTTATTTAGCCTTCAAAATTCAGTTTACGATGAAAAAACTTATTTGATATCGATACCAGGAAATCAAAATTTGACTTACATCCATTCATTTTTCTTTCAGTCTACAGTTTCGCTTTAACTGGAAATAACTATTGCTTTTTAGTCTTTCATGCCAACATCCAAAAAGTCTGAGCTCCAGGACCATGGATTAGTTTTAAAGCTTTCATTACACCCGAGCAACGCCGGGCTATACTGCTAGTAGCCCATATTGATAAACCGTAAAAAGTTAGTCAAGATTAATCATTGATTAAAATATGCACGTATACATCCAAATGTATATGAACAGAATGAATGAAATTGAAAATTTTATCTCTTTTGAAGGCTTTTTTATTTTGACTGGTAACAACCCTTGAGTAACAGCAAACATGTCTAAGCCAAATGTGTGATTCTTTGAAGTCATTTTCATAATACGTCCTGTATTTAAACAGTGCGGCATAATGGATATTGGCTCAAAATGAGAAATCAGAGAACCGAGTTCAAATTCCTGTTAAATTCATTGCATTGACTTACATGAAATACTTTTCAGAAAGGTATGAATCCATCTCTTCTCCCTCCAGCTATGGGTTGAATAGCAGGACAGATTAGGTTCCTTAGCCTTGGTTGGCAACCAGTCTACCGCAAAAAGAAATGACAACCTACTGCAGGAAAATCTTCTGTCTTGTCAGTCATGGATCGAAAAAGACATGATTGCCTAAGTCTGTATTACATGCGGCAATTAACTGACCGATGTTTTCTAGTAAACATCATATTTTAAATGGGCAAACAATTCCAAAGTAAAATTTGTCTTGGAGAGTAATGGGTACTGAACTAGTTTATAAAAATTTTGTGATAAGAAGGAAGTTAAATTTTATCCTGTTCTATCAGGTCTGTCTTCAATGTAATGGTCAATAAGAACGGAAAATAATCATTTTGTCAAATATCCTAAGCCAAGCCTATCAGTCGTCCAAGTAATACCGGCTGAAATTGAATGTATAAAGAAAATCTAATATTAGTGACAGTCAGTTTAACAAGGCCAGATGGTCATTCAGCACAAATGATCTCAAATTGACAGGACTTTAAAGGGAATCGATTGCTATTTAAGAAGGAGATTAAGTTAATCTGAAGCAGTTAATCTCTAGCCTGGCTTTGAAAGAGAAAATTTACCATGTTGAAAAGGAGCTGGAGAAAAGCCTTGGTTAGATTAACATCTTTCTGTTTTCTTGCATAGATTCATGATTCATCTTTCTTATATATATACACACACACATATATATATCAGGTGCAATGGATAAATTGTCATCTAAATTACACAAAAATTAAAATAACATTGACGTCTTATTTTAACAGATATATTTACCAAAATTACACAAAAATATTTTATCAATCTGCACTAACTCTACCCAAGAAAACCAGACCAGCAGAATATCATACTGCTACCAAAGAGCCGACTGGGACTCGTTCAGGGACTTCCTCTGCGACGTCCCCTGAAACAACGTCTTTGATCTTCCTGTCGAAGACTGTGCCTCCGAAGTCTCCTCTTGGGTTAAGGCTGGCATCGATGCTTTTATCCCTGCCAGAAAATTTCAACTAAAACCAAATTCGTCCCCCTGGTTCTCACCCGCTTGCTCGGCCGCTATTGCCCACCGGAACCATTTCTTCCAGCTCTATCGAAGCTGCTCGTCGAACCAAAACAGGCGCCTTTTCACCTCAGCACGGAACAAGTGTAAAAAAGTACTGAACGAAGCCAAGAGGGCGTTTGCTACCAGAATTAGGCAACGCATAGCATCCTCTAAGTTTGGCTCCAAAGATTACTGGCGTCTCTGCAAAAGCATGCTCAGCAGGAACAAGACTTCAATACCCCCACTAATCAATGAATTTGAAGTTCTCACCTCCCCAGCCGACAAGGCTGAATGCTTTGCCCGTAGATTCTCAACCAATTCGACACTGGACTCGTTAGGAATACCTACACCAGACTTCCCACCCAGAACTAAGGCTCAACTAAATAACGTCCACATTACACCTTCACTGGTCGCCAAGATAATTGCGCAACTTGACCCACACAAAGCGAGCGGCGGTGACGGAATCCCAGTCATAGTACTGAAGAAATGTGCCCCAGAACTCTCCACTGTCCTCTCTAAACTCTATAACCTCTGCCTATCTGCTTCCTGCTTTCCTGCCTGTTGGAAGTTCTCCTGCATAGTTCCTATATTTAAGAATTCTGGCAAACCCTCAGACCCCGCCAATTACCGTCCTATTAGTCTCCTTCCAATCTTTGGCAAAGTTTTCGAAGCCATTATCAACGCCGAGGTGATTCAGCATCTTATGGCCAACAGGCTTCTCTCTGACAAACAGTATGGGTTTCGCTTCACCAGGTCTACTGCTGATATGCTAACGACCATTACCGAGTACATATACCAGGCACTCGACAAGAATGGTGAAGCCCGAACCGTTGCCTTGGATATCTCCAAAACATTCGACAGGGTCTGGCATGCTGGCCTCTTGTGCAAACTGTGGAGCTATGGGATAACTGGACATCTGTTTGACCTCATCCAGTCTTTCCTCTCTAACCACACATTGAAGGTGGTATTAAATGGGCATGCCTCCCAAAATTACCAGACGAATGTGGGCGTCCCTCAAGGTTCTATCCTAGGTCCCACGCTCTTTCTGATCTACATTAATGATCTCCCCGACACCATTAGATCCCAAGTTGGCATGTATGCCAATGACACAACAATCTACTCCCGCATCGATCAGAAACCAGGTCTGGACGACAAAGTGAACCTCGCTGCCGTACTTGAAAGGGACCTCCAATCCGTAGTGGCCTGGGGTAGGAAATGGTTGGTAAATTTCAATGCCTCTAAAACAAAGCTGTTATCTACTAATCACCATAGACAATCACATCTACCTCCCATTAGCATGGGACAGGCTAGCCTCCCAGAGAGTAAAATACTACGCCTCCTTGGCCTTACACTCTCGGCGGACCTCAAATAGAATGACTATATTGAATCCATTGCCAAATCTGCTGCTATGAAAGTGGGCTCCCTGTGCAGGGCCCGGAAATTTTTCCCACCTGAATCTATTCTGCACATATACAAATCTACCATCCGCCTGTGTATTGAATATTGCTGCCATATCTGGTCGGGTGCCCCTGCTGCTCTCCTTGGGCTTCTTGACAAAATACAAAGTAGGATCTGTAACGTGGTTGATACTGACTTGGCAGACCGGCTGCAGCCACTCTCTCACCGGCGTGATGTGGCTTCCCTGTGCCTCTTCTACAAGTACTTTCATGGCTTCTGCTCCGATGAGCTTAGATCACTGGTGCCGCCTAAGCACGAATTTACATGAGATACTAGATTAGCTACTAGGTCCCACCCTTTTACAGTTGAACAAATAAGATGTAACCGTAAATTCTACTCCAACAGCTTCTTTTCTCGCGCTTCCCGCCTGTGGAACTCCCTTCCACAAGTCTGCTTTCCCGACAGTTACAATCTCCAGGTGTTTAAATGTAGGGTCAATAGACACCTCCTATCACACTAACTCCCAACTATTCTCACAACACTCTCATCTACCCAACCCTCATTCTCGGTGTCCTTACCCGCCTATCACCCACCCTCTGTCATTTCCTATATTTAATCAGCCTTTCTCCACTCTATGTAGCCCCCTGCACAGTAGTGGCAGTGACATGCCTTGCTCGGGGTGAAACGCTTATAAAAAAAAAAAAATTTTTAAAAAATACTAAAGAGTAAATTTATTCAATAAAATCACCATTGGCTTAAACCATGCAGTACTGATTCCTACGTCCTCAATGTCTATATCTATAAATGCTTTGCAGGGTGGATGGATAAATTGTCATCTAAATTGGATTTAACCATGGCCTCCAGACAAATTTGAAATCTTCTTCGTCTCTTCTGGAAGGTCTCCTTGTTTAAGTTAAGGAATGATGCCATAATCCTTGCCTTCAGTTCATCATTGGTGTTCCAAGAAGTTTTCAACTGTGCCTCACACAGAAAGCAAAACGGTTGCAGTGTGGAGAGTTAGGTAGTTAGAAACAAAATATATATATACATGTTTGTTTTATTTGTTTTTGTGGCTTAACGACCTATCAATCCTTATAGGATCATTTTAAGGTCATAACCAGTGATTTTGGGGTAAGATTATTTTATTTTTACAACGTTTTTCTTTTCACAATTCATTGGGATTTGTTTTTTAAAGCAGGGTCCCCAAGTCCTACCCTTGTTATTTAGCCCATAACTGGAGGGAATGGACGGATTAATACCTTTCCCAAGGGTACCAGTGCTTAAGTGAATGCAGGGTATTCAACTGGAATTCGAACTCGGCTCACCAATTTCTCTTTCCGAGCTGATATCCACTGCACCACAATGCACATCCGTCACTATACGCTTACAGCACCTGGTATTCCCAAGCAGTCACCCATCTAAGTACTAACCAGGCTCAACATTGCTTAACTTCGGTGATCGAGCGAGAACCGGTGTATTCAACGTGATAGGCCGTAAGCCTTATATATACATATAAATAGATATTGATTGTTTAATTACTTAGTTTATGATCATAATAAAATTAGACCAGTGCACATAACATTATAATTTCTTGTAATTTTAAAAATTGCATGTTCAAAATTCTCTGCCACGTGAGTGTTAAAAAAAAAACACTGTTACATGAGCATTCTTAAAAAAGAAAACAAAGGGTCAACGGTAAAATCAGTTATTGAAAATCGCCTGAAGACACCACTCATAGTAGAAACCTAGGTTGTCTAATAACTCATTTACAAATGGAAAATATATATATATATATATATATATATATATATACCATGTATATGGGAAGTGATGGATAACTATCATCTAAATTATGCAGTCTGGCGAGTTATGTGACAAGATGTAAGGTCTAAGAAATTGTCAGACAGCCATGATGTGCACTCCTGTTTGTGTAGCATTGTGTAAAATCCTGTCACCAAACCAGCAGCCACCCTCTTGACCCAAGGCAGAATTACCTCATCAAGACACTTGATGTAGACCTCTGTGTTGAGTCTGAGGCCCTGTGGGAAGATGAACTGAGGTATAATGTCACCATCACTAGTGATAACTAAAAACACCTTCATAATCAGCATTAGATTCATTGAACTCTTTTCGAATCCTAGGCACTGTGCCAGACTGACACCCAAATAATCTGAAATGTATATATTGTAGATTCCAGTGCAAATACTAAGCATTACAGCATGCTGTTTCCAAATTTTGGGCAGAATAAATTTTATCATGGTGCTCTTTTTCTCACAGAGGGTGTCCAACTGACCCAACTATGCAGACGACAAAATATACATATATATATGAGGAGCAATAGATAATTGTCTTCTAAATTATTCTGTGCAGTCAACAAAATCAAAAACAAGCAAGCACATATGCAAATTTAAAAATATAAAACAGCGACAATTTATTAATCGCACAGTATGTATGTGTGTGTGTGTGTGTGTGTATATAGCTCAAAGATAGAATCACTGACTGATGCCAATTCAGTCAGGTTTTAACCTTGGCTAGAAGCAATCGGATATCTAACCGTATTGATGAGCTGTGATACGGTCAAACAGATCTGTTTGCGGATGACTCTAATATATATATATATACTGGTGTGTGTATACACCGCATAAATATAACACTCTAAAATTTCTCCTCACTCATTTCATGCGTCCATGGCTTAGGGAGTAAGGACTCTAACTGACACCAAATCAGTCGAGTTTAAAATCCCTACTGGAAGCAAATGGATGTCTAACCACACTGATGAGCTGTGATACAGCGAAACAGACTTGTATGTGGATGATTAATATATATATATATATAGTACTGTGCAAAAGTATTAGAACAAGGACTATTTTATCTTTTATGAGGCATATTGACAGAAAATAAACAACTTAATTAAAGTAATTTTTTTCGATTTACTCAAAAAATGCTTTAACAAGAAAAAAATACTTTAATAATTTAATATTTAGTATAATAGCCTTTTGCTTTGATCACAGCCTTCATTTTGTCAGGCATTGACATCACAAACTTCTTCAATGTATCTAATGGTATCTCCTGCCAAGCAGCTTATATTTGTTCTCAAAGTGTGTCTTGCAAAGTAACATTAGATTTATCTATTTTTTTATCCAAAATATCCTATAAAATTCTGAAGCCTTCCTTCCTCTTCCTGTTTAGTTAAATAATTTTTACAAAGGTTTGGCTTTTCACCCTGTATTTGAATTTCAGTGAGGTTTTTAGGAAAATCACCCCTGTCCTAATACTTTTGCACACTACTGGTAGTGTGCAAAAGTGTTAGGACAGGGGTGGGTTGAAACTTTATTTTGATGCCTCATAAAAGATAAAATAGTTCTTGTCTTAATACTTTTGCTCAGTACTATGTATATATATATATATATTCCTCTTTCTTATTTCTTTCTATCTTGCAAGATATTTCACTATTTAATCCCCAGACTTACTCTCAATTTCATTACCCTAAGTCAATCTTAGAGCTGGAAGCAACTTGCTAATTTTCTGATTCAACCTTGTAGTCAGCTATTTTCACTTCTGCCTTTGAGAAAGGTAGCCACATCAAAAGAAAATGTCGACTGTGCAATTATCTCTCTTTTCAGTTCAACTCTATTATCATGAAATCTTTACACACGTGTTACTTATTCATTACTTAATGACGAACAAATGTTAATCTTTAAACTGCTGGTTCAGTGAAGCTAACATATAAAAGAAGCTATTGACTAATTCCTTGGCCTTTTATCGCATCTGCAATGGAACGCTTAAGATAATTAGCTGAGTTTTTAATGAGGTAGTTACTAAAATGCTTCCAGGTGTGCTCTTTTATTAATCCAGGTGCCATTTCTGAAATTCAAACGAGACACAATGAATATATATTCGCTTGGATGGATTTGGTGTCTATGCTTGCAAAAAACTCCTGGTGGCAAGGGAACAGTCTCTCGTGTGTGGAACACCCTTCTGATTTCTTCTTTCCCTGCCACCTCCAGATATCCTCCCATGAGTCGTTAGAGTTGTAGGGACACCACATGTACTGCAACCGCAGTACGTGTGGTATTTCTTTAGGCACAACTGCCTGACAGAGACCAACCCTTTCCAGGCTGCTTTAGAATTCAGCTCCCATTAGCATGGAACAGGCTTGCCTCCCTGAGAGTAAAACACTATGCCTGCTTGGCCTAACACTCTCAGTGGACCTCAAGTGGAATGACTATATTGAATCCATTGCTAAATCCGCTGCTATGAAAGTCGGTTCTCTGTGCAGGGCCCGGAAGTTTTTCCCATCTGAATCCATTATGCACATATATAAATCTACCATCCGCCTGTGTTTTGAATACTGCTTCCACATCTGGTCGGGTGTGCCTGCTATTCTCCTCGGGGTTCTTGACAAATACAACAGAGAATCTGTAATGTGATCAATACCAACTTGGCTGACTGCCTGCAGTCATTCTCTCACCGGCGTGATGTGGATTCCCTGTGCCTCTTCTATAAATACTTTCACGGCTTCTGCTCTGATGAACTTAGATCACTGGTGCCCCCTAGGTACAAATTTGCACGAGATACTAGATTAGCAACTAGGTCCCACACTTTTACAGTGAAACCAATAAAATGTAACCGCAATTTCTACTCCAACAGCTTCTTTTCTCGCACTTCCCACCTGTGGAATTCTCTTCCGCATACTTGCTTCCCTGACAGCTACAATCTCCAGGAGTTTAAATGTAAGGTCAATAGACACCTCCTAACACACTAACTCGCACCCATTCTCTCAAACACTCTTCCTATGTATCTCCTTACTCGTCTATCACCCTCCTTCTGACATTTCCTATATCCAACTGATCTCAGCACCTTCCCCTATGTAACCCCCTGTGCTATAGTGGCAGTGGAATGCCTTGCTTGGGGTGAAATGATTAAAAAAAAAAATTCCTGACTACAACAGTGCTGAAAAAATAACTTAGAGAGTTGAGTTAAAGGGAGATAATTAAGATATTCAGAAGTGGCATGGCTCATGGAATGAGAACAGTATAGCCCAGTGATTAAATAATGGGTTCAGTTTGAAATTCTAATCACCTGAAGAAGGCTGTAGTGTACATTGGCCGAAACATCGTGAATATGTTAATTAAGATGAGGACAACAGAATACTCATCTCAGAAGTATGGACAAATAAACTATTATTATTTTTTTAGAGAATTGTTATCAAACCCTAGAATTAAGAAAGTAAAATGGGAGAGAATGAAATATTTTTCCCTTTGCTCTTTTTCTTTTATTTTTTAATTATTTTAGCTCAAATAGAGAATAGGTTAATAAATTTTTATAATTATTTAATTTTTAGTGTCTAAAAAAATCATTTTTTCTTCTATCCAATTTTATAATTTTGGTGCTCAGACTAATATAATGTTTGTTCTTTTTATTTGTCATGTCCCTTCAAAAAGTAGGCGATCGTGTCTCTCCACATCTTCCTGTCTCTTGATTTCTTTTGTCTTGTTATTTCTCCCAAACCCTGCTCTGCCATTCATTTGTTTAAGCCAATCAAATATGTCATGTGCTGTTTTCCCTTGTCCCCCTATCTCCCCTATGAGTATCAGATTCTCCAAGCCCTCCTTCCTCATTATGTCCTAGAAACTTCAGCCGTCTTTTTGTGATGTTAAATATAAGTTCCTTTTTTCGTTTTCATTCTTTTCATAACCTTGTTGTTGCTTGCATGTTCAATCCATGGTCTCCTCAGCATCCTTCTGTAGAACTACATTTCTGTTGCTTTGAGTCATTCCTTCATCTTTGAGGAGATTGTCCAGCATTCACTGCTATGTAGGAGGGCAGATATCATGTAAAAGTCCAGTACTCTTTTCTTTATTTCCAAGGAAATTTTCCTTTCTCTCAGTAGTCTACTTAGCTTTTGGAATTGAGCCTTAAACTCACACTAGACCTCAAGTGGGACTCATATATACGATCAATCGATAAAGATGCTGGAAAAATGGTTGGTTCCTGTTGTTTGTTTGACTTTTATTTAACAACATATCAACCTCTGTGGGTTATTTAATGCCAAAAAGGTGTGGCTTGTAAGGTATTTTTTAATGTTCAGTTATAATAAGAAGGTTGATTTAGTCAGATTTTAATGAAAATTTTTTGTTTTTATTTTTTTATTTTAGAAAACTGAAAATGTCTTCTAGTTTTGTAATCAAAAATGTTTTGCTGAGTATAATTTTTTTTTATTCAAAAATGTATTGTTGGTAATATTTTTCCTTCAAAAATGTATATTTCTCTTCTTCTTTGATGTGCCATATCCCTTTAAACATTAGCGATTACAGCTCTCCACAATTTCCTGTCCTTTGTGTTTCTTAACAAATTTTATCTTTTTTTGTCTTTTTGTTACCTAAGCCCTGTGCTGCCATTTTATTTACTCTAGCTCATTAGGTCATGAGTCGTTTTCCTCCATCCCATTTTTTTGCCTTCAATCAGTCCTGTGAGCATCATATTTTCCAACTCTTCTTTTCTCATCATTCTTTCCTTCGTGGTGTTAAGTATAAGTTTCCATTTCATTTTCAATTTTCTTTAAAACTTCTCCATCACTCACATATTTGGTCCATGGTATTCTCAGCAAAAATCTTTAAACCAGAAAAGATAATCTTTTTATATGTAAAGGAAAAAATTCTCATGGAATAATCTTTGCTTTATTTGGTTTTCTAATCAATTTGTCTTAAGTTAATTTTTTTTTTTAATCATTTTACCCCGAGCAAGGCAGAAACGCCACTGATGTGCAGGTGATTACATAAATGTAAAAAGATTAATTAGAAAAGAGTAAGGAGTACAAACTAGTTAGAAAGGAGCAATAGAAAGCTGAGAATGCAGGTGCGATGACAGATACATAGGTGAAGAGAAAGGGAAGGTTATACGGGGGTGGGGAGAGAGCTAGAGTCCAGTGGTTAGTAGATGAGTATTGACTTATTGGATGTACATCTTGATAGGTCATATGTTCAATCATCTGAGCTGACCTAACTATATCCAAGAGTTACTGCCCTTCCAGCAAAATAACTGAATAAAGATTTTTGTACTACAGAAAAAAGTCAACTATTTTTTCCGATAATTAAATATAGATTTTTCTAAATATTATTTCTAACATAAATAACAATCGATATAACTGTCATTTTTTTTATTTCATGAGTAAATATTTTGTCATTCTCTGGGGAAGCTTGCTCAAAATAAGTTCCTATCGACCAAAATTTTGCTTGCATCCTAAGGCAAAATCTTGTCTCTGTCTAAAATCAAAATAAAAACATCTGAAAAGTTAGCATTCTCGGAATTTGACATATTCTACCGCATATTTTTCACTTCTCCTGTTCTCTCGAGTTTAAAAGAAAATTATAAATTTAGAAATTAGCTTAGTTCGGCAGAAGGCAAAGATCGACAACACCCATGAGAAACAAACTCACCTCACTGGCTAATGACATGCCAGACTAACTTCTTATCCGTCACTTCAAGGGAACTACTTTATAAATAATTCATAGCAACACTAAACTAATTCACACTGCATCAGGAATAGAGCTGTTTTGAGAGGAAAATGAATTATCAGCATCTACTGCAAAAACTACAATTGGAAAATCAACATTCTGACTCCATGATGAATTTATTTGAAGGATTTCTACAATCCAAAGAAATTCACTTCAATTATTTTATTTTTGTCAAGGGGCAACTACTTTAATATGAGACTAATGCAGAACCTTTCAGCCTTACCAATAGAAATCTCTATAACAAAAAAAACTACTGAGATTCAGTTATATATATATACATATATATATATATATATATTAAATGATTTCTTTGAACATTATTTTTGATCGATACTTGTATTTAAGTAGATATTCTGTTTTTAAAAAAACAATATTATATATTTATCTCTACCGGCCTGATTATTTACGGTAAATTTTTATGACTTAAATACGAGTATCAATCAAAAATAATGTTCAAACAAATCATTTCAAATTGTCGATTGCTTATAACCAAGTTTCGTTAATCTTAGTTAATTTGCGTAATATATATATATATATATATATATATATATATATGAAATGATTTGTTTGAACATTATTTTTGATCAATACTCGTATTTAAGTAGATATTCTGTTTTTAATTAAACAATATCATATATTTATATCTACCGGCCTGATTATTTACGATAAATTTTTATTATGAAAATGTACATCATTCGGCAGGATTCAACTTGCAACCCCTATCCCCATAGGGAAAGCTACCATACGATCTGGCATGTCTTAGACCTCTCAACTCTGAATGACCATCAGTTTAAACAAGGTTTTAATCAAACCTATATAACACAATTTTCTATTCGTTGCAATTACCATATATATGTGGTTAAGGGTCGCAGGTTCAAATCCTGCCGAATGACACACATTTTCATAATAAAAATTTATTGTAAATAATTAGGCCGGTATATATAAATATATAATACTGTTTAATTAAAAACAGACTATCTACTTAAATACGAGTATCGATAAAAAATAATGTTCAAACAAATCATTTCAAATTGTCTGTTGTTTATAACCAAGTTTCGTTAATCTTCATTAATTTCTGTAATATATATATATATATATATATATATATATACTGTATATACTGTATTTGGCAATAATCTTTCTCTAATACATGTTTCATTAAAATGACTGATAAAGTGCTTCTGTTGAGTTTTTATTATATTTTTCTTGTATGTCATACCCTAGCTTGCCTGTGCCTTTTCTATAAATAATGTCATGATAACTGTTCAGATGAGCTTTCCTCTTTGCTACCTAGACTTTATAAATTTAAGTGGCTCAGAATTTAGACAACAGAGGGCTGAGTTCCAATTCTAACCATATTTATTATATTTCCCTTTCATGCAAATACTCTTGAGAAAGTTACAAATCTACATCTTCTCTATTTAACTACAGGTTAACTGCTAAGACTTTTATCAGTAAATCATTATTATACCCACAAATTTCTGACTATCTAAAAATATTTTCTTACTAAATAACCTGTAAAAGGTTGATAAGTCATAAAAAAAATGAACCAGTCAATTAATTTATGAATTTAAATGCAGTCCCAAAATGCCAAATATTTTCTATTTGGGAAAACCTGGATTTCACATGTCATTGTGAATTTTTTTTTTTTTTTTTGTAAAAGTGAAGAAGAGAGTTGATTTTAATTAATTTCTTATCCTCTACAGATCTATTCAACTTGTACATCAAGAATATCTTAAGGACCCTAGATGACACGCCAGGATTTGTTATTGGAGGCCACAACTTGAACAACATAAGGTATGCAGATGATACAGACATGGAAAGAAAACTACAAGATGTCCTACAGAAGGTATCATTGGAGAGTGACAAAAAAGAACTACAAATAAACTTTAAGAAAACTGAATGAATGGTCATCAGCAAAAGGTGCAACCCAAAATGCCAAATACAAGTGGGGGATACCAGAATCAAACAAGTACAAAAATTTAAATACCTAGGAAGTGTTCTAACCAAAGACGGAAAGTGTGACACAGGGATCTGAAGGTGAATTGGCATGGCAAAGGACGCATTCTAGAAGCTGAGTAAAGTACTAACACAGGTAAATTTCACTAGAAACAAAGAAAAGAGTGTTGGACTGCTATGTGATGTCAGTTCTTCAACCCGGCAATGAAACTTGAAGCAGCGGAAATGTGGTTCTATAGAAGGATGCTGTGGATATCGTGGACTGAGCCTGCAAGCAATGATGAGGTGTTGGAAAGAATGGCAACAAAAAGGAAATTAATACTAAGCATCAGGAAGAGACAACTGAAGTTCCTGGGACACGCAATAAGGAAGGAGAGCTTGGAGCTTGGAGAACCTGATACTGACTGGCCAGATAGAAGGAAAAAGAGACAGAGGAAGGCAGCGGATTAACATATTTGCAGGGCCAGATCAGGTGGATAACGAAACGAGAGTTGCGGGGTGTAACAGGAGCAAACATACTAAGAGCCACAAGGGATAGGGAGACGTGGAGAACCATGATCGCCTACGTCTTGAAGGGACAGGGCACATTGAAGAAGAAGAAGAACTAGATTGGCTGCAAGGTCTCATCATACAGTTGAATTGCTAGATGTAACCGTAAGTTCTATGCTTACAGTTTGTTTTCTCACTTGTTGGACTCTCTTCTGGCTTCTTGCTTTCTACTTTGATCTCTAAACATTTAAATGCAATGCCAGTCATTATCTTCTGTCTTCTTCATTCCTGTTCTTTTATTGTTCTCTCTCTTTAATTATATTTTCTTCTTCTCATATTATTATAAGTCCTATGCTAACAATTTCTTCTCTTGCTTGTGGAACTCTCTTCTGGCTTCTTGTTTTCCAGTCAAGTTTCAGTTTTACAAATTTAAATGCAATATTGTTGTATACCTACCTGTATGCAGAAATGGAATGTTCTTATCTTCTTAAATACATGGACACTATTGAAATAAATTGTAGTAGAGTAGAGTGATTATACTGACTAGCAGTTCACTAGCAACATATCTACTTCATGCAGTGTGCAAGTCTTGTACTTGTTGATATACTATTATTCCCAACCTCTGTTTTGGTGATTACTCATGTAGTAACCTTTTAGGTTTACAACAATATGCAAAAGATCACAAAAGAAAGATTATACATCGATCATTTGAAAATATCTATATCGATGATACAACGGTATATCGGTGCATCCAATGATGAGATTCTATCTGTTCGCACAAAGTAATTCTTAAAATTAAAAAGCTTAGCAAACCAGTTGTTGGATTATATGAAAATAATCTTATATATTAATAGCTGATAATAGCTAAAAATAGAATTAATGCCATTGCTGTAAATTCTGCAGAGGCTGAAAGAGCGTTTTCTTTTATGAATATCTGACAAAAGAAATAATCTTGAAGTTAAAAATGTGACAAGGCATCTATTCAAGCATATGTAACCACTAAAATATAATGTTGTATACCTACCTGTATACAGGAATGGAATGTTCCTACTCTCTTAAATATGTAAACATTATTGGATTAAATGGTAGTAGAGTAAAGCAATTATACTGACTAGCAGTTCACTGGCAGCATATCTACTTCATGCAGTGTGCAAGTCTTGTACTTGTTGATATACTATTATTCCCAACCTCCGTTTTGGTGATTTCTCACACAGTAATTTTTTAGGGTTACAACAAATGTCAATCATTATCTTCTGTCTCTTTAATTCCTATTCTTTGATTTTTCCTCCTTAATAATGTCTTTTTTCTTTCAAATTTTTTTACACCAAGTAAATCCCCCCCTTCCATCTTAGTGGCTTTATTGCCTTGCTTTGGATGGAATGATTAAAAAAAAGAAAAGATATACACACACTATTTATTGAGTCATATGTTTCATAGATGCCTACTTCTTCATACTGTCTTCTTTTCCTTTTTTTTTTTTTTTTTTTAACGACAGGAATAAATTTAACAAATTTAAATATCTTTTATGGCTGCAGTGTCTATATTTTTAAATGTTACTTTGACCAGAGCCAGACTTAAGCTGACAGGGCTAAGCATTTCTAATTAAGTCATGTGTCTCAGATCAACAGATTATAGCCAAAAACTGATAGTGGCCAAAATTATTTTTATTTGCCCCCCCCCCCCACTGTCCGGCATCTCCTAAAGACAACGCTAGCTCTGACTTATGCTATTACTCTCTAAATAATAATAAGTTGTTTAGTGTTATTTCATTTTCTTTTTTTCTTTTTTGCCAAAAAAAGCCAACCTGGCACAAAAACTGATCATATGGAATTAGAAAGATAAAGACAAAACCGTTGTTAGTCAGAGTCATCCTTTAATAAATTTAATTTAATGAATAAGTATTTATAATAAAAACATTGTTTACTGCAACACAAGAGCTGTTGCATTTTGGTACTACCTGTTTGAACCTCAACAGGTAATGAAATAATTTATTGTTAAGAAATTATATATATAGAATTTTTAAAATTTAAAAATAACACAGTCCTTACCATCAGTCAGTTAAGTGCCATACGTGAGACACGCTTTGGGCGATCATGCCTCAAAAGAGACATGACTGACTGGGCAAAAGGTTATCCTACAGTAGGTTGCCATTGCTTTCTGCAGTAGACTGGTTGCCAACCAAGGCTATAGAACCCATCCTGTCCTATTATTTAACCCAAAACTGGAGAGAAGAGATGGATTAATACCTTTCCCAAGGGTAGTTGTGCGTAAGTGAATACAATGAATTCAATTGGAATTTGAACTCGGCACCCCCGATTTGTCGTTAGGAGTTGATATCCACTGTACCACAACACACATCCAGTCCTTATCATTTCCAGTCAGTTAAGTGGTGGGGGTAGTAGAATTCAAAGGGTTGGACTAGATTAACCAATAGAAAGTAAGTCCGTGATGGGTAGGAGAATGAGTTAAGAGGGTAGAGGTCGGGGAAAGAATTAAGATGTCAGTGGCGGGGGGGGGGGGGGTATCTAGATATTTATGAAACATTTGATTGTATACAATTAGATTATGATATGTAGACAATTATACCAAATGTGTTTGTGGAACGGTTACAAATTTATTTATGTTCTTACATGATTTTTCTTAAAGGGGTGTAATAGGGATATTAGGAACGAAAGTGTATTGAAATGTTATGCATGTCAAACTATGGAGACGATACAGTAGGCTATATATCAGTTAATCAAAACAAGGTGGTTATCAGAGGATGGGAGAATCTTATATATTAGGGAGAGAAATGTGATAGTCAAATTTATATTATACTAGAAAATATATTAACTATACTTTTTAGGGCAGAGCCGGAGCTGATGCTAAAAAAACACAGGGCACAGAGAAAATTGCCCAGATTTATTTGTTGACAATGTGATGATGTCATCAGTGTCATCTGTTTCCAGAAACTATGATTTTTGCAGATTTTTTTTGTTATTCCAATGGAAATTCGGCACAAGACGTGAACGAAAGCAGGAAATCGGGTTTGGACTTTCTGAGTATAACCAGTCTTTTCTCCCAAAATTAATAAATAAACAAACAGATTTTTACTGCGTTCATTCGGATGTTTTCTTCAGTTTTCTTTCTTTCTTACATTCATTATTTCTTTCTTTCTTTCTTTCTTTCTTTCTTTCTTTCTTTCTTCGTGAATTGTTTAGTTTGAATTCTGACGAAGACATTTTTCCTTGCTCAGATTTTCACTATGAATGCACAGATCAGCCTGGACCCGTGCCCGGTGTGCCCGGTTGTCAGATACAGCCATGCTTTAGGGCATATATAAGTTGATGATGGAAGATGGTAGTTAGATCAGGATTTCAGCCCTTTTATTGTGGTTCTTGCTGCAGAATTTGCTCTAACTTGGTAAAATTATAGCTTTTAGTCTCAAATATTAGTAGATCTTCTCAGATGACTCATTTTCCACAATATCGGAAATCGATACCCCTGATATTCTATCGAATCTGATCGAAAACCAATATTCAGCCATCAATATGGCTCATTTTTTCCAATTTTACTCTCGATGGGTATGATAAGTTTTCATGGATTATTTAGGCTAGTTTTTCTTTGGATGACTTATTTGACTCTGATATTGGAAATCGATACCCCGATATCCTATTGAGTCTGATCAAAATCAGGTTTCAGCCTTTTTATTTTAGTTTTTGCTTTGGTTTGGCTCTAAGTAGGTATAATTGTAGTTCTTAGTTTCAGCCATGATACCATTTACTCAGAGGACTTATTTAGCCTTCAAAATTCAGTTTATGACGAAAAAAACTTATTTGATATCGATACCAGGAAATCAAAATTTGACTTACATCCATTCATTTTTCTTTCAGTCTACGGTTTCGCTTTAACTGGAAACAACTATTGCTTTTTAGTCTTTCGTGCCAACGTCCAAAGAGTCTGAGCTCCAGGATCATGGATTAATTTTAAAGCTTTCATTACACCTGAGCAACACCGGGCTATACTTCTAGTAAACTAAATTTGTATTTCACTCTTTGATTGGATACCCTCACAAAATGGATACTCAGGGTCATTGCTACCTTTGCTCCCCCTCCTTTTTCATGTTACTGATTTTATCCTATTTTCTAAATGTTTTAGATATATTGATGAATAAAACTGGAATACATAAGAAAGTTGTTCAATTTTCATCCTTTTACTGTGTACATTCCCCATGCTGAACTTTTTCCTCAAGTGACCTTTTCTTATGGTGAACTTTCCTCAAGGTGACCTTTTCTCATGGTAAACTTTTCCCATGTTGAACTTTTTCCTCAAGTGACCTTTTCTTATGGTGAACTTTCCCCAAGGTGACCTTTTCTTGTGGTAAACCTTTCTCATACTGAACTTTTTCTTTGTGTGACCTTTTCTTATGGTGAACTTTCCTTGAGATGACCTTTTCCCATGGTAAAGATTCCTTGAGGTGACCTTTTTCTATGGTGAAACTTCCTTGTGGTGGATTGAAGGCATGAACTCACTGGACACAGGGACAATTTCCCCACAAATGAAGAAGATACTTGAGACAAATGACAATATCACTTAAAGCTAAAAATGATAAGAAGTTGTGGAGAGCCATGATCACCCATCTCCTGAAGTGACACAAGATATAAAAAGAAGTCTGATATAGCAACTTGTTATGGCAACTAGTAGAAAAAAAGGCTACACTTTTTGTAAACTTTCAAATTTTTTTTTAATCATTTCACCCCAAGCAAGGCATTAATGCCGCTGATGTGCGCTGGGTTACATAAGAGAGTTAAAGTCTCAGGCAGGAGGAGATTGAAGACAAAGACTAACCAGCTAAAGAGGGTGAAAGAGAAAAGGCAACAGAAGGATGTGAATACAGGAGTGAAGACAGTTGCGAAGGTAGAGAGAATGAAAAAGAACAAGATACACGTGGTGATGTAGAAAGGTGTGGAGTCAAGTGGATAAAAGATGGGAATTGACATTGCATTTAAATTCCTGGCGATTGTAGTCATCAAGAAAGCAATTATACAGAAAGGAGTTCCACAGGCAGGAAGTGCAAGAAAAGACGCTGCTGGAGTAGAATTGTCAGCTGCATTTGGTTGATCTAACTGTAAATGGGTGGGACCTTGTTGCCAATCTGATTGCACGAGTAAATTCTTAAGAAGGGAGCCCCAGTGACTTAAGCTCATCGGTCCTAGAAATTTCAACTTTTTCTTTCTCGTTTTAACTATTCATTTCCTTTCCATTTTTCTTAAGTCTTTCCGGTTGCTCATATGTTCAGTCCATAGCATGCTTCTGTAAAACCACATTTTTGTTGCTTCAAGTCTTTTCTTTTTTGAGGAGATTGTCCAGCATTCACTGCCATATAGGAGGATCAGTATTGCATAAGAGATTAGCACTCTTTTCTTTTTTTCTAATGAAATTTTTCTGTTTGGTAATACATTGCTTAGCTTTTAAAAGGGATCTTTTGCTATTCCAGTTTGCTTTCAAATTGAAGTGTCACCTTTTCAGTCATCTGTTAAAATACTTCCCAGATATATTAATTTTCTGTATTTGCTTGATTTTAATATCTCCTATGTGGAACTCATGCTGATTGCAGACACGGAAAGGAAACTACAAGACCTCCTACAGAAGATAGCGGTGGAGAGTGACAAAAAAGGACTACAAATAAACTTTAAGAAAACTGAATGCATGGTCATCAGCAAAAGGTGCAACACAAAATGCCAAATACAAGTGGGGGATACCAGAATCAAGCAAGTACAAAAATTTAAATACCTAGGAAGTGTTCTAACAGGAGATGGAAAGTGCGACACAGAGATCCAAAGGCGAATTGGCATGGCAAAGGACGCGTTCCAGAAGCTGAGTAAAGTACTAACACACAGGAAAATTTCACTTGAAACAAAGAAAAGAGTGCTGGATTGTTATGTGATGTCAGTTCTTCAATACGGCAGTGAATGCTGGACAATATCAGTGAAGCAGCAGAAATGTGGTTTTACAGAAGGATGTTACGGATATCGTAGACTGAGCATGCAAGCAACGATGAGGTGTTGGAAAGAATGGCAACAAAAAGGAAATTGATACTGAACATCAGGAAGAGACAACTGAAGTTCCTGGGACATGCAATGAGGAAGGAGAGCTTGGAGAACCTGATACTGGATGGCCAGATAGAAGGAAAGAGAGAAGGCAGCGGATAATATATTTGCAGGGCCTGATCAGATGGATGATGGAAGGGGGTTGCCAGGAGTAACAGGAGCAAACATACTAAGAGCCCCAAGGGATAGGGAAACGTGGAGAACTATGATCGCCTACGTCCTGAAGGGATAGGGCACATAGAAGAAGAAGAATGTAGAGCTCATATCTCTGACAGTTCCTCTTGCTAATGACTATACATTGTGTTTTCTTGCAATTGAAGGTTAGTCTTTTTTTCCCACTTTCCTTTACTACCTTGTCTAGGAGATCTTGCAGTTTGTTTTTTTTTCTAATGCTCCCTTCAACCTGGTGTCATCGGCTTATCATACAATTTCCTATTTGGAAACATGATCAGGAAAAAGTCCTAATCAGTGCAGAATATAATAGGTTTGTAAGAAAAATTTGAAAGATAAAAAAGATAATAAAAATAATATATTCTAATTTATGTGCTGTGTCCCTTCAGGATGTAAACGATCATGCCCCTCCACCTCTTCCTATCACTTATAACTCTTAATACATTTGATCTTGGTATTTCTCCCAAATCCTGCTCTTCCATCCATTTGCTTAAGCACATCAAGTATGTCATGTGCTGCTTTCCCCAGTCTCTCTTTCCCTTTATCCACCCTGTGAGTATCAGATTCTCTAAGCCCCACTTCTTCCTTACATGTCTCAGAAACTTCAGCTGTCTCTTCCTGATGCAAAGTATAACTTTACATTTCGTTTTCATTCTCTCCAAAACCTTGTCATTGCTCACATGTTCGGTTCATGGTATTCTCATCATCCTTCTGTAGAACCCCAATCCTGTTGCCTCAAGTCTCCTCTTGATGTTCATTATTAGTATTCTTATTGTCTCTATTTTCTCTAAAACTTTTGTCACTGCTCACATGTTTGGTTCATGGTATTCTCATCATCCTTCTGTAGAACCCCAGTCATGTTGCCTCAAGCCTCTTCTTGATGTTCATTATTAGTATTCTTATTGTTTCTATTTTCTCTAAAACCTTGTCATTGCTCACATGTTTGATCCATGGTATCTTTCTGTAGAAACACATTTCTGTTGCTTCGATTCTCGCCTTCATCTCAGAGGAATTTGTCCAGAATTCACTGCCATATTGAAGGGCAGACATCACGTAAAAATCCAGTACCCTCTTCTTTATTTCTAACAAAATTTTCCTGTCTTGCAATAGTCTAATCAGCTTTTGGAATGTATCATTGGCCAGGCCAATAGACTTTCGGATCTCAGTGTCCTCTGTTAGAACAGCTCACAGTTGACATTTTGACCAAACAGAAGTGTGATGAGAAAGTTTCTAAAAATCAGAATTTTCAGACATGCCCAATATGTCTTTTTTCAATGAAAACAAAAATGAAAATTCAAGTCTGAAGTTATTTTTTTTCCTTTTGTCTGAAGAGTTCTGATATTTTTCAGGTAAATGGAATAATTATCTTCTTCTTCTTCTTCTTCTTCTCCTTCTATGTGCCCTGTCCCTTCAGGACATAGATGATCATGGTTCTCCACATCTCCCTAACCCTTGTAACTCTTAGTACCTGGCAACCCCTGTTCCGTCATCCACCTGATCAGGCCCTGCAAAATAAGTGAAGAGTTTTTCAAGAATTGTAGGCACTTTAAGTCTGTATGATCCTAAAATATATTTTCTGACATGTTTACATCTGGACATTACTTCAAACTTCATTTAGTAACCTTTCTCATTCTGAAAATAATATGGCTAACTTCTCTTCTTGGCTCAATTTGCAGACATCACGACTATTGCAAGGTCTTTTTTAATAATTTTTATTTTTGTAACAAAAGATATGACTTACCTCAGAATTCAAAACAAGCATGAACGTGTCTTGCCTGCAAGATAATAGCAAAAAAGAGAAATGGCTGCTATTGAAGACACTCTTTGTGCATGCCTATCTCGTCCAAAATGAGACGATATTTACATGCATGCAAATTTTGACCATCTTGGAATGGCGCTGCTGTGTGAGTTTTGAGTATTTTTTGGAGGATTGCATGTGTCAAAGTTGCCTTCAAATTTTCCAAACATATCATAATCATTATTACGCAAAATCTTTCCATATTAAATGCATATATCTTTTCTATTTCAATATTTTTTAATAAATGTAAATTTCTGTATCTAATTAGATCATTTACATTTTGAACAAAAGTCAGAAATTTCCTTTTAAAATCTTGAAAATAAACTTGAAAAAAAATTAAAATATTCAAAAAGTTTTAATAGAGATAAATACAAATTTTTTGGTATAAGGATTTCTAATACAGATAGAAGCTTACTTCTTTTTGAATTTTTCAATGTAGTCTCCCAGCAGTGTCACACACATTTCCCATCTGTGCACAAGCTTTCGTATTCCCTCAGCGTAAAAATCTTTGGACTGATATCTCAGCCAATCGCTCACAGCACTTTTGACTTCATTGTCACTTTCAAATTTCGTGCCTCTCGTGAACGATTTCAAGGGACCAAACAGGTAAAAGTCTGCAGGGGCAAGGTCTGGGCTGTAAGGGGGATGTAGGAGCAGTTCCCAGCTCACCTCATTGATGGTCTGCACTGTTTGGACTGCCGTGTGAGGCCTTGTGTTGTCTTGATGAAAGACAACTCCATGTGACTGATGACCCCTGCGTTTGTTCAACAGATAGACTCAAAATCCTTGCAATGTCGTCCATTGTCACCTTTCTGTCAGACTGAATGAGGTCATTGACTGATTCGATCACCTCAGGTGAGTTCACTTCTGTAAGCCTCCCAGGCCTGTCTTCATCCTCAACACTACTCCATCCTTCTTTAAACAATTTAGTCTACTTGTAGACATTTTTTTGGCTGAAACATGTGACACCATACACAGTTGACATCCTCCTATGAATTTCAACTGGTTTGCACCCTTCAGCAACCAAAAACTTGAAAACTGACCCTGTTCAATCATGGAGCATGCTTCTTGGTCGGCCATCTTTGTTAATCTTCAAAAAACTCAAAGATTTTTTTCAATCTGCAAAAAAAATTAAATCCCTTTGAAAAAGAAGTAAAGGGAAAAAATTTAAAAAAAGTAAGCTTCTATCTGTATTAGAAGTCGTTATACCGAAAAATTCACCTTATTTATTGAATGACCCTCATAGAAGTCCTTATACCGAAAAATTCACCTTATTTATTGAATGACCCTTGTAGAAGTCCTTATACCAAAAAATTCATCTTACTTATAGAATGACCCTCATATTTAAATCTTTATTATCAGCTTATGTTATAATTTTTTTATATTTATAACCATCCATTCTTTTAACACTACTGTAATAACTTTGATAACATAATACTTGACAAACAAAATAGTTACCCATTTCCCATTTTTAAAATTGGTAACTATAAAAAATCGACTATCAATAACTATGGTTAAACGGATGAATCTTTTACCTCACTAATTAATTATAATGTAGGCACTAATCGAATTTTGGTCTATAACAATTTTAGCACACTAATCAAAAATGGAGTGGATATCACCTCAGACTGAGAAATTGGAGAGTCAAGCTTAAATACCAGTTCAATTTGTTGCATCCACTTATGCACAAATACTTTTGGGAAAAGTAATAATCTGTCTCTTCTCCCTCCAGCTATGGCTAAAAATATCAAGACAGATTGGGGTTCTCTAGCCTTGGCTGGCAACCAGAGAAAGTAATGACAACCTTTTGTGGGACAGTCCTCTGCCCAATCAGTCATGTCTCATTTGAGACATGATTGCCCAAGCGTGTATCACATATGACACTTATGACAACCTTTTGTGGGACAGTCCTCTGCCCAATCAGTTATGTCTCATTTGAGACATGATTGCCCAAGCGTGTATCACATATGACACTTATGACAACCTTTTGTGAGACAGTCCTCTGCCCAATCAGTCATGTCTCATTTGAGACATGATTTCCCAAGCGTGTATCACATATGACACTTAACTGGGTGAATCAAAAATGCATTCATCAAATGTGCATTAATCAGTTGATTCCTGTACATTATACAGATATATAACCCCCACGACAACAACGAACCAAATATAAACAGAGAATGATTCCAAACCTTTATTTCCCCTGAGGAAGTGTTTAAATCCAAACACTGAAACAAACATGAATGTAGGGAAGAGGACATATATAGAAGAAATTATGTACATGTTCTAAAACATAATTTATAATAAATATTCACTGCTCTATACATCATATATCGAGCACTGTTTTAAATTAATGTTTTGGACGGAAAAAATTTTTCATTTTTCTCTCCTCATTCTATACTCACTCGGATAACCTGCTCCTACACTAAGTCGAGCACTCTAATCATTAAGATAAAAAATCGAACATGGATAAAATACATTTCGACATTTCGCTGAAAAATATTCCTATCCCGAGCAAACAGGAATACTTTCAGAAACTGGTTCTGAAAATGGAGGACCAAGTAAGAAGAATGAGATGGAAAGCGCACTTTTTTACTAAAGGACATGGAAATATAAATATTAACACATTCGGATTTAAAAACCTACGAACAGCTCCCCTCACAGAAAAACTTCTCAACTTCGAAAATGACTTGTTCGAAACCATAAACAAAATAACTTTCCACAAACACAAAAATAAATTCCAGAAACACTTAGACACAATAGTCAACAACATATACAAATCTGATAAAATATTTGTTAAAAATCAGACAAAACATCGAACTTCTATAAGATGGACCCAAATGAATACAAAGATCTTATTTAAAAAAACCTAACCAAAAAATACAGAAAAATAGACAAAGAACATAAAAACCACATAGACAGAATAAACCAGGAAGATAAATTAATTACAGACAAACTGAAAATAAGTGACCGAGTCCCCAAAATAGCAACGAAAGAAGCATATGTACTGTTGAAGGACCACAACCCTGATTTTTACAGCAAATTACCCACAAGGATAATAAACCCTACCAAATCTGAAATAGGTAGGATAAGTAAAACAATATTGGAAAGAGTCAACAAACAGATAAAAAACAAAATTAAACTAACGCAGTGGAAAGGTACAGTAGACGTAATGAAATGGTTTGAAAAAATTGGTGGAAAAAATAAAGCCACGTTTTGCAATTTGACATTGTGAACTTCTACCCATCAATTTTGGAGAACCTATTCAGCCTTGCCCTAGAGTTTGCTGAGTTCTACTCGGACATCACAGAGGATGAGATCAGAATTATCCGGAGCTGCAGGAAATCAGTTATAATCTACAACAACGAACAGTGGACTAAGAACTCAAAGGAGAACTTTGATTTATCAATGGGTGCACTTGATTCTGCAGAAGCTTTGGATCTAACCGGATTATTCTTACTGTACAACTTAACTGCACATAAGGAAATAGAAACGAGCAGGATAGGACTGTATAGGGACGACGGAGTGATGATAATTGATAAATCTACTGGAGGTAAGGTTGATAAAACCAGAAAATTAATCCATAGAGTCTTTAAATCCTTTTGCCTTAACATAGTAATTAACCACAATATCAAGCAAGTAGACTTCCTAGACATAACATTAGACCTAGTATCGAACACTTTCCAACCTTACATGAAAAACAACGCTAACCCAATATATATAAACCCCAACTCTAATCACCCACCATCGATTGTTAAGCACATCCCATCATCATTTGAACGTCGCATTAACACACACTAATCCAACATAAGGAATAGATAGATAGATTGATAGATAGATAGATAGATAGATAGATAAGGAACAGACATAGATAGATAGATAGATAGATAGATAGATAGATAGATAGATAGATAGATAAGGAACAGACTTAGATAGATAGATAGATAGATAGATAGATAGATAGATAGATAGATAAAGAACAGACTGAAATAGATAGATAGATAGATAGATAGATAGATAGATAGATAGATAGATAGATAGATAGATAGCACAAGGTAATTTATAATAGAATCCTTAATGAAAGCGGGTATAAATCATCAAAAATCAGCTTTGTGGAAAAATTCAAAAGTCCAAAAAGCAAAAATAGAAGCAGGAAAATAATATGGTATAACCCTCCATTCAATCAATCAGTTAATTTCAAGCTAGGGCATAAATTTCTTAAATTAGTAGAGAAGCACTTTCCCAAAAACAACTCTCTGAGAAAAATCTTCAATAAAAATACCATAAAATTAAGCTATAGCTGTTCCAATAATATAGAAAAAATAATCAAAATGCATAACACCAAAATATTAAAAATACACAGTAAAAATAAATCCAACACTAATACAAGTCCGTCCCGTGATAACAACCTCTGTAACTGTAGAAACCCCAACCAATGCCCCATGGTCAATAAATGTCTGACGAAATCTCTGATATATATGTGTTCAATTTCATCCATAGAAAATCCTAAAGATGAAAAAATATATATTGGGAATACCATGAACGTATTTAAAAAGCGCTTTTACAATCACCTCTCATCCTTCAATTACAAAGAAAAACAAAACATGACATCTCTCTCCAAACACTTTTGAAAATAAAAAGACAAAAATAAAACACCTAAGGTTAAATGGAAAATCCTTAAACAAGCAAGAACAGCAAAATCTATAAAAGAACCATGTTTTCTTTGCCTTCAAGAAAAATAGAGATCCTTAAATATATAAATAGTAACAAGCTTTTAAATCAGAGGCACGAAACCACAGTAAACTGCAAGCACATTAGGAACCTAACCCTACAATCATGCTAGGAAATGCTAGGAGTTTGATTAGATATTCTTATTATAAAAGATTAAAAATGCTGTAGAAAAAATCGATCTAATAAATCCTTAAAGGAAGGTCTAATACCCACATAAACATCTAAAGAAATAAAACGTAAAATTAAAAGAAATAAACAGGCTCCCAAACTATTACTAAAGTCTACAGTAATAATCTTACTTACCGTAATAACCTTACTTAAATACAAAAATATTCTGAACTGGATAAATCAAAATTAAACCAAAAAAATGGCTCCCAAACTCAGAAAAGAATCAAAATTCCTAAGTTCAAAATTAAGATTAAATATACTATTTCAGAATAATTATATCATACACAAAAATAAACTGTAAGAACATTAAAGATCTAACCCTACAATCATGCTAAAAAATAATGGAAATTTGAGTAGATATTTTTATTATAAAAGATAAAAAATGCTATAGAAAAATCGATCTAACAAATCCTTAAAGTAAGATCTAATACCCACAAAAATATCTAAATAAATAAAATAAAAAATTAAAATAAACAAGATTCCAAAGGATAATTTATAGAAAAAATAAAAATTAAAAGAAAAAACCGATTCTCTAAATTCAAAATTAAGATTAAATATACAACTTTATATAAAAAACTGATAAAATAAAAATTTGCATTTACTTCTTAAAAAATACAAGTTTAGATTTTTTGGAAATAACTTCGCCTAAATACAATAATACTCCAAACTTGAATATAAAATAAAAAAATATTTTAAAAAAACCCATCCCGCTAAAATAAATAGAAAAAACAAAAATAAAATAAAAAATATTCCATACCGGAAAAATCAAAATTAAAAAGAAAAAACACCCTACCCCTATCACGTCTATCTAAGGAACCTCGAGGGGAAAGCCTCACCACAAGATGAAAGAGAATACATAAAATAGGCCTGGTAACAACGAACATCAATTAATCAAACACTAACCAACCATAAATCTGTCCTAAAAATTATTAAGGTCAACAAACAAGATAAGTTCCCCAATCACACACACAAAAAAAAACCCCACACAAACACACAAAACTGACTAAGTAATCAAACCCCTCCATACACCACTTTCTTCAAAATTCTAACCAAAAGATATACCCGACCGATAAAAACGTACATTCCAACAGATAATGCCATTAATCAACAATTTTGCACTTACACACCAAGTTCTTCAAAAGTCTAACGGTGAAAACGAAAGACACATTCCCTTCATTATCAATAACCCCAACCAACCCCACAACAACAACGAACCAAATATAAACAGCGGATGATTCCAACTCTTGCTTTTTCCTCCTGACGAAATGTTGGAAACCCAACGTTGAAACAAACATATGATTGTAGAGGAGAGGACATATATAGAAAAAAAATTATGTACATGTTCTAAAACATAATTTATAATAAATAAATAAATATATATATATATATATATATATATATATATATATATATATATTAGAAATTTTTTTGTTATTCTACAATTTCATGGGTAATACATATTTCACCGCCGATGATGGTGAAATATATATTACCCATGAAATTGTAGAATATCAAACATTTTTCTAAATTATATTACTTTGTTAAATTAAATAAATGAATATCAGATTCTTTGAGTTCATCTCTATCAGAATTTACCTGAATAATATACCAAGTGTTCTACGTAATATAGATATATGTTAATAAGGAAATTGAAATTTGTGTCCTAATATTCATTGGTCTACACCCACAATTCTTTTAAGCTATAATAACCTCCAACTCCAATACATTCATCTGATATGGTAGCAGTCTTTTAATTTTATCTTTAATTTTATTTTTTATTTTAAATTTCCTTATAATATATATACTAGCAGTATAGCCTGGTGTTGCTTGGGTGTAATGAAAGCTTTAAAACTAATCCATGGTTCAGGAGCTCAGACTCTTTGGACGTTGGCATGAAAGACTAAAAAGCAATATCGGGGTATTGATTTCTGATATCGAGGGAAATTAGTCGTCTGAGAAGATCTAATGTTTAAGTCTAAAAACTATAATTTTACCAAGTTAGAGCAAATTCTGCAGCAAGAACCACGATAAAAGGGCTGAAATCCTGATCTTGATCAGACCTGATTGGATATCAGGGTATCGAGTTCCAATATCATGGAGAAATTGGAAAAAATAAGTCACCCATGACCTGACCAGAAGCCTAAAGAATATTTGTGTGAAGTTTGGTGAGAATCTGATAAAAATGGTGAATTTGTATAAAGGACATACAGACAGATAAACAAACAGACACACATAAACATCTTGCCATTTATATATATATTTATTTATATTATCAATTTTCTGCACTATTGTAAGAACTGCAATCTTGAAACTTCTGAATATCATTTCTTATGTCTTTGTCTATGAGTGTATCAAATTTGATTAAAATCGGACCACTCCTTCTATAACCCAATTTTTTCGATTATCGATTTTCGATTTTTATCAGAAGGTACCTTAACACAAAATCTAGCTAAGAACACTCGCAGATGCTTGTGGTACAACTGTGTAAATTTTCAAGAAAATTGCTTCAGCCATTTCGGTAATAGACACACACGCACACACACACACACACGCACACACTAACACACACAGAGACAAACACACACACAGACAAAGTTCCATTTATAAATAAGTTTATATATATATATATATTACAAAAAAGTGAAAGAACATGCAGATTAAAAACCAACTGTTCATGCATTTACTTTTATAAAGAGTGCTCAATACAGAGCAGAGCTTAATATTGTAATTTTGTTATTACAGTGGTTTATAAAAGCATTCATTATGATATTACACTTTTATAAACCATTGTAGTAACAAAATTACATATATATATATATATATATATATATATATATATATATATATATCCAGTAACTGAACCACATTTCACTGCCTGATGATGGTGATAGCCATGGCCGTATCTGACTACCGGGCACACCGGGCATGGGTCCGGGCCGATCTGTGCAATCATAGTGAAAATCTGGGCAAGGAAAAATGTCTTCATCAGAAATCCAACTAAAAAATTCACAAAGAAAGAAAGAAAGAAAGAAAGAAAAATGAAGAAAACATCCAAACGAACGCAGTAAAAATCTGTTTATTTATTAATTTTGGGAGAAAAGACTGGTTATACTTAGAAAGTCTGAACCCGATTATCCGAAAACATCCGCAAAAATCATACTTTCTGGAAACGGATGACACTGATGACATCATCACATTGTCAACTAATAAATTCAAACAATTTTCTCTGTGCCCGGTGTTTTTTTAGCATCAGCTGTGGCCCTGGTGGTAGCTTTTGAGTTGCAGTGTGCTATCATTATGACAATAATAAAAATTATATCTATAAATGCTCTATTTCTGTATTGAGCACTTTTAATAAAAAGGAAATATTAAACTGTGGAATACATATCTATTAGTTTAAATCACTTATATATATATATATAGGGAGAGAGAGAGAGAGAGAAGAGGGGAGGGAAAGAGAGAGAGAGAGAGAGAGAGAGAGAGAAGATTTATATCAAATTATCATGCACTTAAAGGTGGAAATACCATTGAGAAAAATGTATGCTGTTAATGAGTTTGAGGAAAAAGACTTCAGTAATATGATTGGTCAACCAATCCAAAGAGGCAGGAAGAATCCAATTCCTGAAGAACTTATTGAGAATCTTCATCCAAATTACAAGCTGTTTGTGATTCAATCTTAAACATAATTAAGTCCAATGCACATCTTTACTAGAAATTCGGTAAATTGATATTCATAGAAGCCTGAGTAATTTTCACAAAATAACAATCCACTTCTGCAAGAAGTTAATCAATAGAGACATTCTGCTCACTTGCTTGCTCAGCATTTACAATTTTCTTTCAAGTGCAGGAGGGAGATATAAAACATGTCCTCTTTATCTCGGTTGAAGAATAGAGGATTTTAAGAGCCATTTCAACAAAACCTTCAAGTTGCACCGGGAATTCTGAAACTATTCAAAAAAGTGCAGAAGATTTGCAATCACAAAAATAGAAAATGACTGGATATGTATAGGGTTGAGATTTGCAAACTTAACACATTCTTTTCACAATCAGCCATTTTAGAATTATGTATAAATACCCTATTTCTCTCTATATAATCAGTCAGTTAAGTGCCATATGTGATACATGCTTTGGCCGATTACATCTTGAAAGAGACATGACTGACTGGGCAGAAGATTATCCCGCAGTAGTTTGCCATTACTTTCTGTGGTAGACTGGTTGCCAGTCAAGGCTATAGAACCCAATCTGTCACGTTATTTGACTCATAGCTAGATGGAGAAAAGATGTATTATATCATAAAGTAGTAATTAGTGGGAGATCAGTTTATTACTTCATAACAATATAAAACTGATCCCCTACTTTATGCCCAGTAGAAGCCTTAATCATGTTTACAACTATTATATTCAGTCAGTCAGTTAAGTGCCATTCGTGATACATGCTTTGGGCGATCATTTCTCAAAAGAGACATGACTGACTGGGCAGAAGATTATCTCGTAGTAGTTTGCAATTGCTTTCTGCAGTAGACTGGTAGCTGACCAAGGCTATAGAACCCAGTCTGTCCTATTATTTGACTCATAGCTAAAGGAGGAAGAGATGTATTATATTATTAAGTAGTAATTAGTGGGGGATCAGTTTATTACTTCATAACAATATAAAACTGATCCCCTACTTTATGCCCAGTAGAAGCCTTAATCATGTTTACAACTATTATATTCAGTCAGTCAGTTAAGTGCCATTCGTGATACATGCTTTGGTCGATCATGTCTCGAAAGAGATATGACTGACTGGGCAGAAGTTTATCCTGCAGTAGGTTACCATTGCTTTCTGCAGTAGACTGGTTGCCAGCCAAGGCTATAGAACCCAATCTGTCCTATTATTTAATCGATAACTGGAGGGAAGAGATGGATTGTTACCTTTCCCAAGGGTATTTGTGCATAAGCGAATGAAGGAATTCAACTGGAATTTGAACTTGGCACCCCGATTTGTCATTCCGAGTCGATATCCACTGCCCCACAATGAACATTACACATCTATAATTTGGCAAAGAATATTTATGAAAACACAAGAACTGTATTCATAATGCTTTTTTATAATTGATGTTTTTTAATATTTTAATCATATTTTTGTTTGTAATCAGAATGTAATCATTTAGAATCATATTTTATTCTGGAGATATCAGGAGATTAGTTTCAAACAAGATTAGGGGTAAGTCTAGTACAGTTTTTTCTTTTACAACATTATTTTGTAAGTTTTTTCATGACATTTTTCTAAAAATAACACCAAAGTACAAAAAAATGGCATATTTCATTATTTCACTGTTGATGTTTTTTCTCCTTGGGTTAACTCTTACAACAGACCTCAAGTGAAATGACTATATAGAATCCATAGCTAAACCATCCGTCCGTGCATGGAGTACTGCTGCCATTTATGGTCAGGTGCCCCTGCCGTTTTCCTCAGTGTTCTTGACAAGTTCCAAAGGAGAGTCTGTAATGTGATAGGTACTGATCTGGTGACTCAACTGCAGCCACTTTCCCATCGTCGAAATGTGGCCTCCCTCTGTCACTTCTATAAATACTTTCATGGCTTCTGCTCGGATGAGCTTAAGTCACTGATGCCTCCTCAACAGGTGTTTACCCGTGCAACCAGACTGGCAACTGGGTCCCACCCATTCACAGTCAGGTTAGCCAAATGCAGACGACAATTCTACTCCTGCAGCTTCCTCTCTCACACTTCCCACCTGTGGAACTCACTCCTGTATTCTAGCTTTCCTGACGGCTACGACCTCCAGAAATTTAAATGCAAAGTTAATACTCATCTACTAACCACTGGACTCTAGCTCTCTCCCCTCCCCTGTATAATCTTCACTTTCTCTCTGCCCATGTATCTGTCATTGCACCTGCTTTCTCAGCTTTCTGTTGTTCCTTTCTAACTAGCTTGTACTCCTCACTCTTTTCTAATTAATCTTTTTACATTTATGTAACCCCCTGCACATCAGTGGCGTTTCTGCCTTGCTCGGGGTGAAATGATTAAAAAAAAAAAAAAAAAAAATCCACTACTAAAAAGGTTGGTTCTCTTTCTTAACAGCACAATGTGGCTTCCCTGTGTCTCTTCTACAAATACTTTCATGGCTTCTCCTCCAATGAACTTAGCTCACTGGTGACCCTTATATGAATTTACTCAAGCAACAAGATTAGCAACTAGGTCCCACCTTTTTACTAAAACCAATAAAATGTAGAGAAAATTTTATTTCAATATCTTTTTGAATTTTGTCTTAAACTTGTTTTATAAGATTGCAGACCATATTTTACAATCAATCCCTGAAAATTGTGGAGAAATAATTTTATTTTAATATCACTTTGAATTTGGCCTTAAATTTGTTTTAAAAGATTGCATTCCTTATTTTTTAATTATTCCTTATAATCTGTAGAGAAATAAATGAATAATTAAGACTGGTCTTCTCTCGTTTTGTTACTCTCCTCTTTGAGAGAGCTATTTCTGTTTACTGAGAATATAAAAGGACACAATATTTGAACTTTGTATTCTCAGTTGAATAAAGCTTTCTTAAAATCTACAATTGTGTACTTTCGTCAGTATAATTGTTTCAATATCAATTTGAATTTGGTCTCAAATTTGTTTTTTGGGATTGGGGAACTTACTTATCAATCAATGCTTGTAATTTTAAACAAGAAATGAATTTCCTTTATTTTGATAACAGTCTCATTATACCATCTTTTTCTTTGGTTTGTGAATTTAACCATTTCACGCCATGCAAAATAATAAAATCAGAAAGACATGAAGGATTACAGAACTTTAGAGAAAAAGAAAACATTATTAAGGTGATAGAAGAATAAAAAAAAAAGCAGGAGTTAAGAAAGCAAAGCCATTAAACCATTTCATCTAAAACTTATTTTATAAAATTATAGATCATTTGTGATGCAGTAGATATTGTTTTGCAATGAGAAATCAGAGAGTTGAGTTTAAATTCCAGTTGAATTCATCGCATTCACTTATGCACAAATACCTTTTAGGAAAGGTATTAATCCGACTCTTCCTTCCAGTTATATCGGCGCGGAACGAGAAATTGGAGAGCCGAGTTCGAATTCCAGTTGAATTCATTGCATTCGCTTACGTGCAAATACCCTAATCTGACTCTTCCTTCCAGTTATGGGTTAAATAACAGGACAGATTTCGAGACATGATCGCTTAAGCGTGTTTCACGTACGGCACTGAACTGACTGACTGATTAATCCACCAATTCTCCCTCCAGCTATGGGTTAATAACAGGACAGATTGCTTTCTATATCCTTGGTTGACAACCAATCTACTGCAGAAAGTAATGCCAACCTACTTTGCCCAGTCAGCCATGTCTCTTTCAAGACATGATCGCCAAAGAGTGTATGACATATGACTCTTAACTGACAGACAACAAAGAGCCAGGCCACAAAAATTGGTTTACATTAATGTTATGGTGAAATACACCTATTCCTCAGATAATGGACTCTCTCTCTGTTATGGTGAAACACACCTATTCCTCAGATAATGGACTCTCCCTCCTAAGACCTAACAGGAAGTTAACTCAAGTTCTTGGGAAATGCATAGGAGTTCTTACAAGTTCTAGAGAGTTCTTTAGAGTTCTATTGGAGTTACTAGGCAGTTCATATTAGTTGGCAGTTATCCAAATACTAAGGAGTCAGCTTACAGTGGAAGATTACCAAGTTCCTACCATTTTGTTTGCGTTAAGTCGATTACCAACCGACATAGTACGATTATAACTTTCAGTGCAAAAACTACTCCACAACAATTAACTACGAAAAAGAAAACTGACAAAATTAAATTAATGAATCAACTAGATTTCTTTACCAAACAATTTTTGTTGATCATCCATCAGCTGATTTTTGCCATATCGACACAAATTGCTTCATTGTCTGAAAAATAATTTTAATTTTTTCATTATTTTGTCTTTTACACTTTATTCCTTCAAGGAAATAAAAAAAAATTACAAGACATGAAAAGCAGCCATTTTAGAAAATAAAAATGAAATCCATTTAGTTTATTTTTTGTTTAGAAGCCGTAACATATTTTAATTTTATTTTAATTACCAAAGTGATCGTCATTGTCTTCGTCGTCATTGTATTTTATGTGTATTTTTAAAAATGGGTTCCATTCCCACCATATTTTGTCTTCATTAATTCTTCATTTTTACTTTATTCCAAATGAATTCTGAATTCTTTAATCATGCTAAAAGTTTCCTTCCTATCATTCTCTCACACACTTTCTTTCTTTCTTTATCATTCACTCTGTCTCTCTCTATCTACCTATCTTTATCTCTCTCTATCTCACCCTCTCTCTTCTTCTTTCTTAATTTCTCTATCTTTTGCTCTCTCTATCACTCTCTTTCTCTCTCACTCTTGCCCTCTTATACTCCTTAATATGAAAAAGCCATACATGTTGAAACACTGGTTCTTATACAATCACTGAAATTAAGCAACATCAAACCTGGTGAGTAAATAGACAAGTGACCTTTTGAAATATCAGGTACTGTAAGCTTGGAAGTGTGGGTGGTATAAAGGATAAGGGCTCAGAATTGAAAATTGGAGAGCCAAGTTCGAATTCCAGTCAGGCTCATTATATTGATATGTGTACATTTATTGAGAAAGGTATCAATTCACCTTTTCTCTCCCCATCTATAGGTTAATTAGTTAGAATTGTATCAGTAAGTCATTTTTATCTCCCCAAAATTCTTACAATCTAAAACTATTTGGCTTTAAATAACCTGCAAAAAGTTGATAATCCATAAAAAACAATTCAAACAAACAACATCAGGAATTTATCTGAAACAGTTCCATGTTACCCTTCAGCAAGATGAATCATCTATCTATCTATCTATATATATATATATATATATATATATATATATGCTATTTTTTAATGGCCCTTATAGGCAATAATAGATAGGCCTTTTAATATAACAAAAACAAGTACAATACATCAAGAATATTTAAGTACATTCCAAAACAACATGAATATTCATATTGTTCAATTTTTTTTTTTTTTAATCATATCACCCCAAGCAAGGCGATAACGCCACTGATGTGCAGGGGGCTACGTAAGGGTAAAAAGAATGGAAAAGAGAAAGCCGGAAACCACATCCTAAACAGGGAACAAGGGATGAGCCTCTTCACCTGTTCAATAGACGTGGGTGGAGTGTGAACCGGGCGACAGTTTAGTCTATCTACTCCAATTGAAAAAAAAAAATAAAAGAAGAGAGTGAAAATATTGGAAAAGAGAAAACCGGAAACCGCATCCTAAACAGGAAACAAGGGATCAGCCTCTTCACCTAGATGAGAATGTTTTAGCAAAAACAGACAAGAAATGGTATACTGTCTGGTCAGCAGTACTCCTCGTTTGTCTACCCACAAAGTCAAGTAGATCATATAAAGTGTGACAATCGTCTGCTCAGCTGGTTGGTTCGCTGGTTCGGAAACCGACCCTGCTGCGATGATGATGTCAAAACAGCACCAAATATAATTACACTTTCTGGCCGCTAGTCATGGTGATCTCGCCACAGTAGCTGCTCCTCAAGACATCTATTACAACAATGATCTCACTGCCCACACTGTGATTTGATCTCAGAAAGTCTCGTTGTGCAAACCCAGTAGCCATATTTCTACCATATCCAGAATGAACACTTGTGTACACTTGTGGTTAAAATAAAATAATTATAGCACCAACAAAAAAAAAATTAAATAAATGAATAAGTTCAAAGATGCCTGGATGAGTTATGAAGGAAGGTCTTTATAATAATAATAAAAATGATTAATTACAAAAGCAGAAAATACAATTGTCGAAATTCAAGTTTACAACGGAGAGAGGATTCATTTAAAAATATCAGAGCTTTCAATCTTCCAATAAAAATAAGTCCTTCCGAAGTTTTGTTAAAGGTAGTCAGAACTTTCAATTTTTAAAAATAATCATAATAGTCGTTCGTGGTTGGGTGGGTCACTTTGTTGTGGGTCCCATCTGACCATTAATGAACATCAGACCTGGATGGCATGGCAGAACTTCCAGCCCTCGGACACGGGGGAAAAAGAAAAAGGGGAAGTAAAACCAGATAGAAGAAGAAGAGAAGAATCAGGCTGTCAATTCTCCAGATAAAAAAAACATGTCTCTTCGGCTTTGCAGAGACAGCCAAATAACAGAGCGATGACTGGCAGCAATGTGTGGTGGGGGGGGGGGGGGGTCCATTTGATCTTTGTCACTCAAAAACCTCTCTCAGCAACTCTTACTTAAAAATTCTTTTCATAGCAGTGCAAACTTTTTGTTAAGAATAATCAGAACTTTCAATTCTTCAAATGACTTTTAAAACAATGAAGTTCTTTCTGGGTTCTTATCGGAGGCACATTATTTGTCATTAACTCTTTAAGTTAATTGGCGGCAGGCTTTTCTACGTTTCTTTACATCTTCAGCCATGAGTTCTATGGTGGGTGACCAGCCCCTGGATCGTGGCTCCCCAGTTAGGAACTCTTTCCCCTTTAGTTATTGCATTTCGACTGCAATTTCAAAAACTACCCAAACAACTCTCTTTTTTCACACTAAGTTTGAATTTTTATAGCTGTACCCAATTCTCTCGGGGGATCTATGCGACTCAATGCTTTAACCAATGAGATTATTTTTCACCCACACGATTTATGGGGAGCCATGGCTCAACGAATAAAATATCAAAACCTCATATGACAATTTTTTTTCTGTTTTTTTTTCTTTCAATCACATCATCTGTTTTTTGATTTTAGAATCTGTTCCTAGGAATAATTTTTGAGAACCTAACCCAACCTGACCTCATCAAGTACATCCTGATATATTGTTATGACTATGGCTATTTTTCAAGCTTTCACTTGGCTCAAAACAATTTGTTTCATATATGAAAAGAGAAGAAACTATATTTTTCTCTTTTTTCCCAATTATCAGCCAATTGCTCTAATCCCCAGATTTTACAAGCACATAATAGTATTAAAAATATCTTTTTTTACGTAGGCTCATATTGCGGATTACAATAAAGCACAACTAACAATACCACTAATATCAATTTCTCTCACTCCATTGTATTAAACCAAAAAAAGATATACTGGTATGGAAATAGGGTTCAATATATATTGATGGTCAGGTCAACACATACTTAGATAAACCGCATATAAAAGTAGACTGATACCATCAGACCATGAAAAGATGTCAACTATCAATCACACATATATATACCATAAACACACACACAAACACACACACACAAACACACATACACACACACACACACACACACACACACACTACAATTAATGACAGTAGCAGCCAGGAATGACCATTTGTTGAAAGGCACGGACTCAAACGCAAGCTCTTCTATCATTCTGAAGATGAGATTTTGATCTCAAAATATTAATGTATAATAAATCGGTAATACCCAACAACTTCTTTACCTTCCTTTATTTCTCTAAATACATTATGACAGTCTTCAAGACCTAACCATATATATATAATTTTGTATGTTGCTGCAATTCCTCTTTGATACAAGTTTTATTACAAATGACTAACAAGGTACTGTGATTAGACTTTTTTATTCAATTTTTCTTGGATTCATATAACTATTTTCTTTTCTGGACATAAAGTCTGTAAAAATTGTCTAAATCAGTGCTTCTCAAACTATCTGATGTGGCGGACTGGAAATGTGCCAGGGACCGGCAAGCAAAGCAAGCTAATCCAGCTGAATAAGAGGGGAGGACTGTGAACCCCAGAATTTTTTTTTTTTTTAGATATATACTATTTCAGGGATATTTTGAGATCATCTGTAATAAACATGAGGACATGATATCTTGTTCATTCTAAAGGCAGTCATCATTGACGTAACAAGTGTTCCCAGTGTGCTATTGACCAGTACCATATTTGTGCTATATTAGTTATGGCCACTGGTTTTGAGGGTATATATTTTTAAAAATCCAGAAAGTTAATATTAATACTTCGTAATGAATTTGAATCTTAGGCATTAATCTTCTAAAAATAAACAAACAGTAAAACAAAATATTAATTTTAATTAATTTAAAACGTATTTAAAATATCCATATGACTAAACTTTTTTCTTTCTTTTCTGGAAAATTTCCGTGTGCTGGCAGACAATGGCTTGCATACTGGCAACGGTTCGCATACCACACTTTGAGTAGCACTGGTCTAAATGATCCAACAACTTATTTACCTTCCTTTATTTTACTTAAACACATTGTGACAGCCTTCAAGACATAACCATACACCAAATATTCAGTAATTTTCATTGTCATCACCATTATTTTCCATTTACATGTTTTCCTGTGACCCTCATTCACAGCACCTCCTTCATCACTCACAATTCTCCTCAGTATGATGAAATTGTAACATTTGGTAAAACAGCTAAGAAGACAGATTGATCACCTCTTTAACCATCCCTCAGGTAGCATTCATATTTGTGGAGACTTCAATATTCACCAAAAAGATTGGTTAACTAAAACAAAACTAATGAAGAAGGCAAATATTGCCAAAACTTCAGGCGCCCTCGCTGTTCATCTCAGTGTTCTCAACAGGCTCTAAAGGAGAACCAGTAACCAGTAATGTGATAGGTACCAACTTGGCTGCTTGACTCCAGCCCCTTTCTCACCGACAGGATGTGGCTTCCCTCTGTTTGTTCTATAAATATTTTCATGGCTTCTGCTCCAACGAACTTAAGTCACTGGTGCCCCTGCAACAGATGTTTACTCATACAACCAGACTGGTAACTTTGTCCCACTCATTCACAATTAGATCAACCAATTGCAGATGACAATTCTACTAGATCAGCTTCTTTTCTTGCACTTTCCACCTGTGGAACTCGCTTCCATATTCTTGCTTTCCTGATGGCTACAACCTCCAGGAATTTAAATGCAATGTCAATACCCATCTCTTAACCACTTGACTCTAGTTCTTTCTAAACCATCCTGTATATCTTTTCCATTCTCTCCATCTTTACAACTGTCATCACACCTGTATTTCTATCCTTAACTGGTTTGTCTTTCTCTTTACTCTCTTCCTATCTAATTTTTTTTACTTTTATGTAACCCCCTGCACATCAGTGGTGTTACCACCTTGCTCAGGGTGATACGATTAAAAAAAAGAAACTCACTCATGTTTCCTATATAACAGGACATCGTACAAACCTCCTAGACCCATTCCTCGCATCCTACACTGGAAAATGTTTGCCAATGTGTTAGCTCCCATAAGAGCTTCATACCAATCATTGGCCGATGGTTAAAGCTGATAGCAAACCAAACGTTTCTTGTAATGTGCTGTTTCATAATATATATATATATATATATATATATATATATATATGGTTAAATAAAAAGAAGACAAAAGGAAAACTGTATTTAACTCAACTACGCGTTTCCTCCTGTGATGGACTTTATCAAGGCAAAAAGACAAAATGAAAAAAATGCCTCACTAATAAAAAGAGTAAGCAATTTGTTCAGAAGGAAAGTTCTCAAGAGCGCCGCTATCCAGTACTACCAAAACATCAATTTGCACCCCGGATTTTTCCCAATCTCACCTTTGCTTATGGAAATTATACTGAAACAGACTAACATGCATAATAAAAAATCCAAAGAAAACGGTTGAATACCCTCCATTTTAACATCTTGTGACATTGCAATACACATGAAGGAGTTCTAAAACTAAAATATTCAGTTAATCTTTTTGAATGTTTGTGAGTGTTTTTATAGTTGCCAACACTTTTTATTCATAGATACGTAATTTGGAATAAAGCTCACTTCGTCTTTATGCCTTGATAAAGTTCATCCCAGGACAAAACGTGTAGACAATTTTAATACAGTTTTCATAACTGAGTATATTTTTACATATTTATATATATATATATATATATATATTGTTCATTCAGTAATAAATTTGAAGACTCTTGTCTACTGGCGTGTGTTTACATTGTTTATAACATGCTAAAGTCCCTCTTCCTCTACCAAGTGCCCAGAGGTAGAATTGCCGACTGATGTCAATTGGGTCAGATTTCAATCCTGGCTAGAAGCAATCGGATGTCTAACAATACTGATGAGCTGTGATACAGCAAAACAGATCTGTCTGCGGATAACTATATATATATATATATATATATATATATATATTTATATATAAATTGGACAGCCAAGTTAAAAATCCAGTTGAATTCACTGCATTAATTCACACGCAAATACCCATGCAAAAAGTATTATTCTGTCTCTTCATCCTCTAGCTATGGGTTAAATAGCAGGACAGATTAGGTTATATAGCCTTGGTTGGCGACCAGTCTACCACAGAAAGTCATGGCAACTTACTGCAGGAAAATCTTCTGCCCAGTCAGTCCTGTCTTTTTCAAGATTGATTAAGCACGTATCACATTTGGCAATTAACTTATTAAAGAGGCATTATATATTAAACATTTCTCTCCCACCATCAACCTTACATTATTTAATATAGAATCGGAGTATTGAAAGTTTTTTTAGTAACTGACTCTTCATTTGAAGAAATTAAGGGCGTGTTGTAAATGGTTACTGTTAAAATGTTTACAATGACTGAGGTGTTTAATATAAATGAAAGTTGGTGATAATAATGATTTACTGAAACAGTAACCCATAGCTGGAGGGAGAAGAGCAAGATTTTCCCAAGAGTACATAAATGAATATAACAAACCCAACCTGAAATTAGAACTTTGCTCTCCGATTAACATTTCTGAACTATTAACCATTACACCAGTCACACATCCAAGCTTATGGCACCTGGTATTCCCAAGTAGTCACCCATCTAGGTACTGACTAGGCTTAACATTACTTAACTCCAATTTCCAATTTCAAGCCATTATCCATTACACCACCCACCCATCCAAGCTTACAGCACCTGGTATTCCCAAGCAGTCACTCATCTAAGTACTGACCAGGGTTAAACTTACTTAACTCCAATTTCCAATTTCAAGCCATTATCCATTACACCACCCACCCATCCAAGCTTACGGCACCTGGTATTCCCAAGCAGTCACTCATCTAAGTACTGACCAGGGTTAAACTTACTTAACTCCAATTTCCAATTCCAAGCCATTATCCATTATACCACCCACCCATCCAAGCTTACGGCACCTGGTATTCCCAAGCAGTCACTCATCTAAGTACTGACCAGGGTTAAACTTACTTAACTCCAATTTCCAATTTCAAGCCATTATCCATTACACCACCCACCCATCCAAGCTTACGGCACCTGGTATTCCCAAGCAGTCACTCATCTAAGTACTGACCAGGGTTAAACTTACTTAACTCCAATTTCCAATTCCAAGCCATTATCCATTACACCACCCACCCATCCAAGCTTACGGCACCTGGTATTCCCAAGCAGTCACTCATCTAAGTACTGACCAGGGTTAAACTTACTTAACTCCAATTTCCAATTCCAAGCCATTATCCATTACACCACCCACCCATCCAAGCTTACGGCACCTGGTATTCCCAAGCAGTCACTCATCTAAGTACTGACCAGGGTTAAACTTACTTAACTCCAATTTCCAATTCCAAGCCATTATCCATTACACCACCCACCCATCCAAGCTTACGGCACCTGGTATTCCCAAGTAGTCACCCATCTAGGTACTGACTAGGCTTAACATTACTTAACTCCAATTTCCAATTCCAAGCCATTATCCATTACATCACACACCCATCCAAGCTTACGGCACCTGGTATTCCCAAGCAGTCACTCATCTAAGTACTGACCAGGGTTAAACTTACTTAACTCCAATTTCCAATTTCAAGCCATTATCCATTACACCACCCACCCATCCAAGCTTACGGCACCTGGTATTCCCAAGCAGTCACTCATCTAAGTACTGACCAGGGTTAAACTTACTTAACTCCAATTTCCAATTCCAAGCCATTATCCATTACATCACACACCCATCCAAGCTTACAGCACCTGGTATTCCCAAGTGGTCACCTATCTAGGTACTGACCAGGATTAAACTTACTTAACTCCAATTTCCAATTCCAAGCCATTATCCATTACATCACACACCCATCCAAGCTTACAACACTTGGTATTCCCAAGTAGTCACTCATCTAGGTACTGACCAGGTTCAGCATTGATCACGTTTTGCCAATGGTATGAACACCAGTGGTTGAATATGATATGACTATAGAATCGTAAGTCTTAGTTATAAAATCTGAAATGGGGAAAATAAAGATTGGGCATCAACTGAACATGTGCCATGGTAATAGCAATAGAGTAGCAATAGGCTTCAAACATTCTGACTGTGGAGAAAGTAGCTGCAGAGTGGAAAATAAGTCAGTCCTACAAAACTAGTAGTGAGCAGGCTACGCCCTTTTTTCTTTGTCCTACAGTGCTGTAGACTTGTTTCTTTAAGAGGTTTTCATGTCACAAGATGATATTCATGAAATCATAATTAAGCAAAGTTGACAGATTTAAAACTCTGTCGAATTTTTTACTGAATTATTTTGGGCATCATACAAGACATTTTGAACAGAAATTAAAGGCAAAAAATAAGGGTTGTATTATACACTCAGTCAGTCAGTTGCCATACGTGATACACGCTTGGGTAATCATATCTCTTTTGAGACCTGATTGATTAGGCAGAATATTTTTCTGCAGTATATTGCTATCAGTTTCTGCAGTAGCCAACCAAGGCTATAGAACTCAATCTTTTTTGCTATTCAACCCAAAACTGGAGAGAGAAGAGATGGATTAATATCTTTCCTAAGGGATAATTGTGTGTAAATGAATGAAACGAATTCAACAGAAATTCAAACTCAGCACCCTGGTTTCTAATTCGAAGCCGATATCTATTATACTATGATGAACAGTTCTCAAATTGTACACTTTTCAGAAATATTTTTCTTCTTCTTCTTTTATGTGCCATGTCCTTTCAGAACATTGGTGATCATGGCTTTCCACATCTCCCTGTCCCTGGTGGCTCTTAGCACGCTTTCTCCTGTTGCACCATGCAACCTTCATTCCGTCATCCACCTGATGAGGTCCTTCGAATATGTTATCCGCTGCTTTCCACTGTCTCTTTTTCCCTCTATCTGGCCTGTTAGTATCAGGTTCTCAAAGCCCTCCTTCCTCATTGCATGTCCCAGAAATTTTGGCTGTCTCTTCCTGATACTCAGTATTAATTTCCTTTTTGTTTCCATCATTTCCAAGACCTCATCATTGCTCACATGCTTGATCCATGATATTCACAGCATCCTTCTGTAGAACCACATGTCTGTTGCTTCAAGTTTTTTCTTCATCTTTGATGATATTGTCCAGCATTCACTGCCATATTGAAGAACTGACATCACATAGCAATCCAGTACTCTCCTCTTTGTTTCTAGTGCAATTGTCCTGTTTCTTAATACTTTACTCAACTTCTGGAATGCTTCCTTTGCCATGCCAATATGCACTCAGTTAATACAATCAATAAGAAAACACAAAGTAGGCAGGTGTTAATAACAAAGTTTTACAAAAGTTATTTGATATGTCGGCAATATTTGTTTCTTTAGAATCTGCATAATTAAAATCTATTTGTCTCAAATACAGGAAATTCATTAAAATTGTTTCAAAATTTATAAGCATTTACTTGGTAGGTGTCTCCATTTAGTTAGGAACTCTTCTTCTTATGCAAGAGATCTATCCTATTTTTGGATGCATAATACAAAATATTTTGGATGAAAATTGAAGGCAAAAAATGGTGTTGTAAACACAGAAAAAGACATTAGATGTGCATTGTCGTGCAGTGGATATCAGCTCGGATTAAGAAACTGAAGAGCCAAGTTTGAATTCCAGTTGAATTCATTATAATCACTTACACATAAATACCCTTGGGGAAGGTATTAATCCATCTCTTCTTCCCTCAGCTATGGGTTAAAATAGCAGGACAGATTGGATTCTATAGCCTTGGTTGGCAACAAGTCTACCACATTTCAAGACATGATCACCTTAGTGTACATGATCATCTAAGCATGTATCACATGTGTCATTTATTTAACTGAAACATTTTCAGAATGCTTAAACTAAGCTCTAATTTGCAAAAAGCAACATTGCAAAAACACTCAGTTTTATTTTCAAGATAGTTTGTTTATATTTTGATATTTTTGCTTTTTTTTTCTCTTCATTCTTAATGAAAGACATTTTAGTTTCATAGCTCATTAACATACAAAAATATGAAAAAGTGATGTCTAAACTTATTTATAAATGGAACTTTGTGAGTATGTGTGTGTCTGTGTCTGTGTGTGTCCGTTACCTATAGACTCCGAAACAGCTGAACCGATTTTCTTGAAAATTTACACAGCTGTACTATAAGCATCTGCAAGTGTTCTTAGCTAGGTTTTGCATAGAGGTACCCCCAATAAATATCAAAAATCGATAATAAAAAAAAATCGGGTTATAGAAGGCATGGTCCGATTTTAATCCAATTTGATACACTCATAGACAAAGACATAAGAAATGATATTCAGAAGTTTCAAGGTTGCAGTTCTTACAATAGTGCAAAAACCAATAATATATATATATATATATATATATATATATATATATATATATAAAAGGCAAGATGTTTGTGTGTCTGTGTCTGTTTATCTGCCAGTATGCCTGTATTTTTTTCAGCCCTTTTATTTTAGTTTTTGTTTCAGGTTTGGCTCTAAGTAGGTAAAATTGTAGTTCTTAGTCTCAGCCATGATACCATTTACTCAGAGGACAAAATTCAATTTACGATGAAAAAAACTTATTTGATATCAATACCAGGAAACCAAAATTTGACTTACATCCATTCATTTTTTTTTCAGTCTACTGTTTCGCTTTAACTGGAAACAACTATTGCTTTTTAGTCTTTCGTGCCAATGTCCAAAGCGTCTGAGCTCCAGGACCATGGACTAGTTTTAAAGCTTTCATTTTACCCGAGCAATGCCGGGTGATATTGCTAGTCACACAGAAAAGTATAATCGGTTAATTAACACCTTAAAATGTATGACCAAGTATGACCGGTTAACACCATTTGCTAAAAATTTGAAAATATGTTTTGAAACAGATATGGCAACAGTATTTAATTCATGGGTGAATGGTAGATTGATTAATGCGTAAAATGTATTCTGACAAGAAAAACTTTCTGTACCAACACAGAGAACCAACCTTCCTAGCAGTACATGAAATTTTCTCATTTTTATTCATTTTCAATTTAATTAAATATAGAGGCACAAACAAAACATGATCAAATTTGCTCATTAAAAATGGCTGCTATGAAATATTGTAGCGCCATGAAACGTTTCCATGTTTGCAAAAAATGCGTGGAATAAATTTCAAGTGGAGCAAACAACATAACCAAATCCAATTCCAGGAAGAAACCATTCCTTTCACACCAGAAGAGTTGCTGAAACTGAAGTGTAGGGAGCTGGTTAATGTTTCTTTTGTTCGGCCTTGTGTCAGACTTAACTGAACTCCCTACAGCTTACAAGTTTTATGTTGAATAATATTCATCAGAATTATTATCAGAAGGTTTTCATCAGAACGTTGGTTGTCGGCAGGTTGGAATATGTGGATTAGTGTAGAAGAGTGGAATAATGAAATATACATTTTGAATGTTAAAATAGAAATTTATTAAAAGAAGGAATAACAAGAGTTGTAGAAATTAATATTCATTGAAAAAGTTATGATTAGAGTTTGTATTCAATGATAAAGTTGAAGTATTAAAGAGTTTGTATAAAATGTTTGTGGCAGTAATTGTTGAGATAGATAAGGAGAAAGAGAGAGAGAGAACAACGTCCAGGTCATCTTGAAGTTGAGAGTTACATCTTAGATGTGTGTCAGCAACCCATCTCCTGTAACTGACTGTGACTGGTTAGAGACCATCCTTAAATATTCAATCCAGTCATGTGGGGTGGCTCAGAAAAATTTTTTTTTCTTTAGCTATGGAAAAATCGTTTCTCTGGTGTATTTTGAATTTTGTGATTTGATGACCAATCAGGATCCAGATTTCTGCTACATGTCCGTAAAAGGAATTTGATATTTATTTATTTTTGGTTTACCTCCGGAACTTCTGCGTCAAGCCCAGATGTGCATAGACCAGTTTTGGTCATTTGCTTTCTGGACCTCTGAGGGAAAACATCCGGTCCCTGGCTTGCTTTGTATCACCACAAAATCATCAATGAAATGAAGAGAAATCTGTGAGAAAGCATAAAGAAAATCACAAAAACAATATATTTTGGATTTTGGTCACTAAGAAGGATAGTAAAAGAGCCATTATGTATAAAACCAAATAAGATTTAATGAAAACAGCTTCTCACAAGTGCATCCCTAGTAAAACTCTCTTGGCTGAGGGAAGAAAATGTTAGAGTAGATGTCACAGACAATCTTTGCATCCAAGCAAAAGTACTTGTTTGATCAAAGAAGTTTTTCACTCTGGAAGCCGTGATCAAATAACCAAAAATAATAGAGTTTATATGACTTCATCAGCAAATATTCCCAAAGGTGTCATAACACATTTACAACAACCAAAACCAACATTGCAAAGGTACCAAAACACATTTCTAACAACAAAAACCAATATTCCCAAAGATGCCAGAACACATTTTAAACAACAGAAACCAACGTTTCTGAAGGTACCAGAATACATTTCTAACAACCAAAATAATATTCTCAAGCAACATAACCAAATCCAATTCCAGGAAGAAACCATTCCTTTCACACCAGAAGTGTTGCTGAAACTGAAGTGTAGGGAGCTGGTTAATGTTTCTTTTGATTGGCCTTGTGTCAGACTTAATCAAACTCCCTACAGTTTACAAGTTTTATGATGAATAATATTCATCAGAAGGATTTTCATCAAAAGGTTGGTTGTTGGCAGTTGGAATGTGTGGATTTATGTAGAAGAGTAAAATCAGAACACATTTCTAACAACAAAAACCAATATTCCCAAAGTTGCTAGAATACATTTCTAACAACCAAAATAACATTCTCAAAGGTATCAGAACACATTTCTAACAACTGAAACCAATATTCCCAAAGTTGCTAGAACACATTTCTAACAACCAAAATAATATTCTCAAAGGTATCAGAACACATTTCTAACAACTGAAACCAATATTCCAAAAGGTGCTGGAACACATTTCTAACAACCAAAATAACATTTCTAACAACAAAAACCAATATTCCCAAAGTTGCTAGAACACATTTCTAACAACCAAAATAATATTCTCAAAGGTATCAGAACACATTTCTAACAACAAAAACCAATATTCCTAAAGGTGCCAGAACACATTTCTAACAACTGAAACCAACTGTAACTCTCATGATTTGAGATTATCCTAAGTGTTCATTGAAGTAGTGAAAATAATTGGCAGATTTTACCAGAAACTTTTGGAGAGAGATGTGTTGCTCTGGTTATCAAACACATTTGAAACATCGAGCTGCCATACACACAGCCTGTTTGAAACAGAACTGGTGCAAGAGACATTTCCATGCATTTTATGTTAAGTCAATTTGGCCTCCATCAAACCCTGATATTAATCCTATGAACTTTGCAATATGGCCGATATTGGAGAGTAATGTTTCACATAACTCATACTTAAGTGTATCAGACCTGAAAGAAGGTCTTATGGCATGGTATAATTTCTGTGAAGAGGTTGTGAGGAAGTCATGCCCTTCATTTGAGAAGAGATTAACAGCTATGGTGAAAGCAAAGGCTGGCCATTTAGAATTGTAAATATATGTAAAATACATTCATTAAATATAACAATCAACCTTCATTAACCAAAATGAATTTTTATTTTTTGATAAATTGAATAATGGATAAACATATATACTTTACCCAGGAAGTTCATTTTCCTTATCACTTATACTAACATATATATATATATATACACAATGAATTCCAATTGTGCATATATATATATATATATATATATATATATATATATATATATATATATATATATATTTTTCCTTCTTATTTCCCCCCACCATTTTTTTTTAAAACTTCATGTGTATGAATATGTTTTGGGGGCTTTTTCCGATATGTGAATTTTTGTACCATATTTGAATTAATAAAATTTTGTTTTTGATTGTTGCTGAAGCAAGAATTTTCTTGCTGAAATAGCTATTCAACTAATGTAGAATTCAGAATTGTTTTGATATAATAAATATATTTTGCTCTAAAAATAAATAATACTATTTACATTGAACCCTCCATCTGGGTCATTTTAATTTTAATTTTAATATTAATAAAATTAATATTAATAGTTTTGGGGATTTTACCCATATGCCCTTTCTTCTTTTTGGATTTAAAATATATATATATATATATATATATATATATATATATATATATACACACACACACACACACACACACACACACACACATATATATATATATATATAGGTAAGGAGGTTAATAAGTATATATGTATATATATGTAACACTTCACTCAATAAATCCCAGGCCTAACTAATACAACAACAACTTTTAGACAAAATTTGACTTTATTCATCAACATAGTCTCCTTCTAGGGTGGTACACTGATTCCAATGCTTCTCTAACAATTCAATGCTTTTTTGTAGAATGATTTGTCTTTGACCCCAAAATACGCCTCAGTTTCCGATATCACTTCTTCATTAAATTCAAATCTCTTTCCCTGGAGCATTCTTTTGAGATCTGCAAACAGCCATTAGTCACTGGCAGCTAAATCTGGAGAATAAGGTGAATGCAGAAGCAATTTGAAGTGCAATTTATGTAGTTTTGTCATCCTTGCTATCGACTTGTGACATTGTCTTGGTGAAATATCACTTTTTTTTTCATTAGTGTTTTTTGATGATTTCTTCCTTTAAATGCACCAGTAATGCTATATAATATTCACTATTGATGGTTCTTCCTTTCTCAAGGTAATCAATGAACAAAATACCTTGCGCATCCCAAAATACAGAGGACAAAACTTTGCCTGCTGATGTTTGCATCTTTGGTTGCTTTGGATGGTATTTATGTGCTGCTGTCCTCTCAGCTGACTGCTGATTTGACTCTGGAGTGAAGTGGTGGATCCATGTTTCATCCATTGTTACATATTTATGCAAAAACTTTTGTTGTGTTGAAACATTAACAAACAACACTCTGAATCCTCGACAAGTTGTTGTTTTTGATCAACTGTGAGCAAACGCAACACCCACTTTGAACACAGCTTTCTCATTGATAAATGTTCATGCAAAATGGTGAATACATTTACTTCTGATATGCTTAATTCTTCTGCGATCTCATGCAACTTCAATTTACTATCGCCCAGTTTGTGGATTTTTTTTGGTGTTTTCCAAGACAACTGCCAATTTTGGGTGACCTGAGCATTCAGCATCATTTGTGTCTCTACGACTGTGTTTAAAGTCAGCATACCACCTCTTAACCATTGTTTCCAATGAAGCAGAGTCCAAATAACACTTATCAAGCTATTGCTTTGCTTGAACAGTATTTTCTCCCGTCAGAAAGCAATGCTTTATCAACACACAAAATTCAGATTTTTCTATTATTTTGAAAATTTCCAATAGTGGCTTCACTTAAATAACTGTAAACTAATAATCTGATTGGGTCCAAATTTTGTCACATGCTATTTGAAGGTTAGTACTTTATAAAAGTCATATGGATCTTTTATTATCGGTGTCATCTATATGTCAGGTCTAGGAGTATTGAGTGATGTGTTAGAAACACATTGTTTATAAAACTGAATGTCATATGTCCTCTGATGTACAGTCATTTACTGAAAACACTCAAAATCTGTGTAAGATACATAAAATTTTGGTTTCAAACTGGATTTCTACATTCTATCTCAGAAACCCATTAAAACAGGCTCCGAGTTCTACTTGCTAAATAACATTGTTTGACTCCTCTGTAAATGGAAGACTTAGCTGGATCACTAATTAATACAACAAATTTCTTCTTCCCTCATGCATATATGTGAAAATATCAATCAGGGAATGAAAACCTTGGAAAACATACCTGGAAACAAAACCTGAAAACTCTAACAAGCCTACGCAAAATTTGATTTCGGTATATAAATCGCCAAGAAAATTAAATTCATTAGAAGAGTCTACAGGCTGCTACACAGCTGGTCGATCAGCAACACCTCTGCCTTACATTCTCACCCACTTTCATGTCAAGTTCTTATTCCTCTTTGTCAGACATTGCCAACAAGGAAGAATGAAGGAACAACCTGTCAACATCACGATTACTACGACAGAATATCACAGAGCTACTAACTACCCACTTAACTCTTCGAGAGACACGTATTTGTTCCCTTTCCTCTTCTTTCAACCTTCTATCTCCTTCTCTGTAATGACAACCGCTTTAGGAAACCACTCATATCCTTGTGAACATTACATACAATTACAGACGACCAGCCTGAGACGAATTCATACCAACATCTAACACCAACTGGCTAAAAATTAAGGACGACCAAATTCATAAACGATTTGTCTGTATTTATCCAATAAATGATATAAATTTACATCTGCTTTTGTCATAATTCTTCTAGCAACCATACGCTTGTTTATAACAACATTAATATATAAATATTAATTAGGTGTGAATAAAACATTATCAAAGTCACTCTCCATATATCATTTTAATGATCTCTGCAAACAAAGAGAATGCTTGTTGGCTTTGAATGTGATTGCTCTCTAGCTCTTTTCATCATTTTTCCCCCCCACTCTCATTAAAATTTTCTTTTACTTTTAAGAATAAATTACCCAGAAAATTAAAACCAGTGAAGATCTGGGACAAAACTGGTTGTTTGTTTAAGTTCTTAGTTTTTAGTATGTCAATTTCCTCTTATTCTTTGCCAAAATATATACATTCTAGCAGTATAGCCTGGTGTTTCTCGGGTGTAATGAAAGCTTTAAAACTAATCCATGGTCCTGGAGCTCAGACTCTTTGGATGTTGGCACAAAAGACTAAAAAGCAATAGTTGTTCCCAATTAAAGTGAAACCGTAGACTGAAAGAAAAATGAATGGACGTAAGCCAAATTTTGATTTCCTGGTAACGATATCAAATTCGTTTTTTCGTCATAAACTGAATTTTGAAGGCTAAATAAGCCCTCTGAGTAAATGATATCATGGCTGAGACTAAGAACTACAATTATACCTACTTAGAGCCAAACCCGAAGCAAAAACTAAAATAAAAGGGCTGAAAAAATACAGACATACAGGCAGATAAACAGACACACACACACAAACATCTTGCCTTTTATATATATATATATATATATATTATCAATTTTCTGCACTATTGTAAGAACTTCAACCTTGAAACTTCTGAATATCGTTTCTTATGTCTTTGTGTATCAAATTTGATTAAAATCGGACCACTCCTTCTATAAGCCCTTTTTGTTTTATTATCAATTTTCAATATTTATTAGGGGTACCTCTACACAAAACCTAGCTAAGAACACTCGCAGATGCTTATAGTACAACTGTGCAAATTTTCAAGAAAATCAGTTCAGCCGTTTTGGAGTCTATAGGTAATGGACACACACACACACACAGACTCACACACACACACAGACAAAGTTCCATTTATAAATAAGTTTAGATTTAGATATACATAAACAAGTGTCCCCACATGGAGAATTACATATCAATTATGTTCAATGCAAAGCAACGTATCAGAATGTATAAAACGGAAGGGTCTTACATTTAGATTGAAGATGCTTTGGTTCGGCCATTGTCATGACTCTATATTTGGAGGAGCCAAATCCATCTATGTCTCAAAGGGATATGGTAGGCTTCATCTCTGTTTCCATGAAAAAGCAGGAGTTTTATGTTCAAGTAGTACAAGACAGTAGGCAGATTCTGCCTGGGCCTAAAGGCTTAGACAGAAGGAAAACAACTTTCTTCCTCGGTTGTTGTTAGCTGAAAGAATGGGACTAGCACTTGGGTCACTATCAGGATTGATGCCACATAACCCTTGCTTTGCGTTGTCATGTATTAATTTGCTGTGTTTTCTCGTCTTAAAATGTTGATCTTGCTGAAGGTGATAGGCAGATTCCGCCTATGCCAAAGGCCCAGGCAGAAGAGAACAACCTTCTTCCTCGATTGCTGTTAGCTGAAAGAATGGGACTAGCACTTGGGTCACTATCAGGAGTGACGTTACAAGCAGCTGTCACGTGACCACATGACTTTATCTCAACCAAAGGAAAATAAGCAATTTTTAATCTTTACAAAGGCATCTACCCTGACTTTTCTTTTATTGTACAATTTTTTATTGCTTTAAATTTTCATTGTTTCATCTCTCATTCTGTCACCATACAATTAGTAACACAAAAACAAGTGTGCATCCATAACAAAAAGAATGAGAATACTTTTAGTGGGGAGAAAAGACAATAAGAGAACAGGATTCAGGAGGGGAAAAATTTGCAATTGGCACTGCATTTAAATTTTTGAAGATTGTAGTTCTCAAGAAAGGAAGAAATCGGAAGGGAGTTCTGCGGGCGGGAAGTGCAAGAAAAGAAACTTTAAGAGTAAAAGTAGAAGAGACCTAGTTGCCAATCTAGTAGAACACTTAAATTTTATCAAAGAAAAAAATGATTTCACTAGTTGCCACAATATCCACTGCACAACACACATTCCAATAGCACCTACTCCTAAAAAAAGCAAAAACAAAATGGAAGCGGGAATCAATTTGAGATTCAAACAGCATATAAAAGCCCATCAAAGAGACATTTGGCAGCTTGATGGCATCTCGACCTGAGTTCACACACTTCCTTAAAAAACAATCTCCTGCCTCAACCAGCTTGCCAACTGCTGTCACCCCAGTAAGTCCTCTTCTTCCGTATGGCTCACCAGGTGACTTTTACAACTCCACTCATCTTATTTTTCATAGGGGGGACACCTATCCTAATTTTTGACTTATTGTTTTTACAAGGAATGGACTCTTCCTCTGGTTATATATAATTACCTGTGTGACTTCTGGGAGCTCTTAAGGACAGCTCGTACATAGGTAAAGCCAGGTACAATTCAGGTAATAAGCAGCATATTTGTACAGTTCAAACTTATTTCTATTTACTGTTTGCTAATACTTTACTTTGTATCTATGTTCTTGTTATGCTAATACACTATTTTGAACCTATATTCTGTGGTATGTGTCATACTTCTGGTCACTACAACTTTGCGGCAAAGTTTCACCTCAACAACTCCACAAGAAATTGGTGACAAAGATCCACAACAAATTGGCAACAAAGATCCACAACAAATTGGCAATGAAGATCCACAACAAATTGGCAACAAAGATCCACAACAATTGGTGACAATGATCCACAACAAATTGGCAACAAAGATCCACAATAAATTGGCAATGAAGATCCACAACAAACTGGCAACAAAGATCCACAACAAACTGGCAATGAAGATCCACAACAAATTGGCAACAAAGATCCACAACAAACTGGCAATGAAGATCCACAACAAATTGGTGACAAAGATCCACAACAAATTGTTGACAAAGATCCACAACAAATTGGTGACAAAGATCCACAACAAATTGGCAACAAAGATCCACAACAAATTGGCAATGAAGATCCACAACAAATTGGCAACAAAGATCCACAACAAACTGGCAATGAAGATCCACAACAAATTGGTAACAAAGATCCACAACAAATTGGTGACAAAGATCCACAACAAACTGGCAACTAAGATCCACAACAAACTGGCAATGAAGATCCACAACAAATTGGCAACAAAGATCCACAACAAACTGGCAATGAAGATCCACAACAAATTGGTGACAAAGATCCACAACAAATTGGCAACAAAGATCCACAACAAACTGGCAATGAAGATCCACAACAAATTGGTGACAAAGATCCACAACAAATTGGCAACAAAGATCCACAACAAATTGGCAATGAAGATCCACAACAAATTGGCAACAAAGATCCACAACAAACTGGCAATGAAGATCCACAACAAATTGGCAACAAAGATCCACAACAAACTGGCAATGAAGATCCACAACAAATTGGCAACAAAGATCCACAACAAATTGGCAATGAAGATCCACAACAAATTGGCAACAAAGATCCACAACAAACTGGCAATGAAGATCCACAACAAATTGGTGACAAAGATCCACAACAAATTGTTGGAACAAAGATCCACAACAAATTGGTGACAAAGATCCACAACAAATTGGCAACAAAGATCCACAACAAATTGGCAATGAAGATCCACAACAAATTGGCAACAAAGATCCACAACAAACTGGCAATGAAGATCCACAACAAATTGGTGACAAAGATCCACAACAAATTGGCAACAAAGATCCACAACAAATTGGCAATGAAGATCCACAACAAATTGGTGACAAAGATCCACAACAAATTTGGCAACAAAGATCCACAACAAATTGGCAACAAAGATCCACAACAAATTGGCAACAAAGATCCACAACAAATTGGCAATGAAGATCCACAACAAATTGGTGACAAAGATCCACAACAAATTGGTGACAAAGATCCACAACAAATTGGTGACAATGATCACACAACAAATTGGCAACAAAAGATCCACAACAAATTGGCAATGAAGATCCACAACAAATTTGCAACAAAGATCAACAAACTGGCAATGAAGATCCACAACAAACTGTGGCCAAAGATCCACAACAAATTGGTGACAAAGATCCACAACAAATTGGTGACAAAGATCCACAACAAACTGGCAGCAAGATCCACAACAAACTGGCAATAAAGATCCACAACAAATTGGCAACAAAGATCCACAACAAACTGGCAATGAAGATCCACAACAAATTGGTGACAAAGATCCACAACAAATTGGCAACAAAGATCCACAACAAACTGGCAATGAAGATCCACAACAAATTGGTGACAAAGATCACAACAAATTGGCAACAAAGATCCACAACAAATTGGCAATGAAGAGGTCCACAACAATTGGTGACAAAGATCCACAACCAAATTGGTGACAAAGATCCACAACAAATTGGCAACAGATCACAACAAATTGGCAATGAAGATCACAACAAATTGGCAACAAAGATCCACAACAAACTGGCAATGAAGATCAACAAATTGGCAACAAAGATCCACAACAAACTGGCAATGAAGATCCACAACAAATTGGTGACAAAGATCCACAGCAAATTGGTGACAAAAGATCCACAACAAATTGGCAATGAAGATGCAACAAATTGGTGACAAAGATCCACAACAAACTGGCAATGAAGATCCACAACAAATTGGCAACAAAGATCCCACAACAAACTGGCAATGAAGATCCACAACAAATTGGTGACAAAGATCCACAACAAATTGGTGACAAAGATCCACAACAAACTGGCAACTAAGATCCACAACAAACTGGCAATGAAGATCCACAGCCAATTGGCAACAAAGATCCACAACAAACTGGCAATGAAGATCCGCAACAAATTGGTGACAAAGATCCACAACAAATTGGCAACAAAGATCCACAACAAACTGGCAATGAAGATCCACAACAAATTGGTGACAAAGATCCACAACAAATTGGCAACAAAGATCCACAACAAATTGGCAATGAAGATCCACAACAAATTGGCAACAAAGATCCACAACAAACTGGCAATGAGATCCACAACAAATTGGCAACAAAGATCCACAACAAACTGGCAATGAAGATCCACAACAAATTGGCAACAAAAAAAGATCCACAACAAATTGGCAATAAAGATCCTAACAAAATTGTGTATGAAGATCACAACAAACTGGCAATGAAAGATCCACAACAAATTGGTGACAAAGATCCACAACAAATTGTTGACAAAGATCCCACAACAAATTGGTGACAAAGATCCACAACAAATTGGCAACAAAGATCCACAACAAATTGGCAATGAAGATGCAACAAATTGGCAACAAAAGATCAACAAACTGGCAATGAAGATGCAACAAATTGGTGACAAAGATCCACAACAAATTGGCAACAAAGATCCACAACAAATTAGCAATGAAGATCCACAACAAATTGGTGACAAAGATCCATAACAAATTGGCAACAAAGATCCACAACAAATTGGCAACAAAGATCCACAACAAATTGGCAACAAAGATCCACAACAAATTGGCAATGAAGATCCACAACAAATTGGTGACAAAGATCCACAACAAATTGGTGACAAAGATCCACAACAAATTGGTGACAATGATCCACAACAAATTGGCAACAAAGATCCACAACAAATTGGCAATGAAGATCCACAACAAATTTGCAACAAAGATCCACAACAAACTGGCAATGAAGATCCACAACAAATTGGCAACAAAGATCCACAACAAACTGGCAATGAAGATCCACAACAAATTGGTGACAAAGATCCACAACAAATTGGTGACAAAGATCCACAACAAATTGGCAACAAAGATCCACAACAAATTGGCAATGAAGATCCACAACAAATTGGCAACAAAGATCCACAACAAACTGGCAATGAAGATCCACAACAAATTGGCAACAAAGATCCACAACAAACTGGCAATGAAGATCCACAACAAATTGGTGACAAAGATCCACAACAAATTGGTGACAAAGATCCACAACAAATTGGCAATGAAGATCCACAACAAATTGGTGACAAAGATCCACAACAAACTGGCAATGAAGATCCACAACAAATTGGCAACAAAGATCCACAACAAACTGGCAATGAAGATCCACAACAAATTGGTGACAAAGATCCACAACAAATTGGTGACAAAGATCCACAACAAATTGGTGACAAAGATCCACAACAAATTGGCAATGAAGATCCACAACAAATTGGTGACAAAGATCCACAACAAATTGCTGACAAAGATCCACAACAAATTGGCAACAAAGATCCACAACAAATTGGCAATGAAGATCCACAACAAATTGGCAACAAAGATCCACAACAAACTGACAATGAAGATCCACAACAAATTGGTGACAAAGATCCACAACAAATTGTTGACAAAGATCCACAACAAATTGGTGACAAAGATCCACAACAAATTGGCAACAAAGATCCACAACAAATTGGCAATGAAGATCCACAACAAATTGGCAACAAAGATCCACAACAAACTGGCAATGAAGATCCACAACAAATTGGCAACAAAGATCCACAACAAACTGGCAATGAAGATCCACAACAAATTGGTGACAAAGATCCACAACAAATTGGCAACAAAGATCCACAACAAATTGGCAACAAAGATCCACAACAAATTGGCAACAAAGATCCACAACAAATTGGCAATGAAGATCCACAACAAATTGGTGACAAAGATCCACAACAAATTGGTGACAATGATCCACAACACTTATTGTATTTTATGTTAATACGATTGTTTATTTCTTTAAACTTTTGTTGTTTCTTCTTTGTTCTGCTGCCATATGATTCATAACACGAAACACACATTCATAACATAACACTTGTCATTACAACTTAAGCGTTTGACCGTACTGGCCTTGTTCAAAATGTTAATCATGCCAAATTATCATCTCTCTTCCAGAAACTGAAACTAAGGTTTGCTAAGCATGGTTGTGTTACAAGCCAGAGGTTGATTCTGTAGGCATTGAACAAACACAAATGTGTATGAGCAAGCATCTGCAACAGGGAATTGGCCAGCTAAACTAACAGACAGTTGTACTCAGAATAACAGACAGACAACTCTATTCAGAAGAAGCAGATATTTGCCATTGATTCTGTTATAAATTTCCAAAGATTAATTTAAAATGTATTATTTTGGTTACAAATGTATATATATATATATATATATATATATATATATATGAACAAATATATCTTAAAAGATCATTTTTGTGGCTTCATATATTTGTATCAAAGTTTCTCTCAAGAAAAGCATAAATACATTTTCATAAACATCAAAAGCTTTAAAGAAATCACTGAGGGAATTGTCAAAATTCATAAGTTTTCACCTTTTTCATAAGGTTTCTTCTTTTTCTAAAAGCCTTTAAAATTAAAATATATAAAACGTATCACTTTTGAAGAGGAGGAATGTTTGAATATAACAAAGATTTTATAAGTATCTGAAGGTATACTGGAAACTTCTTAGCCTGACTGAAAAAAGATCTTTCAAAAAATCCTTATATTCAGTTATTTACAGTATTTACATTATTCGGACTATTCTCCTCATCTTTGTTGCCATTTGTATGACGTTTCGGAAGTTATGCACTCCAGCCTTCTTCAGGTGCTAGGAATTTCAAACTGAACACTTTATTACAATTACTGGGGTATATCATTCTCATTCCTTGCATAAAGCCTCGATTGGAAGTCATGAGTTATATCCCTCTAACCCTGCAAATTACTTGTTCACCACTGCTGTAGCCTGGTATTGAACTCACAACTCACGTTGGTTAGTTCCAGACTTGACTCTTAGAGTTGTGAGTTCAATACCAGACTATAGCAGTGGTGAACAAGTAATTTGCAGGGTTAGAGGGAAATAACTCATGACTTCCAATCAAGCTTTATGCAAGGAATGAGAATGATATACCCCAGTGATTGTAATAAAGGATTCGGTTCAGAAACGTTGTACAAATGGCAACAAAGACAAAAACAATAGTCCGAATAATGTAAATACTGTAAATACTACCTCATCTCAGCTATATAGACAAATAGAATTATTTATTACTAAACGTAGTACAGATGGCAATAAAGATGAAGACAATAGTCCGAATAATATAAATACTGTAAATACTACCTCATCTCAGAAATATAGACAAATAGAATTATTAAACGTCGTACAAATGGCAACAAAGATGAGGACAATATTCCGAATAATGTAAATACTGTAAATACTACCTCATCTCAGAAATATAGACAAATAGAATGATCTAGTATTAAATGTCATACAAATGGCAACAAAGATGTGGACAATAGTCCAAATAATGTAAATAGTGTAAATACTACCTCATCTCAGAAATACAGACAAATAGAATGATCTATTATTAAACGTCGTACAAATGGCAACAAAGATGAGGACAATAGTCCGAATACTGTAAATACTACCACATCTCAGAAATATAGACAAATGTCCAGTTATTTGGTTAGATTTTGAGAAAAAGAGTTGATCAAAAATTTTTTTTCATAAATTTAAGCATGATGCAAAAGTTTCAAAATAGTTTCTTGAATAAGAAGTTTTTATTTACGTGCAGGCTATTGTTTTTATCATCATTGTCATTATACCTTCTGGCCTTTATCAGGTATTCGACAAACATCTGTGGGATAGGAAATGAAGAAAAAAATCAACCTTCTTCTTCAATTTTACAAAAATTCACAATGACGTGTGAAATCCTGGTTTTTACCAACTAGAAAAAGGATTGACCATGTGCAAAAAAAAGTCAAAACCAAATTTTGCAAGTAGATGTTAAATTGGTTTTCTGACCAATGGAAGCGACTTGCATGACTAAAAAGGACTTAGCAATCAAGTGCAAAAATCTAAATGACTATAAAGGCTTTGATCAGATCAGCACCAGTCAGTCAGTCAGGGATGGAAGCAGCAGAGACGACAAGCTAAAATGTAAGGGAGAAGCTTCAAGCTAACCTGAACCCAGTCCTCTTTCTCTTTCCTTCTCGTGTGCTGATTCATTCTACTTCTTCTCCATTCAAAGACACTCCTACTGAACAAACGCTAATACATACTTAGTACGTACACATAAACACTTTCCAACAAATTACTACTATGAACATTTTCTACATTTCTTGATACCCTTAACCTTCTCATTGAACATTAACTGCTACCTATTCTGGTTATTTTATTCTTTTAATAAATTTCTATTTTAACATGAAAAGTATATATTTTTGTTCTCACACTACTCCACTATTCTTTCCACAAATATACACAAACCTTTTAACAAAAACCATCTGATAATTCTGATGATAATTCTGTATAAAACTTGTAAGCTGTAGGGAGTTTGGTCATGTCTGACACAAGGCAAAATTAATAAGCATTAACCATCTCCCTATAGCTTCACATCTACTGAGGAAAACAGGAGAGTATAACAGTCAAAATGATGTGATAATAACAACAAAGATGAAGAAAACAGTTCAGATGTAAATAATCAAAATCTTTTATTCATATAAATGAATAACATAATTATTCGTCCATTGACGCAGTTGTTTTTGTTTTCTCATTTCTTTATCAGATATTTTACAGTTAGCGGATTTTCTCCCCACTAACCTTGTAACTTTGTACAAAAAAAATGCCAACCATTTGTTTGCGATAAAATATACCCAAGATGATGCCCAGTACTGCAATATATGACTATGGTAGGCCTACTAGAATTGTTCAGAAGTTGGGATCTCATTATACACAAGTGATATGAAAAACATCAGGTTTTTCACACGAAAATTCGGTATGAAGTAGTCCTATATACGTATATATGTTATTGCTTCTTGCTCACACAACAACCCTCTTACAAATTCTCATTTTTAAAGAATTTAGACCACTTTCTTACAAACAAGAAAATATCAAGTTGGTTGTTTTGTTTTTATGGCATATCAACCTCGGCGGGTCATTTATTGCTAACTAAAGTTTTATTTATTTATTGCTGGTAATACCTTTTTCTTTCAACAATTTATTGTTGTTTTTATATAAGTTTTGTGTCTAGTAATACTTTTTTCTTTTCGAGTATCAAGATTCATTGGGATTTGTTTTTAAGGGCAGGGTCCCCAAGTCCTACCTTTGTTATTTAACCCATAAATAGAGGAAAGGGATGGATTAATACCTTTCCCAAGGGTACCAGTGCTTAAGTGAATACAGGGTATTCAACTGGAATTCGAATTCAGCTCACCGATTTCACTTTCTGAGCCGATATCCACTGCACCACAACGCACATCCGTCACTAAATGCTTACAGCACCTGGTATTCCCAAGCAGTCACCCATCTAAGCACTGACCAGGCTCAACATTGCTTAACTTCGGTGATCAAGTGAGAACCAGTGCATTCAACGTGATATGGCCGTAAGCAAGTACATCCATCACTAGACGCTTACAGCACCTGGTAATCTCAAGCAAAATATCAAGTCAGAGTTGAAATATTTCATTTTAAATTTTGATGTTTATGTTAATTCAGTATCCATTCAGGTTAAATGTAATTACACTCCAAACAACTTGATACTTACATTGTAAATTGAACCCCAACTAAAATCTTAAAAGTTTAATTTCTACATGAAATGAAGGCTGTATTCATTCAAAGCACCTAAAGATATGGAGGTGAGATATATTTTTCTATAAAACTGCAGTGGTTTGCCAAGAAAAACTGTTTTTATTAGAAGTTCTTAACAGTTCCAGCTTGTGTCTTTGATAGAATTAAAATAGTTTGAGACCTTTACAATAGATACGTAGGCAATACAAAGCTAAGAGAAGAAGAGCCTATAAAAGAAATAGTTTCTCCTTTCCGTGAATCTGCCTGGAAGTTTCCCACAAACAAATGCACCAGGTTCATGACTGTCCATCACACACAGCCCATAATATTCAAAAGACGAAAACAATGGTCAACATCTGGGGAAACAGACTCTTAATACAAGTGGACAGAAGATAATAATGGCTATTGTCTAAATAAAAAGAGAGAAAATTCTGTAAGGCAACAGAATGGAATGTTTAAACATAACGACCATCTCAGTAAAGAGTTCTATTTGGTTACAGCAGCTGTCGTGCAAACATTCTTTCAAGTTGATTCTAAAGAAATAGAAGCAAAAAAAAAAAATGGACAAAAAAAGAAAGAAATGGAAGAGACTGATTCAATAAAAACTGGATATTCTAAAGAAATATTAAAAACAAAAAAAGAAACATAGCTAAAATGACCAAAATATCCCAAAACTTTCTTATGCAAAATTAAACAGCCAGCATTATAAGCAAATTAAAAAAAAAAAGATGATCTTTAAAACACACCAAACTTTTGCCATTCTTTATCTCCAAGAGTCAGATTAGACCCGTTATAAGGTGCCATATTGTTTTGTTTTTGTAATCAAGTTCACCCCAAACATGACAGTAAAGCTACTAAGACATAAGGAGTCACGGGTGTGGAAGAATTAGAAAACAGGAACATTGCTAAGGAGTAAGAACAGATCAAGAGTAATCAGAAGAAAAGTAGATTACACTTAAATTTTTACACATTAAAGTTGACTTGAAAGCATAGAGCTGGAAGGGAGTCCCACAAGAAAGACGTGCAAGAAAAGAAACTGTATAGTATTGAAATTATGGTTTCATCTAGCTACCTCAACTGTAAGTAAATTGATGAGACCTTGTTGCCAGTCTCGTACTGTGCTTAAATTCAAAAAGTCTAGGTACCTAATGAAGAGCTCATTCAAACAGTTACCATTAAAGTATTTATAGAAAAGGCTAAGGGAGGCAAACTTATGGTGGTGGGAAAATAAATGAAGCTGAGATGCCAGTTTGGGGCCAATAATATTTCTGATACTTCTTTGGATTTTATCAAGGAGCTTTAGGTAGATAGCAGGAGACCTATGTGTAGAGTGGATATGCCAGTTCAGTCTTTTAGTGCTATTTCCATGGCAAATGTTCAGATAAAATCCACTCCCTAGTTTTGCCAGTTCAAACATTTACTGGTTGGACACAACATTCTACATCCTCAGAGTTGAATCATCCACATTTCCTCCATATTCCATTCATAAGTTGAGAGTTACACTCTTTATTTTCTTTGTTAATTTTTTAGTAATTTCTCTTCCAAGTTTCTTCCACTTTGTTCATTTCATTCGGGTATCAATTTTTTAAACTCAAGGTTTTTATTCCACAGGAGTATCTTTTCCTTCTAGGTACTCTTGGGATGGTCTCATGTGCTTCAGGTAATGAAGATAAGATAACATTATTTGGTTCCTTTATATTGCTTCGACCAAGATTTAATGATATCAATTTGAACTCTAGTTTATTTCTGTTTTGTTTTCAATGGCTTGGATGTTATACCTGGGTGTCATTCATGGCTTATGGGGGCAGAAGCGAGCTGCTTTAGTTACGCTATTTACATTGTTTGAACTGTTGTCATCATCTTTATTGCTATAATCATGACATTTCAGCTATTATGCATTCTGGCCTTCTTCAGGGTCAGTCAGTTAGGTGCCATACGTGATACATGCTTGGGCGATCATGTCTCAAAAGAGACATGACTGACTGGGCAGAAGATTATCCCGCAGTAGGTTGCCATTGATTTCTGCGGTAGACTGGTTGCCGACCAAGGCTATAGAACCCAATCTGTCCTGCTATTTAACCCATAACTGGAAGGAATAGACAGATTAATACCTTTCCCAAGGGTATTTGAATACAATGGATTCAACTGGAATTCGAACTCGGCTCCCCGGGTATATCTTAAACTTTTAAACTGAAAAATCTTAAACTCTTCAGGGTATATATCTTAAAATTTTAAACTGAACCTTTTATTTAGTCCATGTGCCAAATTTTTTCTGGATATCTCAGTTTCAGTTAATTCCCTTTCATAACTCAACCCTCCAAGTTTTTGTTCCCACTGCTGTGGCCAGGTATTGAACTCACAACTCATTAGGTCAAGTCACTTTTTGAATTATTTTGAACTGAACCCTTTATTTAGTCCATAGGGATAAATTTTTCTAACTCCATTTGTCATGCCTCTTCTGGATATCTCAGTTTCAGTTAATTCCCTTTAGAAAAATTTGAATTTTTAATGTGAAATCTTGCATAGCCTAGTATTTCACCCTCTTCCTTGTTGCAGTCTGTTCCTCTCTCTTGCTCTCTGGATCTTTCTGTCTTTTGTATATATATATATATATATATATATATATATATATACAAAACACAGAAAAAAAAAAATATATATATATATATATATATATACAAAACACAGACTATTTACGCTCTCACACCTTGATTGAGCAATCTGGAAGAATGGTAGACTTTGAAAAACAGTAGCTACTTTGGCATGTACGCATCACTCATTCAGTAATGGATTAGAGCACTCTGGCTATTGGACTGGTATAATGACAATATACATGTTAAAAAGTCTGCCTTCTTCTACCAAACACCCATAGCCCAGAGGTAGAATCGCCGACTGACACCAATTCAGTCGGGTTTCAATCCTGGGTTAAAAGCAATTGGAGTCTAACCATACTGATGAGCTGTGATACAGCAAAACAGATCTGTCTGCGGATGACTATATATATATATATATATATATATATATATATATACAGAGAGAGAGAGAGAGAGACTTGTACCTGCAGAAAAACAAATGGATTTAAAGAGAATGAACGTCATATTTTAGTTAAGACCTTAGGACCCTTTCAGCCAACACATCATTAAAGGTGCTCCTTGGAAAAATTATAAATGATAGACAGAACACATTAATATGAATTGAAGAAGGGAAAGGTGGAACTCACTTAAAAACAAAATTTTAATCAAAATTAATTAAAATGTAAGGGGGCTGTGTAAACATAAAGTTCCATAAAGAGCAATAAAATGGAAAAAAGGGACTCACATAACCTCCAACAGCCGTAAGGAGTGAATAAATTGCTCCTTCTGTCTACACAGGCTAGACTGATGTATTTTTAAATACACAGCCTCCACAACACATAGATGATATGCTGAGTGGGTACTGTGCAGAACAGAAAACTATGCATCTTCATACCAAGAGGCACAGTCTTGATTGTCAAGTAAATGTTGTCTGATGGCTGAGTCATGAACAGCTTGACTGGTTCTTAAAGGCTGACTTGGACAACTTGAACATACATTTGTGGGGACGTGCTGCGCTACTCATGATTCCAACCTCAGATTTGTTCATCCTATGTAAACCGCATCACAGTGGTATTTGAACTTGTATACAACTGAATTTTTACAAAAATAGGACAACCTATCTTTATTAAAAGAAGTCTAAAACACAGTAAAAACTGTTAAATCCGAAGTGAAAGCTGCAATGACCATACTGAATGGGAACAGAGCAGCTGAACCAGATGGCATTGTAATAGAGATGCTGATGGTCATAGAAGATTTTGACATAAAGAAAATTATAGAAATAATAAATGAAATCTACAATGATGGTGTAATACCAGAAGATCTGAGCAGATCAACTGTCATAGCTCTGCGTTAGAAGCCAGGTGCAATCAAATGCAAACTTCACAGAACAATCAGTTTGATGAGCCACATAACAAAACTCATTGTCAGAATTCTGATGAATAGAGCGAGAAGCAGAATCAGACTGGAAACAGGACAAGAACAGTGTGGCTTTGCTAAGGACACTGGAACAAGGAATGCGATATTCATGCTTAGGATGGTATCATAAAGAGCGATACAAATGTAAAAGGTCATTTACCTATGTTTCGTAGACTATGCCAAGATGTTCGACAAAGTATGCCACATGGAACTGATAGAAATGGTTAGCAACGTCGACATATTTGGGAAAGACATGGGAGTAATCAAGAACCTCTACTCGCAGGAAATTGCCTGTATACGGACAAGAAACGAATTCAGTAGATATACAAAGATAGAAAAGGACGTAAGACAATGATGTGTCTTTTTACCTAATATGTTCAGCAAGATTATTCTGAGGACCCTAGAAGTTATACCAGGATTCATCATTGGCAGTCCTAATCTGAACAACATAAGATATGCAGATGATACAGTGCTGATAGCTGACATGTAATGAAAACTACAAGACCTCCTGAAGAAGGTAGATTGAAAAAGTCGAAAGAATAGACTACAAATTTATTAAAAAAAACTGAATGTATGAAACAAAGAAGCCCAAAATGCCAATTACAGGGTGGGGATACTGAAATCAAGCAAGTACAAAAATTTAAGTATTTGGGAAGTGTTCTAACGGAAGATGAAAAATGTGACACTGAGATCCAAAGGTAAATTGGCATGGCCCAGGATGCATTACAGAAGTTAAGCAGAGTATTAAGAGACAGGAAAATTTTGTTAGAAACAAAGAAGAGAGTACTGGAATGTTATGTGATGCCAGTTTTTCAATATGGCAGCGAATGCTGGACAATCTCATCAAAGATGAAGGAAAGACTTGAAGCAACTGAAATGTGGTTCTACAGAATCATACTGGATATAAAGTGGGGCATTAGTTCCATATTACAATCAATATATAAACTGACCCCTCACTTTGTGGTCACAGCAGTTTCTACAAATTTATATTCCTGAGATTCAAAAGCACAAGGACGCATTCCAGGAGCTGAGCAGTGTATTAAGAGACAGGAAAAATTTGTTAGAAACAAAGAAGTAAGTACTGGATTGTTATGTGATGCCTGCATTGTGGTGCAATGGATATCAACTCAGAACAACAAATTGGAGAGCAGAGTTCAAATCCCAGCTGAATTCCTTGCATTCACTTATGCACAAATACTCCTGGGAAAGGTATTAATCCATCTCTTTCCCCCAGTTATAGGTTACATAATAAAACAAATTGAGTTCTATAGCCTTGGCTGGCAAACAGTCTATCACAGAAAGTAATGGTAATCTACTGCAAGATAACCTTTTGCCCAGTCAGTCATGTCTCTGTCAAGACATGATCACCCAAGCATGTATCACATATTGTACTTAACTGACTTTCGCAGATATGCATTGTGGTGCAGTGGATATCAACTCAGAACAACAAATCAGGGAGCAGAGTTCAAATTCCAGTTGAATTCCTTGCATTCACTTACACACAAATACCCTTGGGAGAGATATTCATCTGTTTTTTCCCTCCAGTTATGGGTGAAATAATGGGACAGATCAGGTTCTAGATCCTTGGCTGGCAACCAGTCTACTGCAGAAATTAATGGCAACCTATTGCGGGATAATCTTCTGTCCAGTCAGTCATGTTTCTTTCGAGACATGATCACCCAAAGCATATATCACATATGGCATTTAACTGACTGACCGTTCTTCAATGTGGCAGTGAATATTGGACAATATCATCAAAGATAAAGGAAAAACTTGAAGCAACCGAAATGTGGTTCGACAGAAGGATGCTGCAGATATCATGGATTGAGCATGTGAGAAATGATGAGGTTTTAGAAAGAATGGAAACAAAAAAGAAATTAATACTGAGCATCAGGAAAAGACAGCTGAAGTTTTAGGAACATGTGATGAGGAAGGAAGACTTGGAGTATCTGATGCTCACAGGTCACATAGAGAAAAAGAGAGACAGGAGAAGACAGATGACATATTAGAAGGTCTTGTGCAGGCGGATGGCAGAGTGGGGTAACAAGAGAATGGGTATTAAGAGCTACCAGGGATAGGGAGATGTGGTAGGCCATGATTGCCTATGTCCTGAAGGGACATGGCACATAAAAAGAAGAAGAAGATGTGTAAATACCCATAATACCTCATTTCGGAAATATAGACAGATGGTGATCTATTTTTCTGGCTGATATCGTCACTTTTGTTACAAGTATCCTCTGACCAGATTCCAAGTAGGGGTTGTGTACTCTAACATCAGTGACAAACTGCCTAATCCAAGGGTCTGAAAAGCTAAAGCTAATAATTTTTTGTAACATTATCTGGGTTATGCGATGTGATCCAGTGTTTTATAAGAAAAAAAGTTTCTTAAATGTAATCAAGAAATTAAAATAATTGTCTGCATTTATATAGACAACATTATCAACTTTGAATGGATCTATCATTGCAATTGTCAACATATTTGATTAATACAACATCCTATATACCCAAATAGATTATTATGTTATTATTTTATGGGTTAACATAGGTTCAGTATCATCCTATATCCTTCACCAGTCTTTTCAGTCAATACTGCACTTAAATTCATAAACAAAAATATTAAAATATATTTGGTACAGTACTGTGCAAAAGTATTAGGACAATAACTATTTTACCTTTTATGAGGCATATTGACAGAAAATAAACAATGTAATTAAAGTAATTTTATTTGATTTACTCAATAAGTGCTTTAAAAAGAAAAAAATACTTGTTACAAAATAAATATAACATTTAGTATAATAGCCTTTTGCTTTGAAATAATAAAATAATTGAGACAATTTACCAATCGCACCTAGTATGTATATATATATATATATATATATATATATATTTTCTAAACATATGCTATTAAATATAAGAGACAATGAATGTCTATTATGTTTAATCATGAGCTGTTCTAAACGTCGTATTTTTGCTTTAATTTCAGTTGAAAATAAAGACAAAAATTCTCCAACATTTGGATAATTATTTATTGGTTTTCTTCTAAGCTTTCGGCTCACATGAACCATCTTCAGAGAGGTAGTTTAAACTGAAATATTATAAAATCCACCATCACCGACGATTTTATTTTGTGTTGACATAAAACTCCGCTTGGCAATGGCAATAGTTACCAAAAATAATAAACGCAGTTCTTACGTTTGCGATGCGGTTTTATGACATCACACCGCGAGATAGCGTGAAATGACAACAAAACCATGTAGTCAAATGCAATGTAATATGTTATTTCCTGTTTTAAAGTTGATTTTATTGAGTGTTGGTTGTTTTGATTTGATGTACATGGCCTCCAATATCTGCAGGTTCCTCTTACTGTGTGTATGAGTAAGGCTCACCGTATTGTTGACCAAAATCTGTCTGATATTACCTACATGTTTATGTTTTTCAGAGAAATGTTGTTTAATAGTACTCTGATCAGAAAGATGACATGTAAGTCTACGGGAGAGCATGGTTGTAGTAAAACCAATATATGTACTGGGTTTTTGATTAGTATCGGAGATGCAATCTCTGAATGGGCATGTAAATTGGTACACTACATTTACATGCCCATTCAGAGATTGCATCTCTGATACTAATCAAAAACCTAGTACATATATTGGTTTTACTACAACCATGCTCTCCCGTAGACTTACATGTCATCTTTCTGATCAGAGTACTATTAAACAACATTTCTCTGAAAAACATAAACATGTAGGTAATATCAGACAGATTTTGGTCAACAATACGGTGAGCCTTACTCATACACACAGTAAGAGGAACCTGCAGATATTGGAGGCCATGTACATCAAATCAAAACAACCAACACTCAATAAAATCAACTTTAAAACAGGAAATAACATATTACATTGCATTTGACTACATGGTTTTGTTGTCATTTCGCGCTATCCCGCGGTGTGATGTCATAAAACCGCATCGCAAACTTAAGAACTGCGTTTATTATTTTTGGTAACTATTGCCGTTGCCAAGCAGAGTTTTATGTCAACACAAAATAAAATCGTCGGTGATGGTGGATTTTATAATATTTCAGTTTAAACTACCTCTCTGAAGATGGCTCATGTGAAAGCTTAGAAGAAAACCAATAAATAATTATCCAAATGTTGGAGAATTTTTGTCTTTATTTTCAACTGAAATTAAAGCAAAAATATGATGTTTAGAACGGCTCATGATTAAACATAATAGACATTCATTGTCTCTTATATTTAATAGCATATGTTTAGAAAATTACTTGCTGCCTCGATATATATATATATATATATATATATATATACACACACACACAGTACTGTGCAAAAGTATTAGGACAATAACTATTTTATCTTTTATGAAACCTCAAAATAAAGTTTAAAATCACCCCTGTCCTAACATTTTTGCACATTACCGCTAGTGTGAAAAAGTATTAGAACAGGGGTGATTTTCCTAAAAACTTCACTGAAAGTCAAATACAGGGTGAAAAGCCAAACCTTTGTCAGAATTATTTAGCTAAAAAGCAAGAGGAAGGAAGACTTCAGAATTTGAATTGGAAAAATAATTATTACCAGCAATACCTTTTTGAATACAAAACTAGAAGACATCTTCAGTTTTCTAAAAATAAAAAAGAATAAAAACAAAAGATTTCCATTAAATTCTGAAGAAATTAACCTTTTCACTATAACTGAACATTAAAAAAATAAAACCCCACCTTCTTGGCATTAAATAACCCACAGAGGTTGATATGGCATTAAACAAAACTCAAACTCTTAAAAAAATATTCAATGTAATTTCAGTTTTAACTATCCAGACATTCCTGATTCATGTTCTTGTTGAAATCTCTTACCTTAAAGCCAGGGTTCAAGTTCTAAATAAACTCTATACAAAAGGTTGTAATTGTTATACAAAGACAGTTTTAGGACAATTCTTTTTGCTTTCATTGTATTTATCACAATGTGATTGATCCATGAATACTCCACAAGTATGATATGTGGATTACTGTTTTTATATATTTCTGGAATTGCTGACATAAGAGAGGAATTATATATATATAACTGTGACCAGAATATTATTACTTTACAACTGCAAGCATGAATTTTCCAAGTGAATAGTCAAGCTTCTGTGCACAGAAGACTTATAAAATGCATTTTCTAAATTTAGTTGGTATTATTGTTTCAAATATGTCCAGCCAGGTTTTAACTGGGATGAGAAAATCAAATGCTTGCTCAATGAAAATAACTCAAACACAAAATATTTAGTCACAATCACTTTTATAACTTGAACTGAACAACCCCATGAGCATGCACGCAAGCAAAAATACAAAAATAAATTCCTGTTATAGATTTGTCCGTTAGTTCATTTGATTGCCAGCTGCTTTATGTACTGAAAAGACAGCAAATGAGCTCTTCTCAGGGTAGGGTCTGGTTTCCAATCCTTTTTTTGTGGTGCAGTAGATATCGGCTCGGAACGAGAAATCGGGGAGCCGAGTTCGAATTCCAGTTCAATTTCTTGCAGTTACTTACGTGCAAATACCCTTAGGAAAGATATTAATCCATCCATTCCCTCCAGTTATGGGTTAAATAACAGGACAGATTGGGTTCTATAACCTTGGCTGGCAACCAGTCTACCACAGAAAGTCAGTCATGTTTCTTTTGAGACATGATTGCCCAAAGCATGTATCACGTATGGCACTTAACTGACTGACTGAATATAATAGTTGAAAACATGATTCAGGCTTGTACTGAGCATAAAGTGGGGGATCAGTTTTATATTGTTATGAAGTAATAAATTGATGCCCCACTAATTACTACTTAATAATATATTACATCTCTTCCCTCTCTAGCTATAAGTCAAATAACAGGACAGATTGGGTTCTATAGCCATGGCTGGCAACCAGTCTACCACAGAAATTAATGGCAACCTACTGTGAGATAATCTTCTGCTCAGTCAGTCATGTTTCTTTTGAGACATGATTGCCCAAGCGTGTATCACATATGGCAATTAAGTGACTGACTGAATATAATAGTTGAAAACATAATTAAAACTTCTCTTGGACATAAAGTAGGGGATCGGTTTTCTATTGTTATGAAGTAATAAACTGATCCCCCACTAATTATACTTAATATAATAATGTAATATAATCTATCTTTTCTCCCTCCAGCTATGAGTTAAATGGCAGGACAGATTAGGTTCTATAGCCTTGGTCGGCAACCAGTCAACCACAGAAAGTAATGGCAGAAAACTTTGTTTTGGAAGTTTTCAAGTTAATAAGCCATCCCTTGCCCCCATTAACAGCAGATTACATCAGACTTAACAATTGATTCAATATAATCTTTCCATTTGATGTTAGCAGAGAATGTGGGCCTGAGAAGGGGCACTAAGTCTTTCTACCGGTGGATAGATTTATAAATATGTAAGATAGATTCTGATGAGAAAGAGTGTCTAGCATGACACAGGAAGCCAACTTTTATAGCAGCAGACCAAGCAGTCGATTCAATATAATCTTTTCACCTCATATCAGTGGAAAACGTTAGGCTCAGAAATTACAACAGGCATAAAGCAGAATAAAAACATATTCTTTTTCATAGACGTACCAATAACCAATTGAAGATGGAGCTGTTTTTTACAGTTTATCAATCCTTTATAAGTTATTTAATGCTGAAACATAATATTTTCTTTTTCTTATAAACTCTCAAACTCAGTAACCACTCGAATCTGAGTGGCTTTATTATCTTGCTTCATGTGAAATGATTAAATTTTTTTTTCATTTGGGCAAGTGCATATTGCAATAATAATTTTTGAGAGATAATAATGATTTTTCTAGAAACAAGTATTATTATTTAATCCATAGCTCGAAGGAGCAAATGAATTCATAACTTTCCCAATGGTATTTACATATAATGAAATGAACTTGACTGGAATTCAAACTTGTTTCTCTGACAACTCACTACCAATTGAACCACCCACACACTAACCTTAGTAGATGAATCCTTCTTCTATAATATATCACTTGTAATAATTTCAACTTGATTCCTTTAATTCAGCAATACTGACAGCAATAAACTACTGACATTTTATACAAAATTTCTTAAAGTCCATGGCTTGAGAGCCACTCAAGGTAGAGTGTTACAGTTAAAATGCTAATGAGAAAGGATATGTGTGATATAAATGAAAGAGGAAGTTGCATGAAGTGAATATTATGTAAATAAGGAGGAAACATACTGGCTGACCCTTAATTGGAAGAGATTAAGATTGTAGCATTCAGGTAAGTACTCATGTGGGAGTCTGTTCCACAGAGTGGCAGTTAATAAGAACCCAGTCTGAATGAGAATTTTTTTTTATATTTGCTATACAGAGGAAATGAGGGTGATTCAACTCAGTGGAAGTGGCTTGTAAAGTAGAGAATAGAGCTCATCTGAGCATTTTCCATGGAAATAGTGATCAAGTAACCAGAGGCTTACAGTGCTGTGCCTTTGGGTAAGAAGCAACATAAAACTGTGTAAAAGATTTTTAATTCTGGCATGGCTGGAAAAGAAAGATTGAGTAGCTCCAGCTCTGATTTGGCGGCAAATTTTATGGACAAATAGCATAGATAGCAACTGACCCTTGACTTAAATAAGTTAAGATGATAATGTTCATTTAAGCATCCATATGGAAGAAATGAGGATGACTATTTATGCACCTAAGCCCTCAGCCAAACAGAAGTGGTAGAATTTACTATCACAGTAGCAATGATAGTAGCCTTCAGTTAACTATCCTGACATTCCTGATTCATGTTCTTGTTGAAATCTCTTACCTTAAAGCCTGGGTTCAAGTTCTAAATAAACACTATACAAAAGGTTGTAATTATTACACAAAGACAGTTTTAGGACAATTCTTTTTGCTTTCATTGTATTTATCACAATGTGATTGATCCATGAATACTCCACAAGTATGATATGTGGATTACTGTTTTTATATATTTCTGGAATTGCTGACATAAGAGAGAAATTATATATATATATATATATATATATATATATATATATATATATAAGATTCTTCTTCTTCTTCTATGTACCATGTCCTTTCAGGATGTAGGCGATCGTAACTTTCCACATCTCTCTATCATTGGTGGCTCTTAGCATGCTTTCTCCTGTTGCACCATGCAACACTCGTTCTGTCATCCACCTGATCAGGTCCTTCAAATATGTTATCTGCTGCTTTCCCCTGTCTGTTTTTCCCTCTATCTGGCCTGTTAGTAAATGGTTCTCCAAGACCTCCTTCCTCATTGCATGTCCCAGGAACCTTAGTTGTCTCTTCCTGATGCTCAGTATTAATTTCCTTTTCATCTCCATCCTTTTCAAAACCTCATCATTGCTCACATGCTCGATCCATGATATCCGCAGCATCCTTCTGTAGAACCACATTTCAGCTGCTTCAACTTTTTCCTTCATCTTCGAAGATATTGTCCAACATTCACTACCATATTGAAGAACCAACATCACATAGCAATCCAGTACTCTCCTCTTTGCTTCTAGTGAAATTGTCCCGTTTCTTAATACTTTACTGAACTTCTGAAATGCTTCTTTCGCCATGCCAATTCGCCTTCGGATCTCAGTGTCGCACTTTCCGTCTTCTGTTAGAACACTTCCTAGGTATTTAAATTCTGTACTGCTTGATTTTAGAGTCCCTCACCTGTAATTGGCATTTTGGGTTGCCTTTATTGAATTTTGAAAAGGTGAAATACTTTTTAACAATAACCCTGAGGATCCTTTCAGCCAACACTTCATCGGAGGGTACCATTGGCAAAAGGAATTGACACAAGAATAAAGTTATGAACACAAACTTGAAAAGAGGGTCACAGTTAAAAGAAAAAATTAAAAAAAAAATTATTTGCAAAAAATAATTCACAAATAAAATACAAAAGGCTTCATTGAGTATAAAAAGAAAAAAACTTACTCAAGGCTCATTATGCAGAAACAGGTTCCCTTATTGTATGCAAAGGCTCAGTCTAATATAATAGAAACAGATTCTAGCATGTATAATTGATGGTCAGACTGACTCTTAAACAAAATAAAAAACCAAAGAATCCTCAGGGGTTTTGTTAAAAAATGTTTCCCTTTTTTAAAATTTCGTTTAAGAAATTCTGTAATATCAAGTTTTTATGCAATTATAAAATCTATATATATAAAAGACAGTCTGTGAGTCTCTGTGTGACTGTTCCCTATGCATGACTACATTTTTTAAGCTACACCATTCAAACTTTCTAGGGACACATATCTACAGGGAAGCCAGGTCGACACATACTTTTTGAGTTTAAATTCAGTAATTTTCCCTTTCGCACTTTTTGGCCAATGGTGCTGATTGTTTACATTTGCTCTGTAAAACATCTAAGATCTAAGATGGTTGCTGAATTATGTCACAGTAATCAAATCCCATGTGTCAAATGTGACTAAAATATTTTTTATTAAAAAAAAAATGTGCCTTTATATTTAATTTTTATTTTGACATTTTAAAAATTCATTTGGTCAACAAAAAAATGTGAATATTTTTCCCCATAATTTTGAAACAAAAGAAATATTTTTTAAAAAAGTGTTTTTTCAAACAAAAACAAAATATGCAAAAAAAAAAAGTGCCAGTGGTTAATTTAATTATTCAAGCCTTTTTTCAGATTTAATATTTCATACTTCAAAAAAAGAAAAAAAGCTTTTTTTTGTTAAATATTTCATGCATGAAATCAACTGTCTGTAATTTGTGTAGCATTAATGTAACTTTTTCCTCTAAAATTAAATGTCTACATTTTTAAATATTCCTCGACAATTTCTGAACTGAGAGGATAATATTTTTTATATTTCTAATTTTAGTAAAACAAAATAAATAATTTTCATTTTTATGTTAAATTTATGTAGTCAACAAAAAATTAAATATTTTCCCCCGTAATTTTGAAACAAAAACAAATGCAATATTGTTTACAATGTCACACAAAACAGCAAATCACATTTACGCAAAACAAAAAGAAAATAGATTTTTTTCTCCTACTACCAAAATGTTCTGAGTTGCACAGGCAACGACAGACTATGATGCTAGTATTATAATATATGATACATTCTTTGTTATACAGGATGCAAAAGATACAATTGTTGTCTAAATTATACAAAATTGAAATTAACATTGACATCTCATTTTAAGATATACTAGCAGTATAGCCTGGCATTGCTCGGGTGTAATGAAAGCTTTAAAACTAATCCATGTCCTGGAGCTCACATTCTTTGGATGTTGGCACGAAAGACTAAAAAGCAATAGTTATTTCCAATTAAATCAAAACCATAGACTGAAAGAAAAAGGAATGGATGTAAGTCAAATTTTGATTTCCTGGTATCGATATCAAATAAGTTTTTTTCATTGTAAACTGAATTTTGAAGGCTAAATAAGTCCTCTGAGTAAATGGTATCATGGCTGAGACTAAGAACTACAATTACTTTAGAGCCAAACCTGAAGCAAAAACTAAAATAAAAGGGCTGAAAAAAATACAGACATACAGGCAGATAAAAAGACACACACACAAACATCTTGCCTTTTATGTATATATATTATCGATTTTCTGCACTATTGTAAGAACTGCAACCTTGAAACTTCTGAATATCGTTTCTTATGTCTTTGTCTATGAGTGTATCAAATTTGATTAAAATCGGACCACTCCTTCTATAATCCGATGTTTTTATTATCGATTTTCAATATTTATTGGGGGTACCTTGACACGAAACCTATCTAAGAACACTCACAGATGCTTAGAGTACAACTGTGTAAATTTTCAAGAAAATCGGTTCAGCCGTTTCGGAGTCTATAGGTAACGAACCCCCCCCACACACACACAGACAAAGTTCTATTTATAAATAAGTTTAGATTTACCAAAATTACACAAAAACATCTAGAAATTCTAAAATTAAATTTTTTTTAATAAAATCACCATTGGCTTCAACCACGACCTTCTGGTGACTTCAGGATCTACAGCAGCTCTTCTGGACAATCTCATTCTTTATGTTGGTAAATGTCGTCATAATTCTTACCTTCTGATCATCTTTGGTGTTACAAGAATTTTTGTTGGTCTCTCACTCAACTGTGTCCCACACATATTAATCTAGAAGGTTGCAGTCTGGGGCATTAGGTGGCCAGATGTAAGGAATGATGTGGTCTCCTGCTTGTTTGGTAAACACAGGGTCTTCCAGCAGCCACACCTTTCTCCCAGGGCAGCACTGCCTCCTCAAAGCACTTGATGTAGGTCACAGTGTTGAGTCTGAGAGCCTGTGGGAAGAAGTATGTAGGCATAATTTTGTCCTCACTGGTGATTACTCCAAACATCTTCATAATCACCATTAGACTCATCCAACTCTTTCCAAATTCTTTGGACTGTCCTCAGATTGACACCCAAACACTTTTAAATATCTATACAGGAGCTTCTGGTGTGAATGCCCAGCAGTAAAGCATGCTGCTTACAAATTTCTGGCAGATTAATTGCAGCATGATGCTCTTTTTCTTACAGATGGTTCCCAACTGACCCTACTATGCTGTGCAGTTGACAAACTCAAAAACAAACAGCACAATTGTGCAAAATTAAAAATATAAAATGATGACAAGTTACCCATCACACCTATACATAATTATAATATAATTATATAAGAAGAATATTAACATAATGATATTAATATATGATAATAATGATATCATTATAAAAAAGTATTATAATAATGTTAATACTAGTAGTACCCATGAAAACTTCATGGCTGTCCAGTTTGAATTTTGTTTACATTTGTTCTTTCTTGTCAAACTGAAATCAGGTAGCATCCATCTTTACTAACCATCAAAACAGAACAGTCCATTATTTATTAAATTTTCTTTCTATAAATACTTTCACGGCTTCTGCTCCGATGAACTTAGATCACTAGTGCCCCCTAAATATGAATTTGAACGAGATACTAGATTAGCAACTAGATCCCACCCTTTTACAGTGAAACCGATAAAATGCAGCTGTAACTTCTACTCCAACAGTTTCTTTCCTCACACTTCCCGACTGTGGAATTCTCTTCCAAACGATTGCTTCCCCGACAGCTACAATCTCCAGGAGTTTAAATGTAAGGTCAATAGACACCTCCTAACACACTAACCTGCTCCCATTCTATCAAACACTCTTCCCATCTGCCCAAACCTCATCCTCGCTATCCTTACTCATCTGTCACCTTCCTCCTGACATTCCCTATGTCTAACCACTCCTTCTCTTTACCTTCCCCTATGTAGCCCCATGCACAATAGTGGCAGTGGAATGCCTTGCTTGGGGTGAGATGATTAAAAAAAAAAATATCTCTCTTTTTTTTTCTGAAACCAAGTAATATATTTGATACGTCTTTTCACCTTTTTTTGTGGTGCAGTGGATATCGACTCAGAACAACAAATCAGGGTGCCGAATTCAAATTTCAGTTGAATTCATTGCATTCACTTACACACAAATACTCTTGGGAAATGTATTAATTCATCTCTTCCCTCTAGTTATGGGTTAAATAACAGGACAGATTGGGTTCTATAGCCTTGGCTGGTAACCAGTCTACCACAGAAAGCAATGGCAACTGGCTGCGGGATAATTTTCTGCCCAGTCAGTCATGTCTCTTTTGAGGCATGATCACCCAATGCATTTATCACTTATGGCATTTAGCTGACTGACTGTGATTAAAATGGACTGGTTCATTATTATTGAGGTATTGGTTGGGCCTCTCATCTATCTATGGTATAGTCATTTATTTATGAGGTATTGTCTGAGTGTTTCTTTCTCTCTTTCTTGATTGGTTGTTAGTAAAGTAAGAGTAACTAGCCTGCTATTTAACCCATAGCTAGGGGAGGATGGATTCATGCCTTTTCTAAAGAGCATTAGCACAAATGAATGAAACAGAATCAAGGTGGAACTGAACACAGCATGATGAATTCCCTTTCTGTGTCATAACTGTTACCCTATCCCTGCCTCCATAAGGTGAATAAGGAACCTTAATAAATAATCATTGGCGGGGGGAAAATCAAATCTTCACAATAAGATGACAAAACTCCCAGAAGGACATCATTATGTATTTATTGATAGAAACACCTGGGTCTTTCTTTATTTTATTAATCAATCTCTGATGATTATCAGGTAAAAAAAAAATGGCATCTTTCCTTGCAGAGATTAAAACTGGATTCTCTTGTTTTGATGGCTGAGTTTATTTCTTTCAGTCAGAACCAGGTTACATTTTATATTCAATAATATATTACCTGACCTCTTAGAACATAAACAAAATAGATTTGGCAAGCATCATAACTTAGTATAAAGAGTATAAGTAACCCAGTCAAGATTGGTATACTATTTTTAGCTGTCTGTTAACACTGTGACTAGAGACAGCCCAGAAAATGGTTTTCATTAATGTTTAGTGGATGATTCAAATTTTCATTGTTAGTCAAGTATTGTCTTAAAAGTGTGTAGGTGGTGCAGTGGATATCAGCTGAGAACGAGAAACTGAAGAGCCAAGTTTGAATTCCAGTTGAAGTCTCCGTATTCACTTATCAGATATATTACTTGGTTTCAGAAAGAAAAAGAGAGAAATGCTTTGCCAAAATTTCATAAATAATGGACTGTTCTGTTTTGATGGTTTGTAAAGATGGAAATGACATATCTAAGGCAGATGCCCTTGGGAAAGGTATTAATTTGTCACTTCTCCTTCCAGCTAAGGATTAAATAACAGGACACAATGAGTTCTGTAGCCTTGGTTGGCAATCAGTCTACCACAGAAAGTAATGGCAACCTGCTGCAGAAAATAATTCTGCCCCGTCAGTCATGTCTCTTTTGAGACATTATTGCCCAAGTGTATAGGGCACCTCAGTCTGTAAAGTGCCATACGTGATACACGCTTGGGCAATCATGTCTCAAAAGAGACATGACTGACTGGGCAGAAGATTATCCTACTGTAGGTTGCCAATGCTTTCTGCAGTAGACTGGTTGCCAACCAAGGCTATAGAATCCAATCTGTCCAGTAATTTAACCCATAACTGGAAGAGACAGATTAATACCTTTCCCAAGGGTATTTGCATGTAAATGAATGCAGAGAATTCAACTGAAATTCGAACTCGGCTCCCCAAAGATTATCCTACAGTAGGTTGCCATTGCATTCTACAGTAGACTTGTTGCCAGCCAAGGCTATTCCAAGCCAATATCCAGTGCACCACAACGCACATCTGAATGGCCCTAAACTGTTTTAAATAAGAGTACATCTTGTATTCCTTCTTTGTTCACTCAGTTTGCAATGACAACAACTGTTAATAAATAAGAATGTTTTGCTTGAAAATTCTCTTTAAATTTTACTGTAATATATTACACTGACTAGCAAAAATAGGATTGACAAAAATATATTCCAGCTGTTGATGGTGAAAATGGGGCACAACATCGAAAGGCAGAAACACAGGCAACAGCTAACAAAGATATGACTGGCATCAAAGGCAAAAAATGCAAGCAACAACGAAGGCTTGAAAGGCAATGTCCAACAAAGATATGATTGAGATCAATTAAGCGACAACCTGAAAAAGCAAAAATGCATCAGAATTTTGGGTTATATAAAAAAATGCATCAGAATTTTGGGTTATATAAGTCTGCAGCTTCTGGCCAAAGAGACAAAAGTCAGAGGAAGAGAAGAGCAGACAAAAAAGAACAGAAAACTCTCCAACAACTGTTGCATGTGCAATATCTCTATTGCTACCCTCTTACTCTACACAGCCATCACCAATGAAGAATAAAAATATAAGATTATATTTTTATGAATATACTACCAGCCATAATTATTAGGCCACCCCAGTTTTTTTTTTCATTTTTAATTTATCCTAGAGAAAGGAAAAAGGAAACCTACTACAGTTTTGCGGATGTGCATTGTGGTGCAGTAGAGATTGGCTTGGAAAGAGAAATTTGGGAGCCAAGTTTGAATTCTGGTTGAATTCATTGCATTCACTTACGTGCAAATACCCTTGGGAAAGGTATTAATCCATCTCTTCCTTCCAGTTATGGGTTAAATAACAGGACAGATTGGGTTCTATAGCCTTGGCTGGCAACCAGTCCACTGCAGAAAGCAATGGCAACCTACTGTAGGATAATCTTCGGGGAGCCAAGTTCGAATTCCGGTTGTATTCATTGCATTCACTTACACACAAATACCCTTGAGAAAGGTATTAATCCATCTCTTCCTTCTAGTTAGGGATTAAATAGCAAGACAGATTGGGTTCTATAACCTTGGCTGGCAACCAGTCTACTGCAGAAAGCAATAGCAACCTACTGTAGGATAATCTTCTGCCCAATCAGTCATGTCTCTTTCGAGACATGATCGCCCAAGCGTGTTTCACGTATGACACTTAACTGACTGACTACAGTTAGACCAAAGCTTTGTGAGTGGACATGGATAGATAGAACCATTAACAACAGTGCTAGCACAAAGTCACAAGTCATCATGACTGAGGGTTTGAATGAACTGGCCTTGTTCAAAACAGTTCATCATGTCAGATTATATACTCTCTCTGAAACTCTAAACAAAGATCTGCTCAGCCATAGTTGGAGTATAGGCTACAAGTTGGTGCTGTGAGTGTTAAAAAAACACAGATGTGCCTGAGCAGGAATATTCAACAAGGATTAGATAGGCATCCTAGCTAACAGGCATATTCAGAAGTGAGCAACCAACCATTTACATTTTACTTTCAACACATGACACAATAACTAAACTGTGTCTAGAGATATAACAAGGGTGATAGCAGGCACAGAAAGGAAACTACAAAAATCCCTACAGAAAATAGCAAAAGAAAGTGAAAAGAAAAGACTAAACCTCAATTGCAAGAAGAAACAAATGTAAACTGCGTCTCGAGATTATATGCAAAAGAGGTATTGCCAAATATTTTATGTAAAATTCATAAATATGTGTTATTCAATGAAATAATTTGTACTATTATGTATAGCAAGTAAGCATGAAAGCAATTAAGTCCCAATTTTCAATTTCAGATTGATATTTAGTATTTTTTCAGCAATTATGGCAGTTTGCAGTGTCAATAGATTATTTGCAAGAACGAAAATTTAGTATTATGGCTCGTAAAAAAGAACTAACAATGAATGAAAAGAACTAAATAATCAAAGAAATTAGTAAAGGAAAGTCTTCGCTTCAAATTTTTAAGAATTTGAAAAGGGATCATCGAACAATCAAGAAAATATGTCAAATGGGAATTCAACCAAGGAAAAAAATAGCTCAGGCTGAATTCAGGAATTTAACAAAGCGAGATCTATCACATATCTGAAGAGAAATAATAAAAAACACAAATGCGCTAAGTGCATACATATTTGGGGCCCCGCTGGATCTCCTGTGGTGTCAAGGGAAACAAGGTGTAAAGCATTAAGGAAGTTTGCTGATGTAAAAAATCAAATAAAGAAACCCATTTTAACAAAAAAACATAGGGAAAGAAGATTGCAGTTTGCAAAAAAAGACATGAAAACTGATTTTAGTAAAGTGCTTTTTACAGATGCATCAAGGATCACCCTCAATGGGCTCGATGGATGGGCTCGAGGATGGATTGGCAAGCAAGATGACTCAAGAAAATTTTTCAAATGCCAACAAGGTGGCAGTGGGATTATAATATGGGTTGGGATTATTGGTAATGAGCTTGTGGGTCCATTTAAATTGAAAGATGGTGTTAAAATGAATTCCAAAAGTTACTGTAATTTTCTAGAGCAATATTTCTTTGAATGGCTTGATAACCAGTCTTTAGCCAAGTGTAGATCTATGATCTTTATGTAAAATAATTTATGCAAGACAATGCACCAAGTCATGCATCAAAGTTTACTAAATTCTGGTTGGAAGAAAAGGGATTTGTTGAAGATCCTCTTATAGACTGGCCTTCAAATAGCTGTGACTTGAATCCCATTGAGAACCTGTGGAGCATCCTCAAGAAAGATATTTATTCTAATGGAAGGCAATTCAACAGCAAGTGTGACCTCTGGGAGGCAGTTAAAGTTACTGCAAACAACTTACCAGCTGCTAAAATTTCAAATCTAAAATCAGATGTTGACAATAGGCTGCTAAGAGTTATTGAAAAGAAAGGAGCATTTGTGCAATAAATTTTAGGAGTTTCTTATTATTTTTTGTTGATATATCTTTTATTTTTCAAATAAAATGTTTTTTTATGTTTTTCCTTTTAAGAAATTGACAAATTTTTTTCTACAATCTTTCCATATTATTTTTTTACATTAGTTTTACAAGGTATAGTAATGTAAAAATATCAAAAGAAATAGTTGCAAATGAACTACTGACAGTCAAATTAGTCTGTTTTGTTAACTTAGTAAATTTTTTTCCAACCAAAAACAATAGTTTTCTCTATCACTATATATCTAAGTTAATGATATTGAGTAGAATCTAATCAATATCATAATAGGATTTTTAACATTAAAGACGCAACTCTTTATACCAATTCATAACTTGCATAGACACAGTTTAAATTGTACGATATAAACAGCCGAGTGGATAAAACATTAGCATTCGGAGCAGGAAACCTTAGTCTAAATCTCACCATGGTTGATTTATCAAGAAAGTGACTTCTTTTTAATAACAGCCTAGAGAGTATGTGGTAGCATTTAGAAGTGCTTAAAAACCATACTACAGTTTAATCTAAGTTTGTGAGTAAAGATAGATAGATGGAACCATTGATAGTTGTGCTAGCACAAAGTTATAAGTCATTGTGACTGAGGATGGAGGATTGGTGAACCCCTCTTGGTCCTTACGTTTACAGAACCTGGTATTCCCAAATGGTCACCCATTTAAGTACTGATCAGGCTCGATCTTGCTTAACTTCGGTGATTGGATGGGAACTGGTGTATTCAACATGATATAGCCGCAGATGCCAGGTTGTTTTTTTTTTTGTTTTTTTTAATCATTTCACCCCAAGCAAGGCATTCCACTGCCACTATTGTGCTTGGGGCTACATAGGGGGAGGTAAATAGAAAGAGTGGTTAGATATAGGAAATGTCAGAAGTGGGGTGATAGGTAGTTGAGAGGATGGGAAGAGTGTTTGAAAGAATGGAAGCGAGTTATTGTGTTAGGAGGTGTCTATTGACCTTACATTTAAACTCCTGGAGATTGTAGCCGTCGGGGAAGCAGTCATGCGGAAGGGAATTCCAGAGTCGGAAAGTACGAGAAAAGAAACTGTTGGAGTAGAAGTTGTGGTTGCATTTTATCGGTTTCACTGTAAAAGGGTGGGATCTAGTTGCTAATCTAGTATCTCGTGCAAATTCGAACCTAGGGGGCACCAGTGATCTAAGTTCATCGGAGCAGAAGCCATGGAAGTATTTATAGAAGAGACACAGGGAAACCACGTCACGCCAGTGAGAGAGAGACTGCAGGCGGTCTGCCAAGTCAGTATCGATCACATTACAGACCCTCCACTGTACCTTGTTGAGAAGCCCAAGGAGAATAGCAGGGGTACCCGACCAGATACAGCAACAGTATTCAATGCATGGCCGGATGGTAGATTTATAAATGTGCAGGATAGATTCAGACGGAAGAAACCTCCGGGCCCTGCACAGAGAACCGACTTTCATAGCAGCGGATTTAGCAATGGATTCGATATAGTCATTTCACTTAAGGTCTGCTGAAAGTGTGAGACCAAGGAGGCACAGTGTTTTACTCTCAGGGAGGCAAGCCTGGTCCATGTGCACTCTCTGAAATTTTCACTAAGGTCTACTTAGTTTTAGTATTGGTAATAGATTGGCTTTGTTAAAAAAAAGCAAATTGTGTCTGGGCAGGAATCTGCAAAAAGGATTAGATAACTACTCCAGTTAAAAGGCGCAATCAGAAATGAGAAACCAGTCATTTAGTAGTTTACCTTCATACACATGATGCAATATTGCATATATAACAGAGTGGATAGAACATTAGAGTTCTGACCAGGAGACCTGGGTTCAAATCTAATAATTGTTGATTTATCAAGGAAAATTTTTTTTTTTAATCATATCGCCCCTAGCAAGGCGGTAACACCACTGATGTGCAGGGGGCTACGTAAGAGTGAAAAGATTTGAAAAGAGAAAGCTGGAAACCACATCCTAGACAGGGAACAAGAGATGAGCCTCTACACCTGTTCAATAGACGTGGGTGGAGTGTGAACTGGGCGATAGATAGATCTATCAACTCCAATTGAAAAAAAATAAACAAAAAAGAAAGTGAAAAGATTGGAAAAGAGAAAGCCGGAAACCACATCCTAAACAGGGAACAAGGGATGAGCCTCTTCACCTGTTCAATAGACGTGGGTGGAGTAGGAACCGGGCGATAGTTTAGTCTATCTACTCCAATTGAAAAAAAAAAAAAAAGAAAAGAGTGAATAGATTGGAAAAGAGAAAGCCGGAAACCACATCCTAAACAGGAAACAAGGGATGAGCCTCTTCACCTGTTCAATAGACGTGGGTAGAGTGTGAACCGGGCGATAGTTTAGTCTATTATACTCCAATTGAAAAAAGAAGAAAAGAGTGAAAAGATTGGAAAAGAGAAAGCCTGAAACCACATCTTAAACAGGGAACAAGGGATGAGCCTCTTCACCTGGAATTCCTGATAACAGCCTTGTCAGCTGATTCTATAATAATGCCTGAAAATAAAATGAGTGAAATTGGGTAGATGAAACTGTTTGAAATCCATCAATGGTTATCCCGAAACAAAAGCACATATCATTGTGATCAAGGATCTGAGTATACTGGACTTGCTCAAATACTGATCATACCAGTTATGTTCTCTCTATCAGAAACTGCAGCACAAACCAAAGGCTGGTTCTCTTGGTGGTAAAGAGACAGAAATATGCCAGAGTAGGTGTTTGCAATAAGGATTTTCTAGCCACTCTATTTGAACTGGAGCTGCCCAAGCTTCCTTTCCAACCTTGTGGAGGATCTTCCAGCCCTTTCTCACTACTATATAACTATTTTCATGGAAAATTTTCTGATGAGCTACATTCCCTAAGTTCAGACCTTAACAGCTATGAACCAGTCAGTTTAGTGCCATACGTGATACATGCTTTAGATAATCATGTCTCAAAAGAGACATGACTGACTGGGCAGTAGGTTGCCATTGCTTTCTGAGGTAGACTGGTTGCCAGTCAAGGCTATGGAACCCAATCTGCCCTATTATTTAACCCATAACTAGAGGAAAGAGATGGATTAATACTTTTCCCAAGGGTATTTGTGCATAAGTGAATGCAAGTAATATCAACTGGAATTCGAACTCGGCTCCCCAATTTGTTGTTTTGAGTTGATATCCATTATACCACAATGCATATCCTAAGACCCACTATGCCATATACATAGGGGAAACACTCCTCATACCATTTGTATTCCATTAGTAAGGAAGAGGTTTCATTTAGACAGAACTTTGCAAGAATTGTTACTTAGTGGAACTGATTCCCAAAAAGAGCTTACAACTATATCACATTGAAACAACAGTTCCTGTATGATCAACAAAGTTAAGCAATGTCGAGCCTGGTCAGTATCTTGATGGAAAACCATTTGGGATTACCAGATGTTGGATGTTTGGATGTGTGGGTGGTATAATGGATACTGACTCAAAATTGTTAATTAGAAGCCGAGTTCCAATTCCACGAATGCGTATTCATTTGTTATGGGTTAATTAATAAGACTTCTATCATTAAACCATTATTACCTAAAAAAAAATAATTCTTACAATCTAAAGATATTTTCTGGCTTTAAATAACCCACAAACAGTTGATAAGCTGTAGAAAATGAATGCATCTCAAGAGAATGGTTCCCCATCTGCTACAATCTTAACCTTAAAGTCAAGGATCCACCTTTTTCTATCCTACATATTCTCATAAGCTGTACTGACTTCCTCCTCTTGTGAAAATACAAGAGCTTCATTTAGTAACTCTCTACCTTGAGTGGCTCTTGGGGATGGTACTAGGTTAACATTTATTTAAAAAGCAAGAAATACTCAGAGACAACCAATATATTAGTTAAATAAACACTATAAAATTATTTAATTTTTCAATTATGCTGCTTCTTTATTTTTGTACATTTTTAAATCCCCTATTAATAGTTATTTTGTAATATTTGAAATAAAAACTGTTTTTTTTTTGTGTGTATAGGTTACAATGAGAACACTGTGTATAATTCTTCAATTAAAATGATTTATTGCCGAGAACCCTCAGTTATCATAAAGAGCAATACAAATGCAGAAGGACATGCACCTCTGTTTTATAGATTACACAGTCATTCGATAAAGTACACCACAAACATTTGTTAGAATTGCTAGGCAACCTTGACATGTTTGGAAGTGATATTAGAAAAGCCAAGAACCTGTACTTGCAGCAAACAGCTTGCATACGGATCTAAACTTATTTATAAATGGAACTTTGTCTCTCTGTGTGTGTTTGTGTGTGTGTGTGTGTGTGTGTTACCTATAGACTCTGAAATGGCTAAACCGATTCTCTTGAAAATTTACACAGTTGTACTATAAGCGCCTGCGAGTGTTCTTAGCTAGGTTTTGTGTCGAGGTACCCCCGATAAATATTGATAATCGATAATCAAAAAAATCGTCTTATAGAAGGAGTGGTCTGATTTTACTCAAATTTGATGCACTCATAGACAACGACATAATAAACAATATTCAGAAGTTTCAAGGTTGCAGTTCTTACAATAGTGCAGAAAATCGATAATATCTATAAAAGGCAAGATGTTTGTGTGTGTGTCTGCTCATCTGCCTGTATTGTCTGTATTTTTTCAGCCCTTTTATTTTAGGTTTTTCTTCGGCTTTGGCTCTAAGTAGGTATAATTGTAGTTCTTAGTCTCAGCCATGATACCATTTACTCAGAGGACTTATTTAGCCTTTAAAATTCAGTTTACGACGAAAAAAACTTATTTGATATCGATACCAGGAAATCAAAATTTGACTTACATTCATTTATTTATCTTTCAGTCTACGGTTTTGCTTTAACTGGAAAGAACTATTGCATTTTAGTCTTCAGCCGTTTTGGAGTCTATAGGTAATGAACACACACGCACACACACACACACACACACACACACACACACAGAGACAAAGTTCCATTTATAAATAAGTTTCTTCTATGTGCCTTCTCCCTTGAGGCCGTAGGCGATCATAGCTTTCCACGTTTCCCTATCCCTGGTGGCTCTGAGCACGCCTTCTCCTGTTACACCGTGCAATCCTCGTTCCGTCATCCACCTGATTAGGTCCTTCAAATATGTTATCTGCTGCTTCCCCTGTCTCTTTTTCCCTCTATCTGGCCTGTTAGTATCAGATTCTCTAAGCCCTCCTTCCTCATTGTGTGTCCCAGGAACTTCAGCTATCTCTTCCTGATGATCAGTATTATTTTCCTTTTCATTTCCATCAATTCCAAAACCTTGTCATTGCTCACATGCTCAATCCATGATATTCGCAGCATCCTTCTGTAGAAACACATTTCAGTTGCTTCAAGTTTTTCTTTCATCTTTGATGGTATTGTCCAGCATTCACTGCCATATTGAAGGACGAACAGCACATAGCAATCCAGTACTCTCTTCCTAGTTTCTAGTGAAATTGTCCTGTCTCTTAATACTTTACTCAACTTCTGGAATGCTTCCTTCACCATGCCAATTCGCCTTCAGATCTCTGTGTTGCACTTTCCGCCTTCGGTTATAACGCTTCCCAGGTGTTTAAATTTTTGTACCTGCTTGATTCTGGTATCCCCGACCTGTATTTGGCATATTGGGCTGCCCTTTTTACTGATGACCATACATTCGGTTTTTTTGCAGTTTATTTCTAGTCCTTTCTTGTTACTTTCTTCTGCTACCTTCTGTAAGAGGTCTTGTAGTTTCCTTTCCGCATCTGCTATCAGCACTGTATCATCTGTTGTTTAAATTGTGGCCTCTGATGATGAATCCAGGTATAATTTTTAGGGTCCTCAAAATATTCTCGCTGTACAAGTTGAACAGATCCAGTGAAAAGACACATCCCTGTCTTACGCCCCTTTCTATCTTTGTATATCTACTCAATTCATTACCTGTCCATATGCAAGCAGTTTGCTACCAGTAAAGATTCTTTATTACTCTCAAGTCTTTTCCAAATATGTCCAGGCTGCCGAGCATCTCCATCAGTTATTTGTGGCGTATTTTGTCAAACACCTTTGCATAATCAATAAAGCACATGTATAAGTCCTTCTTCATTTGTATTGCCCTATCAGAGAGCATCCTAATCATAAATATGGCATTCCTTGTTCTTGCGTCTTTAACAAAACCACACTGTTCTTGTCCTATTTCTGGCCTGATTCTGCTTCTTGCTCTGTTCATCAAGATTCGGACAATCAGTTTTGTTATATGGCTCATTAAACTGATGGTTCTGTAGAATTCGCACTCGTTTGCTCCTGGCTTCTTAGGTAGTGCTATGAAAATAAACTTGCTGAGATCATCTCGTATAACCCCACTATTGTAAATTTCATTTATTAGTTCAGTAATTTCTATACCAAATTCTTCCAGGGCTATCAGCAGCTCTATGACTATGCCATCCGGTCCCATTGCTTTGTTTCTATTCAGTTTGGCTACTGCAGATTCCACTTCAGACTTTAATATTTCCGGTCCGTTCTCATCTTTGTGTATTATTGGTGCTCTCTCTTGTCGTGGAAAAGATCTTTTATATATTCTTCCCATCGTTGCAGTATTTCCTCTTTCTCTAAAATGATTGTTCCATCCTTGGATTTTATACATCCTGTTGAAGAGCAGGTTTTTTTTCCTCTCAGTTCTTTTATTTCCTTATGCATGTCTGCTTTATTATTCCTGCTCAATCTCTCTACTTCTGCACATTTGTCATTGAGCCATTCCTCTTTAGCCTGTTCACATTTTCTTATTTATTTGTGTAGTTCCCTGTACTCCATTCCATGTCTTGATATCATTTTCTGCCCCCTTTGCATCATTTTCAGAATCTCTTCTGTCATCCACTCGTTTTTCTTTCTGTGCCTATTTTCCTTTGGGGCAATGTTGTTTGCTGATATCAGTATTGCTTCCTTTAGCGAGTCCCATTTTGAGTGTCCTTTCCTAGTTTGTTTTTCTTATATGGTTTTCATGCTGTTAGTGTATTTTTTCTGTAGTTTGACGTCATCCACAAGTGCGTTGTATATCAGTTTTGGTGCTGCATTAGGCTTCTTTAATCTCCGGAGTTTCACTTTTAATTTGCAGATGACTGGGACGTGGTCGCTTCCACAGTCAGCACCTGGATAGGCTTTGCACTGCATTTCTGAATCTGCTGTTAATGGTTATGTAGTCTATCTGTTTTTTTGTGTCACCTCCTGGGATTCTCCATGTCCATAGACATCATGGGTGTTCTTGAAACCAGATATTTGTTATTACCTGGTCATTTGCCATGCACCATTGTGCCCATTTTTCTCCTCGTTTGTTGGGGACTCCTAAACCAAAGTTTCCAGTTGTCATACCTTCCCTCTCCTTGCCTACTTTGGCATTCAAATCTCCCATGATGAACCTGATTTCTTGTCTTTAACATTGATCCTTGGCCTTCTCTAGAGTGGAGTAAAATGATTCTATTTCTTCCTCAGTGCTTTGTGTTGTTGGTGCATATATGACTACAATTGCTATGATGAACAGTCTCCTATTCAGTTTGACCAGTTTTCTTTCGGAGAACTGGCAGTATCCCAAAACACATTTCTTCATTTCCTTGTTCAGTATTATACTGACTCCTTTTTCATTATTTTTGCCTCCAGCGTATATTATCCTATGGTTGTCGCTGTTGAAGTCGCCATTATTTGGCCATCTGGTTTCGCATATTCCCAGAATATTGATTTTTAGTCTGTTCATTTCCTGCTTGACATTCTCTAGTTGTTCGCAGCTGTTTAACATCCTGATGTTCCAGGTCCCTAATGTGATTTTTTCTTTGGTTGTAAACTCTTGTAAGTCTGTGATGTTTTGCAATGTAATTCATGCAACTTGTGGCCATGCATCCTCATATAGCAAAATTGGATCACATCGATTCACCAAAGCAGACTTCATTTCTAGCAGGTATGCATGCATTTCAACTTCACTTAAGTTCTGCATTAAAGCTCTGATTGACTTTCAGAAAGCTGTAGTGGATAACACTAATTGCAGACCCCCAGACAGTCACCATAATCCTTTGATGATGCAAATTTGCCTTTGGGAAATGTTTGGAAGACTCATCATAATCAAGCCATTGACCTGATTACAGTTATCATAAAGGATCCACTTTTCATCACAAGTGATAATTCGATCAAGGGATCATTGATGTGTTATGCAGAAAGAAATTCAGGCACACTTCAAAACACTTAAGTTTTTGATTTTCATTGAGACCATGAGGAACCCATTTATCAAGCTTTTTCACCTTGCCAATACTCCATAAATGGTGTGAGACTGTTGCAGTGCTGACACCAAACATCTGAGATATTTCTCTGACGCTTTGACATGGGTTTTGCTCAACAACTCCTTGCAATTGCTCATTAACGAGACTGCATGACCATTCTCTACCTCTTTCATCTTCAAGGCTCTCATCATCAGTACAAAATTTCTGGAGCCACCTTTGTACTGTCTGATTAGTTGTGAACTCATCTTCCCAAACTTTGTTGATATTAGCAGAAGTTTGGGAGGCCCTGTGCCGAAGTCTGAACTCATGCAAGAAATGTAAACAAAGATCATGTCTTGTCATGTTCATGATTAAGGGCTTTTATGCAACAAGAATATTTCAGTCTGAAAAGAAATTAAAAATTATTAAAAAGCACACATTAATAATTATGAATACCAAAATTCACCTAATATATCTTCTTCTTCTATGTGCCCTGTCCCTTCAGGACGTAGGCAATCATGGCCTTCCACATCTTGCTATCCCTGGTGGCTCTTAGCACATTTTCTCTTGTTACCTCACCCAAACGTTGCTCTGCCATCCACCTGCTCAGGCCCTTCAAATATGTTATCCGCTGCTTTCTCCTGTTTCTCTTTCTTTTTATCTGACCTGTGAGTATCAGCTTCTCCAAGCCCTCCTTCCTTATCACATGTCCAAGGAACTTTAGCTGTCTCTTCCTGATGCTTAGTACTAATTTCCTTTCCATTTCCATCTTTTCCAGAAGCTCATCATAACTCACGTGCTTGGTCCATGATATCCACAGCATCATTCTGTAGAACCACATTGAGGTGCTTCAAGTTTTTCCTTCATCTTCGATATTGTCCAGCATTCACTGCCATATTGAAGAACCGACAACGCATAGCAATCCAGTACTCTCTTCTTTGTTTCTAGTGAAATTGTCTTGTTTCTTAATATTCTTCTCAGATCCTGGAATGCATCCATGTGCTTTTGGATCTCAGGAATATTAATGTATAGAAACTGCCGTGACCACAAAGTGAGCAGTCAGTTTATATATTGATTGTAATATGGAACCGATCCCCCACTTTATATCCAGTATTCTTCTATAGAACCACATTTCGGTTGCTTCAAGTCTTTTTTTTCCTTCATCTTTGATGATATTGTCCAGCATTCACTGCCATATTCACTGCCATCACATAGCAATCAGGTACCTTCTTTTTTGTTTCTAGTAAAATTTTCCTGTCTCTTAATACTCTGTTAGGCTTCTGGAATGCGTCCTTGGCCATGCCGATTCACCTTCGGATCTCTGTGTTGCACTTCAATTACAACATTTTTCAAGTAATTAAATTTTTGTACCTGCTTGATTTTAGTATTCCCAACGTTTCATTGGCATTTTGGAATAAAAAAAATATCATAAATACTATGTTAAAATGGCTTTTCAAAATTCAACACTTTGAGCGGCCATTATTTCTCAAACAACCTAACAGAAAGAGCTATAACATCACTCTGGAAAGCTTACCTTCTCCCTCTTTTAAATGTGCTGTCTCCCTTTAGTATTTTGCAAATCATAGCTCTCCACAACCTCTTGTCTTCTGTACCTTTCAATAATTTTTTCTTTTTGCCATCTCTCCCAAACTCTACTTCACCATCTATTCACTCAAGCATATTACGTAGGTTATGTTCTGTTTTCTAATCTCTCTCTTACCTTCAGTCTATCCTGTGTGAAATTTCCAGGCCATTTTTCCTCATTATGTGCCCTTGAAATTACATCTCTCTTTGACTGGTGTTTAGTCGAAGCATCCTTTTTGTTTCCATTTTCTCTAAAACTTTGTAATTGCTCACGTATTTAGTCCCTGGTCTTCTCAAAATCCTTCTATAGAACCACATTTCTGTTGCTTTAGTTCTCTTCTTCATCAATGAAGAGTTTGCTCAATGTCATATAGTGGGATTGATATTACATAACAGTTCAGTCCTTTTTTCTTTGTTTCTAATGAAATTTTCCTGTTTTTTAATACTTTGCTTAGCTTTTGGAAAAGCATTTTTTTTCTGATATTATGTAACAGTTCCGTTCTCTTTCTTTGTTTCTAATGATTTTTTTTGTTTTTAAATACTTTGCTTTGTTTTTTAAAGTGCCTTTTGATATCCTAATGCAACTTCAAATTTCTGTGTTACACTTTCTGTTGCCTGTTAAAACATTTTCCAGATATATAATTTGTGGCACCTGTTTGATCTGAGTATTTCCAATTTGTAATTTGCATGTTGGGCTGCTCCTTACTAGTTGCTAATTAGTTTAGAAGTGATGCTAATACTGACAAGACTTAATGGGTTATTCTTGAAGATTGTCACTGGCGCCATTTTTGGAATTATGATAAACACTGCACAGCTACCAGTATTGTCTTCCCTCCCAGAATAGAAACAGACTGATTAATATATTTGGGCTTACACAAGTGTCTGCCCCTGACATAATAGAAAGTAATTTATTACTTATATCTCAAGCATGAAATCTAACAATGTAGTTCATTCACAAACATTGTCCATAATACACGTTTATTGCGAAACATGAACACTTGCTACAAATTGACATGACTGAATGCATCAGTGCAGAAATAATGTTGTGAATATGGAAATACAGAAATAACTGCTGGATGCAATTTATCAACATGGGTGAAGAAAGTGATGTACACTGACAACCAAAAATAGACTCCACTCGTATTTCCACTGCCCAATGTTACAGGATATGTAAACCGAGTGGTAAAACTGGTCAACAAAAAAAAAAGTTTTTGAAATGGTGTCAAGATAACAAACACTATTTTTGCTTACGGTCATATCAGGTTGAATACACCGGTTCTCGTTCGATTACCGAAGTTAAGCAATGCTGAGCCTGGTCAGTACTTAGATGGGTGACCGCTTGGGAATACCAGGTGCTGTAAGCATTTATTGATAGATGTGTGTGTTTACGTCATATCAGTTTGAATACACTGGTTCTCGTTCGATTACCAAAGTTAAGCAACATTGAGCCTGGTCAGTACTTAGATGGGTGGCCGCTTGGGAATACCAGGTGCTGTAAGCATTTATTGATGGATGTGCATGCTGACAGTCATATCAAGTTGAATACACTGGTTCTCGTTCAATTACCGAAGTTAAGCAATGTTGAGTCTGGTCAGTACTTAGATGGGTGACCGCTTGGGAATACCAGGTGCTGTAAGCATTTATTGATGGATGTGCGTGCTTACGGTCATATCAGGTTGAATACACCAGTTCTCATTCAATTACGAAAGTTAAGCAATGTTGGGTCTGGTCAGTACTTAGATGGCTGACCACTTGGGAATACCAGGTGCTGTAAGCATGTATTGATGTATGTGCGTGCTTACAGTCATATCAGGTTGAATACACTGGTTCTCGTTCGATCACTGAAGTTAAGCAATGTTGAGCCTAGTCAATACTTAGATGGGTAACCGCTTGGGAATACCAGGTGCTGTAAGCATGTATTGATGTATGTGCGTGCTTACAGTCATATCAGGTTGAATACACTGGTTCTCGTTCGATCACTGAAGTTAAGCAATGTTGAGCCTGGTCAATACTTAGATGGGTAACCGCTGGGGAATACCAGGTGCTGTAAGTGTTTATTGACAGATGTGTGTGCTGACAGTCATATCAGGTTGAATACACCAGTTCTCGTTCAATCATTGGAGTTAAGCAACATTGGTCAGTACTTAGTTGGGTGACCACTTGGGAATACCAGGTGCTGTAAGCGTTTATTGACAGATATGTGTTGTGGTGCAGTGGATGTCAGCTTGGGAAGAGAAATCTGTGAACTGATTTCGAATTCCAGTTGAATGTCCTGCATTCACTTACGCACTAGTACCCTTGGGAAAGGTATTAATCCATCCCTTCCATCCAGTTATGGGTTAACTATCAGTGTAGGACTCAGGACCCTGCCCTTAAACAAATCCCAATGAAACTTTCTTCATCGAGGAGAAAACTGGCTCAACCCACCAAGGGTGCATGCAGCTTGTGGCGGCTTGAAACATTATTTTTAGCTAATTTGAGGGTGCTGAATCTGAAAACTATCTTTCTTTTATCAGGTTAGCTACTGTTTTTGCTGTACAGAAATGCCTCACTTTTGGAAAAACAGCATTTTTTTTATTTGTTTTCTGTATATATGATATTGACTGATGGCAAATAAAATTGTAGAAACCTCTCAGTTCATATTTAAACCAACAAATATTGGCCTGCTTATTGGGAAATTCTATATTTTTCAGTAACAATAAGACCTTAAATCTTTAAAAAGAACACAATTGAGTATACCAATATCAACAAGTATTTTCATCAAGTCATTTAATAAACTAATAGCAGAAATAAAACCTTCATAAACATAATTAAGAACTATGGTAAAAGTTTTCTGTTTCTTGATTGTCATGTTCAATGTTATTTAAGTTCCTTTTGATACTCCAGCAGTAGTCAGCTATCATCCATTAGTCCCACCATCCTTGGAAACATGCTTTCATTATTTTGATATTCTGATGGGACTGCTCATCACTTACACTGCGGCAATTATCCAGAAATTTATCTAGATGGCTACGTAAAAAAATTAACCTTAACACATATATTAGTATGTTAGTGATAAAGTTTATCAATTAATTTGAATTTTAGTGATAAATTGGAAAAATTTAGTACTTCTGTTTTAAATTTTTGACTCAAAAACATATTTTTCTTATAAAAATAGTTTATTTCAAGTGGCTGACATAAATTGCTTAGCCTATTTGAAAATTGGTAGATTTCTACAACCTTTATTAACTAATTATAATTGTAAATTAATCTTCTTTCTAAAAATGTGCAATTTTAGTACATCGAAAATGGTAGCTTATCATGAAAATCTAAGATCATTTTTGGAATCAGCACCATTGAATTAGCTGAAAAGTCTGTTTTGTTTCTTGGCATCTAAAATTTTGTTGCCACTGTAATTTTACTGAACATAATTCCAAACCCTGCCATATAATTCAGAACTGAATTTTTTAATCATTTCACTCCATGAAAGGTGATAATGCCACTAAGATGCAATTAGTTACATATTTTTGTTCATTTAGGTAAAGGTACATCACTTTATGTATCTAGTTGTTAATCTTGTCAGTCAGTTAAGTGCCATATGTGAAACACGCTTTGGGCGATCATGTCTCAAAAGAGACATGACTTACTGGGCAGAAGATTATCCCGGAGTAGGTTGCCATTGCTTTCTGTGGTAGACTGGTTGCCAGCCAAGGCTATAGAACCCAATCTATCTTATTATTTAACCCATAACTGGAGGGAAGAGACGGATTAATACCTTTCCCAAAGGTTCTTGTGCGTAAGTGAATGCAAGGAATTCAACGAGAATTTGAACTCGGCTCCTTGAGTTGTTGTTCCAAGTTGATATCCACTGCACCACAATGCACATCCTAACGGAAACTATGCTACAGGAATGGGAAATTAAGTCAAGCCAAAGTGCCAGGTCAGGACCTATAACAGTACAGACCCTTTATTGGATTTTGTCAAGAATCTTGGGATATATATAGTAGGAGCACCAAATAAGATGTGGCAGCGGTATCAATGCATGGATCAATGATAGTGTAGTAAAGTCGTACAGTAGGGTGACCAATATGGTTTTGATGTGGTTGTGATTATAAAAAAAACAAAGGCCAGGTTTTTATGAAAAATACCGTCATTTTTTTTTTAATTTTCTGGTTGACTCCATTAGTTACATATTTTCGTTCATTTCGGTGAAGGTACATCACTTTATGTATCTAGTTGCTAATCTTGTAGAAGGCTTAAATTCATATAGTCAAAGTACATTTGCCATGAAATATTTATAGAAAAATTAGAGGGAAACTATGCAGTGAGATACTTATCTGAAAGACTTGTGTGAATGGATGGTGGAACAGAGGGTAGGGACCTTAGCAAAGGATAAAAATCTGGTAAGAACTACAAGAGATAGGAAGCTGTGGAGCGTCATGCTACGTAGAAGAAAAAAAAAGATATTACTTGTCTAAAACACAGATGCAATACATCCAACTTTAAGAAATATACAAAAAAGATATAAGATAAGAAAATCCCTCATTATAAAATTAAAAAGCAGAAACAACTCTCCCTAGAAACAAGGGCAAACATGGTCAGAATATACTGGCTGTAATCAAGAAGTCAATAAATATCTACTTTTCAGAAAGTTTCATACCATTTCCAATAACACAACTCAAATCCATGAAAACAGTTAATAATTATTTCTACACACATTTTCGTCCAAAAAAGTAATTTCTTGTTTACTAGTCCTGGGTATGACATTGTTTACTAGTCCTGGGTATGACATTAAACTGCATCCAGCAAGCAAGGCCTCACATTGGGAAATTTTGCAAAGCATAAAACCAACTCTTAATTGCTGTTGTTCCTAGGCCCACCCTGACACAGGGAAGTAGCACTTGTTAGAGTCCCACCTATGGGTAAATAGTTATCCCACCCACCAAACTGGAGTCAAAACACTATGAAAGTATAAAAATATACATTTATAGTAAAAATTCCAGAATTACTTTTTAGAGAAGAAAATATTGCTAGCAATACATTTTGGAAAAAAATTGAAGAAAAAAATATTACCAGGAATTCTTTTGTAAATATATGCCTTCAATATATCTGACTCTCAACAAAACCCACTTTACAAAAATACATTGATGAAACCTGATCTACAAACTGCTTTTCAAAAATACCAAACC